>JBBBDQ010001602.1:0-30000 GCA_037127315.1 Ascarosepion bandense | reverse complement strand
TAAACATTTTATCAAAATTTTTAAAAGATAATTTAAAAAATAATCTCCTTCGTTTGTGAATAAGTACTGATAGTTTCATTAAAATCCGATAAGTATTTGATTTTTGCGAGAATTTCCAAATTGATGTGTTTGTCACCGAAAAAAGGTGTTACAATCATTATGTTTCCATTGTAAAACAGTCGTAACGTTTCTTTAGCCGCTAACTCAAATCAAAACAAAACTTTCTGACAAAATTTCAAAAATGTTAGAAGGGATTAAAAAATTTAAAAAAATAGTTTCTTTATAGGCTCCTGTGTCCATTTGTAAACAGAATAGTCCAACTGAGTAATGGCCATGGGTGTAGAGGCTATAATGCTATAAGCTCTCTCTCCTCGTACTCTCTCACTCTTTACTACCCTTCTGTTTGGCATAGGTGAGTGAAAGGCTGAGGAGAGTAAAAAGATAGAGGGGAAGGAAAAGCTTGTGTAGAGAGTGTGGTGTAAGGGACGAACGAACTAACAAGCAGAATTATAATATAGATATTAAAAATATTTATTTGAATTATCCTCTCTGTTTATGAATTTGACATCATTGTATGTATGTATGTATGTATATAAAGAGTTTGCAGTGCAGTTCTTCAAATTTGGTTTGTTTCTGGGAAAAGTTCTCTTTTATGTGGATTTATCAGTAATAGTAACAATTACCATTTGTAACCGTTCAATAAAAGACTACAATTTTTATTTTGGTCAGTGAAAATATTATATGCTTGTAAATGTATTTTCATCTCAAATATATTTTTTTTTCTTTTTTCTAATATTTTGTTCATTGGAAGCATGCCAAGATCAAATGGAATCTTTTTTTCCCTTTTACATTAATAATTGTTTTCTGTAGTTGCTGTAAATATATCAACTATATCGGTCAGTCTATTTCTTTGGCATTCTCTTCAAAAATAAATTTTTACAAGTTCTGTGTCTTTTCAGGTTCATATCCAGTTGTTTTACAGAACTTGATGCTAATGAAAACATCAAGTCTTGTTTGTCATCATAAACAGATACAATATGATTCTGGACATCTTAACCAGTGTACAGGGTGGGATGAATAAATTGTTGCTTAAATTATGTGAAAATGAGAATAACACTGACATCTCATTTTAACTGTTATATTTACCAAAATTACACAAAAATATCTTGAAATACTAAAAAGTAAATTTATTCAATAAATTGCCATTGGCTTAAACCATGGCCTCCAGATGATTTTGTAAACTTCTGCATCTCTTTTGGACAGTCTCCTCGTTTAAGTTGGTGAATGTTGTCAAAATCCTTGCCTTCAATTCATCTTTAGCATTAAAAGAAATTTTGTCAGTCTCTCACTCAAGTGCCCCTCCCCCATGCACACAGGTAATGAGCCAGGAGGTGGCAGTCTGGGAAGTTAGCTGGCCAGATGTCAGAGGTGATGTGGTTTGACAGCCATAACTGGGTTCTCTTACTTTACTGGCATGTTGAAGAGTCCTGTTACCAGACAGCGTCTTCTAACATCCACCCTCTTGACCCAGGGTAGCACTACTTCTTCAAGACACACGCATAGATATATGTATTTATACCAAATTGCTCTATATTTCAAAACTTAGTTCTACCAAATGTGCGTTTACAAATCTTGTATATGTGATACATATAATGTATGTCGGCTGGATTTGGCTTCAAATAACCCATGGTGGTTGGTATGCCATAAAATCTAAACAGCCAAATTAAATATATACATTTTTATAAAATATTTTATTAATTTAAAATGTGTTAAAAGTATAAATTTGTTAAATGTATGAATTTGTCTAAATATATAAACTTTTTGAAATTGTTCTTAACTTTTTGTTTGATTTTTAATAATTCGATTCGGCATTAAATGACCCAAGATGGGTTGATACGCCATAAAATAAAACAACCAACCAACTTCTTCAAGGCATTTGATGTAGGTGTTTGTGTTGGGTCTGAAGCCCTCACTAAAAAATTTGGGGAGTTTTCTTATCGGAACAATATGAATGCGTTGTCTGAGCTGCCATAACCCCATAATCAACATTAAACTCATTCAACTATGTCCCGAGTCCTTTGCGCTGTCCTCTAATTAACATCCAAACACTCCAAAATGTTTGTATTAGATCTTCCTGAACAAATGCTAAGCAGTACTGCATCCCATTTCCAAATTTCTGGCAGAATGAATTGCATCTTTTTCCCACAGTGCCCAACTGACCCTAATATTGCAGTTGACAGAAAGAACACATGCAGAATTAGAAATATAGAATGGCGACAATTTACCCATTGCACTCTGTAGATGACTATTTTCTTTTATACTCTGCTCTTTTGTTTATTTTATACTAGTTCCAAAATTTGCTTATCTTTATTTTTTTTATTTGTAGACATGCCAGACATGAAACCCCGGACTTACCCTGTAAAACCTCCAGATTATGGTAAGCATTTTTGTTTGTTTCTTGGTTTGTTTGTTTTTTTAACTTGGCATAAAAAGGTAAATTATTTTTTCCATTGAAAATGGCACAAGAATTTATGTCTACTAGATAGCATTTTAAAAGATAGACTGCTATAATATGTTAGTAACAGACTGCTATAATACGTTTGTAAATATAAAAAAAATGTTTGATTTTCTTAGTTAAGATGATTTTATGAATTTTTCTCTAGATTTTAACTGCATGTTTTCACTTTGTAAGAGTAGAGATATTTGATGTCATAAAATCAGGTTTATTGGGTGCACCACCATTTTAACAAGGCATATTCAAGAAAACATTTTTGTCAGCTTATTTAAGCATGCAGCATTCAAAGCACGTACTCCGTGCTAAATTGCTTTGGTAGTGTACTCTTTATAAAAAGCAAGCTGTTCATTAAGCAAAAAACTCACAATAGTTCTTCATTGGCTCCCTTGTAGGATAGACCCATTTCGCTGGTTTCAATGTCATTTTTCCTAGGTTAGTGTTTTACCATTACTGGCATTTTTCTTTCAGTAACATCATTTTCATTCTGTGAGGATGGAAACAAAGGAAACTAATACTTATCAGGAAAAGACAGCTGAAGTTCCTGGGACATATAATGAGGAAGGAGGGCTTGGAGAATCTGATACTCACAGATCAGATAGAGGGGAAAAGAGAGAGTGCTGAGTTCAGATTCTAGTTGGGTTTGTTACATATGCACAAATACCTCTTGGAAATGTATGAACCCATCTATGGTTTGAATAGCAGGACAGACTGGATCCTATAGCCTTGGTTTAGCAACTTAAGAAATGGCAACCTACTGTGTGGAAAATTTTCTGCCTTGTCTATCATGAATCAAAAGAAAAATGTTTGCC
Organism: Ascarosepion bandense; assembly: GCA_037127315.1. Lineage (NCBI taxonomy): Eukaryota > Metazoa > Mollusca > Cephalopoda > Sepiida > Sepiidae > Ascarosepion > Ascarosepion bandense. Next base: position 26,676 of record JBBBDQ010001602.1, on the reverse strand, counting down.
CAAGTGTATCTGTATCACGTATGGCACTTAAATGACCGAATGAAGTACCATCAATAATGGCTCATCTCAGAAATCCATACAATTTAAGACTCGTTATAATTCTTGGTATAGCAGCAGCGGATGGAGTAAATCCCTAACCCTTCTGTCTGCATCTGGTTAGCCCCACTCTGGGGGTGCGTTGAATATGTTGCTAGAAATAGATATGTAAAAACAAATCTAGTGGTGAGTACCTACTTATTTCTTGACGTGCATTTACCTCGGATAAGTAATGGACTACTCTGATTTTATTGTAAGGAAAAAAAGATGTATAACGACACTGTTTGGTTGTATTAAGAAAAACAGTGTGCATAATCAGAAAGACGTGGGTAGAGAAAAATCAATGTTACTCATGTGTTTAAGGTCGTCTTCAGTGAAATGCAAAAACCTTATCAATTTTTATTCATTTGTACCCTCTTACTTCTTTAATGATTTTCAGGATAATTTTTTTTTTTTTTTTTTTTTTTTTTTTTAATCATATCACCCTGAGCAAGGCGGTAACGCCACTGATGTGCAGGGGGCTACGTAAGAGTGAAAAGATTGGAAAAGAGAAACCGGAAACCACATCCTAAACAGGAAACAAGGGATGAGCCTCTTCACCCGTTCAATAGACGTGGGTGGAGTGTGAACTGGGCGATAGTTTAGTCTATCTACTCCAATTGAATCAATGTTATAAGATAATTGGAGTAGATAGATCTATCGCCCGGTTCACACTCCACCCATGTCTATTGAACAGGTTAAGAGGCTCATCCCTTGTTCCCTGTTTAGGATGTGGTTTCCGGTTTTCTCTTTTCCAATCTTTTCACTATTACGTAGCCCCCTGCACATCAGTGGCATTACCGCCTTGCTCGGAGTGATACGATTAAAAAAAAAAAAAAAGTACTATGGAATTTCTAGTTTCTCATTAGTTGTTATTATTATTTCTATAGAGAAGCAATACAAAATGGCTGATAGTCACACTTGTCAAAATTTACTTGTTCGTGGATACATTTTAATGCAATTTTTTTTCTTTTTTTTGCAGGTGCACCTTTTGCCGGCAGTAATTATAATGATGGAAGTGGAAACTTCCAGGGTCGACCTCCAGACTTTCCTGGGCAGTTGAGCCACATCAGTGAAAACATGAGTGGTGTTCCTCCAGGTGGCCAGCCTCCTATGCAGCAGCAACAGCAGCAGCAGCAGCAACAACAGCAGCAGCAGCAACAAGCACAGCAGCAGCCCCCACATTCAAGTGAGAAACAGATGGGTGGGCATATCCCACCACCCTCAACAGGCCAGTACAACCCAGCTACTAGTGAGCAGACTGGTCAACAGTTGCGGCCTCAGCATTCAGGAGTTGACCAGCAACAGCAGCAGCAGCAGCCGCCGCCGCAGCAACAACAACAACAACAACAGCAGCAGCAGCAAACTGCTTCAAGCATGAACAATCACATGACACCGCCCAGCCAATCACAAGTTCCGAACAGTTTATCCAACGGCAATCATCCACTTAGTCATCAACCCAACAACTCAACACCAACAAGCAATACACCTACAACAGACACTTTGTCACATCATCGAAATTTGGGTGACTTGAACTTTGACCCAGCTGCTATTATTGATGGGGAAGGCCAAGGTCAAGAAGCTCTTGATGTAGGTATTTTTTATATAAAATTTGATGTTTTCAATTGCTTAATGAGCTTTTGTGAATGGATGGCAGATAAGGATGGTTAAAAGTCAAATTTTGCTTATAGCTACAAGATACAGAAAGTTGTGGAGAGCCGTCTTTCCAGGTGTAGATCAGGTATGGTTGTTCAGACTCTCTAGAGCAAAAATTATTAAATTTTTTTATAAATATCAAAACAAAGAAAAGAGTACTGAACTGTTAGACAGTATCTGTCCCCCCCTATATCACATTAAATATAACACAATCTGCTGAGAATACCATGGACTGAACATATGATCAATGAGGAAGTCAACACAGATGAAGAAGGGACTCGAAGCAACAGAAATGTGGTTCTAAAGAAGGATGCTGAGAATATCATGAACCGAACTTGTGAATGATGACAAAGTTTTAGAGAAAATGGTAACAAAAAGGACACTTACACATTGAATCAAAAAAGGTGGGTTTAAATTTCTAGGACACGTAATGAGGAAAGAGGGCTTACAAAATCTGATACTCACAGGACATATAGGAGGTAAGAGAGATAGAAGAAAATAATAATCTAATGTTCTTGTTTAGCTGAATAGATTAAATAAATAATAAAAAGACAAAATTTTCTAAAAGCTGCAAAAGACAGGAAATTGTGGAGAGCCATGATTGCCAATGTCCTGAAGAGACATGGTACATAGAAAAAGAAGAATGAGACTTTGTAAAAGGATGGCAGAACAGGGTTTAGGAGAGATAACAAAAAGACAAAATATATTAAGAGCTACAAAAGACAGAAAATTGTGGAGAGCCATGATTGCCAATGTCCTGAAGAGACATGGCACATAGAAAAAGAAGAATGAGTCTGTGTAAAAGGATGGCAGAACATGGTTTAGGAGAGTTAACAAAAAGACAAATTTTATTAAGTGCTACCAAAGACAGGAAATTGTGAAGAGCCATGATCACCCACGTTCTGCAGGTACACAGCACCTGTGCTCAACCACACTGTGGTTTTAGAACCACACCCAGTAATAGGATTGATGATGAATGGAAGAAACTTTGATTTAAAAAAATAAATAAATAAATAAACATAATAATAATAATAATATAAATTATTGATCAGCTTTACTCAGATAACCAAGGTAATATAAATGCTTGAAGAATTTGTCTAAAATAATAAAATAAGACCTAAAATATTCTGACTTAAATTCAAAGAAAGCGATAAGATAGTTGCTCAATGGAATCACTTGCAAGTCGATGCTTCAGTCGGTCAGTAAAGTGCCATATGCAGTATACACTTGGGTGATCATGTCTCAAAAAATACATGGCTGACTTGGCAGATGATTTTCCAGCTGTAGGTTGCTAATCAAGGCTATAGAACCCAATCAGTCTTGCTATTTAACCTATAACTGGAGGGAGAAGTTGGATTAATACATTTACCAAGGGTATTTGCAAATAAGTGAAGGAAACAAATTTGAAATTTGAACTCGGCTCTCTGATTTCTCATTCCAAGCTGATAGACACAATCAATATTTACTGATTTCTCAAGATTGTTGGCTGGTGTCATAAGGCTAACATTAAAATTGCTCTCACATAATGAGCTTTTTCGAAAATATATATACACACAGTACTGTGCAAAAGTATTATGACAAAAACTATTTTATCTTTTATGAGGCATCAAAATAAAGTTTAAAATCACCCCTGTCCTAACACTTTTGCACACTACTGGTAGTGAGCAAAGTATTAGGACAGGGGTGATATTCCTGAAAACCTCACTGAAATTCAAATACTGGATGAAAAGCCAAGTAAATTGCTAATAAATATTAATTATTTAAAACTAGGTGTAAAAGAAATGTATTAAAAAGAAGTTATATTTAATTTTTTCTATTTTCTATTTAACAAGTTATTTTGAAACTACTCATTATTATATCCTTAGATATGACTGACTTTTTTCTTATTCCCCCTTCTCGAATTGATTAATCTAATGTTACTTCGCAAGACACACTTTGGAAACAAATACAAGCTGCTTAGCAGGAGATACCATTAGATACATTGAAGAAGCTTGTGATGTCAATGCCTAACAGCATGAAGGCTGTGATTAAAGTAAAAGGCTATTATACTAAATATTAAAATTTATTTTGTAACAAGTATTATTTTCTTGTTAAAGCATTTGTTGAGTAAATCAAATAAAATGACACACACACACACATATATATATATATATATATATATATATATATATATATACACACACACACATTATACTTAGTTTTAAATAATATATGACAATCCCAGTAGGTGACACCATTGGAAAGTGCCTGAAAACCAAATAGTGAGATTGGTTAGACAGAATCGTTCACTGAAGCTAGCATGAAGTCACAAGTCATTGTGACTGAGGGCTTGATTATCCCAGCTTTATTGTTATGGTGAAACACACCTATTCCTCAGATAATGGACTCTCCCTCCTATATTAATAAGAGTTAATAGGAAGTTAACTCGAGAAGTTCTTGGGAAGTTTCTTAGAACTTCTAGAGAGTTCTATTGGGGTTCAGTAGAACTCCTAAGGCAGTTGATATTAGTCGGCAGTTAGCCAAATACTAAGCAGTCAGCTTACAGTGGAAGATTACCAAGTTCCTAACATTTTGGGTACATTAAATCAATTAGCAATCGACATAGATAATTTTCAGTGCGAAAACTACTCCACAACACTTATTCAAAGCATTGATCATGCCAGTTGATGTACACTCTTTTCCAGAAACTGTAATGAAAATCTGCTCAGCATAGTTGATGTACAAACTGCTGTTTTTGTGTGCGCACATGTGTACGTGTAGGCATGTGTGCATATGTACATATGTAAAATCAGATAACAACAAGACTGACCTCAGCATGCACTGATCCAAGTGTTGATATAATTTTGCTTTTCATTTCTTTTATGAATAAAACATTCAACAAATGTCCTATATCAGCCAAAGATATGGACACCTGATGATAGCCAGAGGTTACTTAGATGAAACATCGTCTATGATTATAACAATCAAGATGAGGACAATAGTTTGAAATTAAGGCCGTGAAATTAACAAGTTTAACCAAATTAACTCTGATTTTCTTAGATTTCTGTAAATAGCTTCATCAGATCATAAAACTAATAAATAATTAATACTTGCTCTGCTAATATGATTTGTGTAAAAATCTAAGACTGAGAGATGATGAAAGGGAAAGATGAGTTAAGTGTTAGATTAGATCTTCCGCTGTCAAGTTGTAGGGTTAGTGCTTAAATCAGGCAGCCCGAGATGGGAGTTCAGATCTCATTGAGAACAGCATATTTACGTTCAGATTGTTTTCATTTTTGTTGTTATTTTCACAACACTTCGGCTATTGTGACATTTCCTCCTAATTGTAAAGTCATCTTTTTTCAATCTGAGTAAATCTCAGGTAATTTCAAACTGAACTTTGTATTGAATTGTTTTCATTCTGCTATGAGTCGAATTCCTGGGTCAGGGATTGAAGCACGATCAACAATAACCGAGTTTTACTAAGAAAAGAAATTTGAATTGCGGAATTAGAAAAAGATCTATCATAAAAATGAACCGCTTACAGTGTTGTGAGTTGTTTATTATTAGGAAAGTTTTGTAATTTGCTTGAAGCATTGTGCATATTAGGTGCATGGTTAGGTCTTGAATACTATCACAATGCCTTTAGTAAAATAAAGGAAGGTAAAGAAGGTGTTGAAGGTGTCCGAAGATGAGATTTTGATCTCGAAATATTGATGTATAATAAATAGGTAATACCTAACACCTTCTTTACCTTCCTTTATTTTACCAAACGCATTGTGAGAGCCTTCAAAGCCTAACCATATTATATTATCATTATATTTATCAAATAATGCAAAAAATAATTAAAAAAGAAATGCAATGTGATATTTACTATCTTTTCAGCTTCTACCTGAGAATATTGGAGATCCAATGGAGCTTTTGTCTTATTTGGGACCCCCTGAAAATGCTGGGGACGGTGCTGGTGGGACTCCAGGCTCAGGGAATAACGGTAACGGCAGCAACAACAATGATGATCTGTTGTCCCTATTTGATTCGTAGGGGGAAACTTGACTTTGGATGGACCCTAGCTAGCAAACCCCGTGAACAGATTTGCAATTGGAGAATGAAAATGACAAGCAAGGAAGAAAAAAAACAGAAAAAGTGAGAATTTTTATCCCACACGGCAATTCAGTTTTTAGGTCTTTCAGATTTGTGAGCCAGTCATAAATGCAAACTTGCAATCTTATGAATGATTGAGTGCAGTTTTTGTTTAAATTCTCTCTCATTTAAGACCTACATGGCCAATTTTGACTTTAGAGAGATGATTTAAAAAAAAAAAATGTTAAAAATTAAAAGGAGAAAAAATATGAAGCAACTATCAAGGCGGCATCTTTATATTTGATGGATGTACAATTATTTGAAGTGCAACCTTGTGTGCATTTTACTAATAAAAGAAAAAGAAAAAAATTGGACTGACTTAGGAATATAACGATTAAGGGAACATTATGCCCTTTCAGCTTATAGTTGCTGCTTATAAGTTATATCAGCAACATGGTTCTTATTGTCAATACCACAAACAGTGACACTTTTTTTAACAAAGGGAAAAAGAAAAAAAAAAGAAATATATATATATGGCAAAAAGCAGTCACAGTTTAGTGTAGTTTTTTTTTTTTTTTTTTTTCCCCCCCCCATCCGGATGGAAAAAAAAACTTGTGACTTCATATTAAATAAAAACTAAAATTGTTTCTTGAAAAAAAAAAGAATTTAAAAACAAAAATCCTTTTCTTATAAGGAGGGAAAAATGTCCATATGAAAAGTGCTGAAAAAAAAATAAAATATATATATGAGGAAAAAGGAGGTTTAAAAAAAACAAATTAATCAGAAAAGAAGAAAAAAAACAACAAAAAAACTGTATTTTTGTCTATCAAACCAATGATTGGCAGCAATGATCTGCAAAATCGCGTGGACCCCTATTGAAGGACCCCCTTTCAAACTCCTGTACAGTGGATGGGCGTAACAAAAAAAAAAAATTAAAATATAGAAAAAAAAGAAAAAGTTTTTTTTTTTTTTTTAATGTGAAAATGATGGGAAAATTAAAAAAAAAAAAATCACATACAATTTTATCATATACATATAGATGAATATATATATAAATATAAATAAATAAATATATATATATATATATATATATATAAATATACATATATATTTTTCAATTATTACTTGCCTGGATATTAGGATCAAATATCAACAATTTGGTTTCCCTACTTCAGTCCCCCCCCTCCCGACCTCCCCTATTCCAATCCATTTCACATGAACATACCCCTACTCCGCAAACGAACCTTCTTTCCCCTTCTCTGCAACTTTTTCATTTCATCTTTGACTCAACATTCATTTATCTTAATCTAATTATCCCTGCATTTTTCATTTCTCTCCAAATCCCTTGTCCCACTATCCTTCCTCCCAGTCAGCTAACACCTGTGGTTTGTAAACCCTCTGCCGCATTTTTCCCCCACCCACCACCACTGAGTATTGACTATGAATGCACTTGGTATTTCTTCATCGTAAGCTTTAAGAGGCGAAAGGTTCGGAATTGAAACTAGTTTCGTATACACAAATTGAAGCATTTCTCTCTATGTATTAATAATAATAATAATAATAATATACCTCTCCAAGCTCGGGTGTGTCTTTTTTTTTTTTTTTTTTTCTTGATGATCACTTTGATGGTGGCCTATCTTTGTTCTCACTTAGAATCAGGAAGGCATGATTTAACCTTACCCTGCAAGTAATATTTTACACACTATCTTTTTTTCTCTCTCTCTCTCACATGCACACATATATGAGAGAGGGGAGAAAGAGCATCTTTTTTTTCTTTTTTTTTTTCTTTTTTTTTTTTCCTTCTCTTCTCACACAGGCATATATGAAAAATCAAAATTAAACCCTTCCAAATTTGGGAATTAAAATAAAAGAAGTAAACAAAAGACATTATTTTATTGGCAAAAGTTGGTTGGGTAGTAAATTTTCAAAGGTAACAATTAGGAATGTCACTGTTTAACTGTATTGTTTTTTCCAGATCATATATATATATATATATATATATATATATATATATATATATTTGTATGTAATATTTTATATTTTTATTCTTATGGCCATCATCTAATACTATCATCATTCAATTAGAACCAGTTAAATATTCAATCACCAAACCAGCTTAAAAAATTTATATTGCTTGATGAAAAGCTACAAGTGTCGATGGCGGAACTAGATAGAATTTCTGAAAGTCAAATCTGAGAGAGAGGGCGAGAGGAAAATGGTATGGGCGTCTTCTCTAATGTTTTAAAACAATTCATGCCCTTTAATGATGAGACCAATTTTCTTTTCCTTCCCTCTCCCAATGACGGGCATGGGGTTTGTGCTATGGAGTGGGTCACTGTGGTCAGCAGAAAGGTGCCACAGAGGGGAGGGCAAGACAAACAAAAGACTGATCATCAAATGATGGTTCTTGTATTCTGGTGGAACCAAATTCTTTGTCAGTGAAGTGGAATTCTTATCAATTCTGTTGCTTGATCACTTTTTCTTATGAAATAGATCTTTAAAGCAAATTAATAATAAAATGAAATTGTTAGAATTTTGGGGTGACAAGTCCCTCCCCTCTCTGTCATGTCTTGTTTATTTTACACAATATTAAATTTTAATTGTTTTATTCACTTTTAATTTATTTTTTTAAAGAAATTTGGGTGGGGGGGGTGCTAAAAACAATTTTTTTAAAAATATTTCAATTTTCATTATGTATTTATCAGTTTATTTATGCAAACAGGACTCTCTCGCTCTCTCTCAAAAAATTTCTTTGCTTGCAAATGTTCTTTGGCAGCGGTATACAGGCTAAAGACTCTCTACTGTAATGATATATCATCAGCAAATCCATACATGAAAGCTAAAAAAAAAATTCAAGAATTTATAAAATTGTATATTTTGAACTTTCTAGATTAGATGAATCATATCCAAATTTGCCCTATTGTGTAAATGAACATATATACACTGGCAGGGTTCAACAGAACTCTTTTGCTAGTGCAGATCATAAGTTTGTACAAACATTCTTTGTCTAAATTATCTGGGGAAAATACAATGTACGTTTTATTTGTTAGCATGTGTGTGTGTGTGTGTGGGGTTTTTTTTTTTTAAAGGAACATACAAATCAATTATATATATATATATATATATATATATATATATTTAGAGCATTAATGGAGTTTATTTATTAATCAGGCTTTTTTATTTGTTTCGATTGTCCTCTTTAATGTATATCCATATTTAAGTAAATGCTCCATTTATTTTAAACAGCATTTATATCATCTGTTTGCCAGAGGGCACATATTCTTAAGAGTTCTCAAGTACGCTGACCAGTAGGCGAAATACTGCTAGAATAAACACAGTGTCTACTCAAATTTGGGTATTTGCCAAAAATAACATTTGAATTATTATAAAAATAAATATGATATTTCAAACGTTATTTTTAGTTGATACCCATGTTAAATAAAATTTACTGAGTGCTCTAAAGCACACTGGAATCAGGCAGTGTTTCCTCTTACAAAATCAAATGTATGTTTTGAAAACTGCTAAAGGGAACATTCTTTCTCAAACAGGCAGGCCTGGGGGAGGGGCGAAATAAACAATTTTTTATAAAAACAGAAAGCTCTGCTTGAATATCTGCCATAAAATAAGGTTCAAAATAATAAAAAAAAACATGTCTGATTAAAAATAAAAAATCCATTAGTTCTTTAGAAATAAATATATATTCATTTGAATTATTATTTGATTATTTAATAATGTTCCTTACTTGTATGGTTATGTTTATTGCAAAAGGTACACAACCAAGCCATCTGTCTCTCTTTTTCCCTGATAATTGTGTGTAAGGGGGTTTCTTTTAGAACCCTATTCTACTAACTGACATAGCTGAATCAAATCTCAAAACTTTGTTTTTATTTTAAGTGTTCGCATACTTCATATTTTCTGTTCCCTCCCCTTTTTCGTTTGTAAAATAAATATCTTTGTAATTTCTTCCATGCTATTTTATATAACATCTCTCTGATTAAAAAAAAAAAAAAAAACTTATTGCTTCTGTGTCAAATTCCATCTTTTGTTATTTTAAAACTGTTGCTTAAAATTATAAACAGTAGCAATCAAAATTCAAGATAATCTTTAAGCATACATAATAATATTTTTCTTTTTATTTAATCTTCGTTAGCTTTTGCTCTTCATCATAACTCAGTTGAAACGAAATACTGTTTAGTTAAAACCCAGTTTTATCTAAACTCTGGGCTAAATTTTCTTTCAAGAAAATAGTTCTATTCTTATAAATTTCCCCGTAATTAATATATACAGTGTAACCCTGATATAAAAAAAGTTGTCATGGCCGGATAAAAGTTATCTTATATCCGGGTTTCTCTTATATCAGGGTTTGGTCTATTTTATATACATTACCACAGGCTCTAATTTGGGACCAGAGAACATCTCTCTTATATCCAGGTCTCTTATCTATCTATCTATCTATCTATATATATATATATATATATATATATATATATATTATATATATATATATATAGATATATATATATATCTTCTCTCCCCAAATTTGCCTTGTTCATATGTCCATAGCATTGTCCTGTATTATGATCTGCAGTAGTTTTCTTTAAGGGATCAGCTAGTTATGCTGTCATTTGTATTATATGACATTGCCCCCATCCCCTTTTGTCCTTTTTCTTAGCTTATCCCCAAAAATGTCAACTCATTACATTATCGTTAATGGTATGAATTTTCAGACATAATTGACTAATCGCCATCTTGTATCACCTTTTTTTTCTTTTTTTTTTTACAAAGCTGGGCTACAAAACACAATCCGAGAGAAACTTTCTTTATTTTCTGTATAAAACTTTTCTTGCTTTTTTTTTTTTTTTTTTTTTAACATTACTCCAACTTTCGGAACCTTCTCATACCATCTCTTCCCTCACTTCATTTTCTCAATTTCCTGTCATTTGAAAAGTGTTTCCCTTGAAATGAATCTTAAAATCATTTATAGTCTTGCAGGCTTTATAATTTACCCTTCCCTCATTCCCATTTCACTCTCCAAACCCAATCCATGGCAAAGTTTTCAGCTTCATTGTAGGAAATTTCTAGAAGAGTATAAATGCTTTGTCTTCACTGAATAAAACTGGTAAGGTATTACATTCATAGTTCTTACAAATTCTGTACTTTTTTTTTCTTTATCATTTTTTTAACTATATTTTTCTCCTATTTCAGACATTCTTGTAAAAAGAAAAAAAAATCCCCAAATATAACAGAAGTATGAATTTTGTATGAAAAGGTAAAATAATAATAATAATAAAAAAAAAAGGAGTTAACAAGTGTTTTGATTACTGAACTTTGCCAGCTGCCACCCAACTCTCCAACTCTCTCTCTCTATCTTACCCCCTTTTCTTTGCTGTTACTCCAACTCTTTTTATCTCTCTATCCCCCCACTTTTTTTTTTTTTTACTACAATTTTCCCCTAAATCTTCTGGTCATATCTCTCTCTCTCTCTCTATCTTACCCCCTTTTCTTTGCTATTACCCCAACTCTTTTTATCTCTCTATCCCCCACCCTTTTTTTTTTTTTACTACAATTTTCCCCTAAATCTTCTGGTCATCTCTTTCCTTTCTTTCTTTCTCTCTCTCTCTCTCTCTCTCTCTCTCTACAATTCAGCCTCTCTGCATCCGGGGTTACATGTCTTGGCAGGAAACTTTTTTTTTCTTTTCATCTTTCCCTGAATGCAAATGGCTGCCAACTTCCCCAGCTGAGCGAGAAGAACTTATCTGTTCATTCGTTGGCATGCGTTCTTTTCAAATGACCTGTCAATTGTCTTTTTAATTGTGAGGTGCTTTAAAAAAAAAAAAAAAAGCAGACCCTCTTAGGAGGGAGAAACTAAAGTTCTCCTTACTTTTTAGATAATTTCAATCTGCTCTATTCAATGTATTTAAAAATTCTGCTGGAATTAATTTATTTTTTTTTTTGTTTTGTTTTCGTGTCACTTTGGTTTGCTATCTGGTAAACCATTTCTTGGATCTCACTTAAGAAAGGAACTTCTTCTTCAAATGATAAAATAATGTTTGACCTTGCAACAAAAGGGCTCAAAAATTAGTTGCTGGATTGTATGAACTTTTTTATTTTAAGGGTTTGTGCTGAAATGAACACTTGTGTTCAGTCACGATGTTGACATCACATTGGCAATTCTACCTCAGTTGTAACAGGCACAGCAGACATGTTCTGCGTGACTGTCAGCTGCACTACCCACTTTTCTCTATTCTTCCTCCCCAGTCATTCCCCCCCCCACTTCATCTCTCTCCAAATGGTCAGTCAGTGAGCAGGAAACTTTTTATTTGTTTCTTACTTCCTCCTCCACTTCTTGGTTATTTTCTTTCAATGGAAAAATCAGGAGCTTTTACTGCATCTCCCCCCAACATCCCAGGTCATATATAATATGTACACCCATATTTACGTGTGTGTTTTGACGAAACAATCTCTCCAAAGAAAATCCAGTAAAAATAATGCAGAATCTAATTCTCTCAAAGATGGAAATATTACACACGCATATGCAGTTTTTCTCTTGAGAAATCCTTAAAGGATGCCCCCTAGCTAAGAACATTTAATTGAGAGAGAGAAAAAAAAACAACCATCTATCTATTTTCTACACACTTCATTGTGGAAACTGTTACAATGGCTATAAAGTAAATCTTTTTGTTTTGTATGTTCATAATCCCTAAATGAGTCTGGTTTTTTATAGTTTGGGTTTATTCCTTTTTCCTCACTCAATTTTTTCTTTTCCTTCTCATTTCATACACAAAATGGTGGTTTCATCAATTAAAATAATTTAACTTAAACTCCCTCTTTTTTTTTTTTTTTTTTTTAAACAAGTTGAAAAAAAAGGGGGGGGAAGTGTTTGTTTAGGCATAAACCTTCCACATTTCCCACCATTTTTTTTTTACCCCACTTCTTTACCACACACACACACACACACACACACACACATGCAAAAAACGCAAAAACTAAAGATTCCTTCGTCTTTTACTCCATGGCAGCTATGTCAGTCAGAATTCACTTGTATGTCCTTTTTTTTGTATGTATGTATGGATTGCCACAAGGGATTGCATTATATATATATATATATATATATATATAAAACCCACAAAAAAAACTGTGCAGTCAGACAATACCAACGCAGCTGTATGCCCCGCTACCACCACTACCACTATCGCAACTCTAGTTGTCATGACGATGGTATCTCCACTTCAGTATGTACAGTTAGTCCCTTCGTGTGATTAATATTTATCTAATAAAGGAACTTGTACAGGTTTTTTGCTTTTTGTGGTACTGACCACTGTTTGTTTCATTCTTTTTTCTTTGAAGCTTCAGTGTGGCTCATTCTCCATAACCTGCCCCAGCTCTGGAGATGATAAAAAAAAAAAAAAAATATTGATACATTTCTGCTGTTTTAGTAAAGATATTTGCTTTGCTTTAAAAAAATAAAATATAAATCCTGGAATAATTTTGGTTAAATGCCAAAGATTTAAAGCTTATTAGCTGCAGCCAATGGAAATTCTCGTCATTCACAGTTAAGCCATAGAAATGACGGAAATATCCATCGCTGATTCAACTGCTAATGACAAACTTCTACTGCATGCATGCATATATAGCTATAGTATCTTTTAAGTTATTTTTATCTTCAAATTGTACTTGACTGCTATATTTCCTGTGGTATAGGACATATTTGATTGGGCAGGATGGGAATGTTAAATATAACAATTATTTTGTGTTTCACCAATGGTTGAGTTCTCAGTATTTGACTAACATATTAATACTCCTGTTTTATCACGTGATGACACCAGAGAAGATATGATAGCTTATAAAGTAAATTCTGATTAGAAATCAAAATAATATTTATTAAGAAAAATTACTCCAAAAATGCTTTATTTAATGCCCATTAGCAATTCAACATCAAAATGTTGAATCATTCTGAATTTTTGTATGTTTCGCATGACGACTATTCTGGTCCTGACGCCACTGAAAAACGGGGGTGCTACCTCTTTATACAATTCATTTTTTCAATAGATTTTCATCATGAACAAATGGTCATATCGCGTTGAATACACCAGTTCTCGCTTGATCACCGAAGTTAAGCAACGTCAATACTTAGATGGGTGACCGCTTGGGAATACTAGGTGCTGTAAGCGTATAGTGACGGATGTGCATTGTGGTGCAGTGAATATCAGCTCGAAAAGAGAAATTGGTGGACCGAGTTCGGATTCCAGTCGAACACCCTGCATTCATTTATGCACTGGTACCCTTGGGAAAAGGTATTACTCCATCGCTTCCCTCCAGTTATGGGTTAAATAACAGGGCAGGACTTGGGATCCTGCCCTTAAACAAATCCCAATGGAACTCTCCATTGGGGAGAAAGCTGGCTCAACCCCGACCGGGTGCATGTGGCTTGGACACATGAACAAATGTCTCGTTTGAAGGTTCGGCCTTTCTGAATATTGCCTGTGTAAGTTTCAAACAGTTTCTTCTGTCTCGGACTTCATGGAAACAAGTGCCTAACATTTTCCTTGTATGAAGAGAAGGCTTGTGGCAACAGATATTCTAGAGAAGGATGCCGAGAATACCATGGACAAACGTTTTGAGGAAAATGGTAATGGACTCGAACTTAGGATTAGCAAGAGTTGAAATCTTGGCAACAAACACCGGAGCAAGAAGGCCTGGAGAATTAAGTACTCATAGGACATTGAAAGCAAGAGGAACAAGGCAGGGAAACCGCACATAAACTATAACTGGATGGCAGAATAAAGAGTGAGAGGTATAGTAAAATAATGAACATTGCTTTGAGGTACAAAGGATTCGAAGCTGTGGAGAGCCATAATTGGCATTTCAGCATGATAAATTCATTTTCTCAGTGTTTATTTCACAGCTCAAAAAAAAAAAAGAATCAGTGCTAAAGGGTACTGAAAAGTTTTTGCTTCAATCCATTTCTCATCATCTGACAATCAATTTGTTTTGCATTGACTCCTTGTTCTTGGTTGGACTGAGAACTTTCCAGCATTTCCTTCATGTGTAGTAATTTTTTTTTTGGGGGGGGGGGCGGTTTATTGAGTCAGTCAATTGCCATACATGATACACGTTTTGAGCGATCATGTCTCAAAAGAGACACGACCGACTGGGCAGAAGATTATCCCGCAGTAGGTTGCCATTACTTTCTGCAGTAGACTGGTTGCTAGCCAAGGCGATAGCACCCACTCTGTCCTGTTATTTAACCCATAACTGAAGGAAGAGATGGATTAATACCTTTCCCAAGGATATTTGCCCGTAAGTGAAATGCAAGGAATTTACTTGAATTCGAACTCGGCTCCCAGATTTTTTATTCCAGATCGATATCCACTGCCCCACAACGCACATCCAAAAATTTATTTATGACTGATCCCAAATTTGCAAGGAAGTTCTGAAAAAAAACTTTACCCAAACCCATTTCTTATAATCTAATCAAACATTCTAATTTGTTTTAAAATCTCTTCTTGGTTAGACCAAAACGTTTTCAGCGCCTTCTACATGTTGCGTAACTAATAACTGAAATAGGTGCAGTTGTATAAAGTAGATGTGCTTTTAGTGCAGTGGATATCGGCTTGGAACAAGAACTCGGAAAACCGAGTTCGAATTCCATTTGAATTCATTGCAGTCACTTATGCACAAACTAGCAGTATAGCTCAGCGTTGCTCGGGTGTAATGAAAGCTTTAAAACTAACCCATGGTCCTGGAGTTCAGACTCAGTCTAAAGGATATTTGTGTGAAGTTTAGTGAGAATTGGATAAAAATTGTGAATTTGTATAAAGGACATACAGACGGACAGATAGACAGATACAAACATCCTGCCTTTTTATTTATATATATATATATATATATATATATATATATATATATATATATATATATATATATAAATGTTATCGATTTTCTGCACTATTGTAAGAACTGCAACCTTGAAACTTCTGAATATCGTTTCTGATGTCTTTGTTTATGAGTGTATGAAATTTGATTAAAATCGGATCACTCCTTCTATAATCCGATTTTTTTCGATATTTATCGCGGGTACCTCGACACAAAACCTAGTTAAGTCCTATGAAAGAATAGCTCTAGATGTTTAAAGAAAGTTTACAATAGAGGGTGCTGTGTTGCCATATAGACTAAGTTACATTTGTCATTTGTGTACACCTCTGGGCAGTCTGTCTTCAACGTTTAACTTGCATAATTAAGAAGTGTTCTGCTTAACAATGGCTTGATATTCATATGATCATCAGGGAGATTTTAACACACGACCGCGTGAGCGGTAATAGGCGCGAGGCTGCATGGTTGTATCTTTTACAAACCAAAGGCACCCGAGTCATCCAAACTTTGCTACTGTTTATCATCGCGTTGCTGATACATGATCCGTGGTACTACAGACACTGGAAATTTTTTTAATAATCATATAGCCCCAAGCAAGGTATTTTATTGCCACTGTTGTGCAGAGGGTTACATAGGAGGAAAGTTATGAGAAAGTGACAGGTTATAGGAAGTGTCAGGAAGTGAGTAAGAGAAGGATGAGAATTCTAATGAGAGTGGAGTAGATGGAGAAAGGAGCATGAGAGAGAGGATGCAGGTTAGTGAGATAGGAGACGACGATTGACTTTACATTTAAATTCTTGGAGATTAATAGCTGTCGGGAAAGCAAGTAAATGGAAGGGAATTCACAGGCGGAAAGTGCGAGAAAAGAAACTGATGGAGT
This sequence comes from Ascarosepion bandense, assembly GCA_037127315.1. NCBI lineage: Eukaryota > Metazoa > Mollusca > Cephalopoda > Sepiida > Sepiidae > Ascarosepion > Ascarosepion bandense. The sequence goes on along the minus strand of JBBBDQ010001602.1, from coordinate 10,133 downwards.
AGAATTTGCATTTACATTTTATTGGTTTCACAGTAAAAGGGTTGGACCTAGTTGCTAATTTTGTGGCTCGAGTAAATTCATATATAGTGGGTACCAATGAGTAGAAGCCGTGGAAGTATTTGCAGAAGAGCCACAGGAAAGCCACATTGTGCCGGTGAGAAAGTGATTGTATCCAAGCTGCCAAGTCGGGATCGGTCGCATTGCAGATTCTCCACTGGATTGTGTCAAGGACACCTAGGTGGATAACAGGAGCACCCGACCAGATATGGCAGAAATATTTCATGTGCAGGGCGGATGGTAACTTTATATTTGTGCAGGATTGTTTCAGACGGAAAAAAACTTCCTGGCCCTATATATGGAACTGACTTTCTTAGAAGCGGATTTAGCTATGGATTCTATATAGTCATTCCACTTGAGGTCTGTTGTGAGAGTTAATGCGTGGAGGCACAGTGTTTTATTTTCAGGGAGACTAGCCTGATCCATGTTCATGGGCGGTAGGAGCGATTGTATGTCATGGTTAATAGATAGCAGCTTCGTTTTAGAAGCATTAAAATTTTCTTACCACAGTCTACCACGGATTGGAGGTCCTTTTTAAACTAGGCAGCGAGGTTTGCTTTGTCAGCATCGGCAGATTTTTGATTGTGAGAGTAAACCGTTGTGTCATCAGCGTATATGCCTACTTGGGATACGACAGACTGAGAATTGCTTGTACCCCTAACTACAGAACATTCTACAGGCTGTCGGAGAGGATTCAGGTATCAGCACACGTCGTACATCGTATAGTCCTGCATGTAGCTCCTGTATCCTTATCATTTGCAATGTGTGCAAGGTCTTTCGCCGTTTGATCACTAGCCACAGGAGAACTTTACCGTTGTTTGTCTCTTGTTTACGAATGAGGCAACTTTTAGAAGAGATGGAATAACAAATTTAAACATTTTTGAGAGGACCGGAATCCCCATGGCATAATGCAGGCTAGATACCAGTATCAGTTTATAGTTAATGTATGGACTAACATTGTACGTAACTATCTGGTAGTTCCGTGCGTTCTACTAGCACGTTTTACAGAAGTTGTCTGCAAGGACTTTCGAACACGTTTCTGAACCTGCTAGGGGATGTACCTCTGCTAATACGAAGATGCATGATGGGGCTCGAGCACATTTTAGTCATATTGTTCGCGATGCACTGGCTGACATTATCATGAAATATGGAAATATAAGGGAGGACCGGTTCCCTAGCATTCACGTTTCCCCCGACCTCAATCCTTTGGATTTTTATCTGTTTGGGCCTCCTAAAACAATTGGTTTATGCAGCAGACATTATGTTATGACTAAACACACCTATAGACTCTCCCACCTAATTTAAGTAGGAGTAGTAAGAAGAACGAGGGTCAGTCGATGTTGGACGATAGTAGTCGACAGTTAGTCGAATACGAAAATAATCAGTGACCTGGCAAGATTACACAGCGTAATACATACATCAAGTTCCTAACGTTTTGTACGTCGTACCTATTAGGACCGACTTTAGCACAAATATTAGCCTCCACTGCGAAAATAACTCCAGAACACATTAATAATGCAATGATGCTTCATCAACATGTCATGAGGGCTTGCAAGACCATTCGACACCGTGTAGGTGTGTTTTAAAGAGTCCGCCATTCAATGACTCGATGGATGTATGCGTGTGTATAAGCAAGCCGGGATATTTTGAACATTTGTTGAGTTGCTGTGTTGCAGTAAAATGTTGTCTTTTTGAACATGTTTATATGGACATTTTACCTTGATTTGGTGTCAAGAGCCCACCCTAAAGTTTGTGAATATATTGTTGATCAGTTAATTGATATACGTAATAAACGCTTGTCTCGAAAGAGTCATGACTGACTAGGCAGAAGATTTTCCCACAGTAGGTTGCCATTACTTCCTGTGATAAAATGGTTGTCAACCAAGGCTATAGAACCTAATCTGTTTTACTGTTTAACCCATAGCTGGAGAGAGAAGATGGATTACTACCTTTCCCCAGGATATTTGTGCGGTGAGTAAATGAAGTGAATTTTACTGGAATTCGAACTCGGTTCTCTGTTTTTTCATTCTGAGCCGATATCCACCGCAGCGCACTAAAAGCGTTTTTGGAACCAACTCTTGTCCTGATAAATTCTGGAATAAAACCGACAATACCAAAGAAAAAAGAAAGAGAAAAAAAGTCTAAAAACAAACTTACCTAATCAGTAAAGTGTTCGAAGCCCAGATTACAAAAATCGCTTACCAATGTTAAGTCCTATGAAAGGATGGCTCTAGTTGTAACTCGAGTTTTATGCCATCTTCAGACAACTTGAATGTTAGCGTTATTTGAAATTGGCGCTATCATAGAAACAAAAGCAGGTAAAATGTGTATTGGCTGAATATTGTGGATTCTTCATTTGCTAGAGGTCTTTTTCAAAAACAAGTATCAAAATAAAAAATAAAAAATGTCACTAACATTTATTTCAGTAACATTCCGATGCCTTTACTAAGAAATAAAAAAAGAGGCCCAAAAAAGCAACTCTCCAAAATTAGTCATGCCGTCTGCCGTTGTCGTCATCTCGTATCCACGAATTTAACTTTGCTGATCGATTTCCTTTATGATGGCGTTAAATTCATCGCCAACGTGCAGTTTCAGGAGTAAAAGCTTCCAGTTTCACCAAAAATCTGTTCCCGTCATTGGTTTCCTCTCAGGCATTTGGCTTTGCAAGGGTTGGTTGGAGGTGAAAGAAAATCATAGTAAAACAAAGTGCCAATAACAAGTTGATTGACATGGATAAATCTCTAAAACCGACCACAAAGATTGAGAAAAATATTATGCCTATGGTGAGTTCGTCGGTTATTAGCCATTTCAGTTCAATTATGTGCCATACGTGATACGCTTACGGCCATATCACGTTAAATACACAGTTCTCGCTCGATCACTCGAAGTTAAGCAACATTGGACGGTCAGTACTTAGATGGGTGACTCGCTTGGGAATGCAGGTGCTGTGGCGTATCATGACGGATGTGCGTGCTTACGGTCATATCACGTTGAATACACACGGTTTCTTGCTCGATCACCAAAGTTAAGCAACATTGAGCCCGGTCAGTACTTAGATGGGTGACTGCTTGGGAATACCAGGTGCTGTAAGTGTTTATTCATGGATGTGCGATGTGTTGCAGTGGATGTCTAATCTTCTACAAGTAAATTATTAAACATGTGTGAGTTTTGATCAACTTCAAACGATCATAACTTGACAAATACTTAATTAGGATAAAGTGCTGAAATGTGGTTCTACAGATGGATGCTGCGAATATCATGGATCGAGCATGTGAGCAATGATGACGTTTTGGAAAGGATGGAAACAAAAAGGAAATGAATACTGAGCATCAGGAAGAGATAGCTAAAGTTCCTGGGACATGCAATGAGGAAGGAGGGCTTGGAGAACCTGATACTAAAAGGTCAGATAGAGGGAAAAAGAGACAGAGGAAAGCAGCAGATAACATATTTGAAGGACCTGATCTGGTGGATGACGGAACGAGGGTTGCACAGTCTAACAGGAGAAGGCGTGCTAAAAGCCACCAAGGATAGGGAGATGTGGAAAGCCATGATCGCCCACGTACTGAAAGGACAGGGCACATAGAAAAAAGGAGAAGAAAAGATCAATCCTGAAATCCTTAGGCTGTCTACTTTCTCTTTCACTTTCACTTTCACTTTCACTACTTAGTTATAGCATATATTACTTAGGAAGTGTTTGAAAAATGATATATCTTCTTGCGAGACCCATGTAGAGAAGTTGTTGTCGTGGGTGGAGGTTGGATGAGCAAATTTGGCTCAAAAAATTGCCAGTAAGGTCTTTAAATTCGGTCCTCAATTTTAAGGTTCCATTCTAACGTTCAGATTGTTTGTATATTAGCATAGTTTTTCACGAGTCTAACCGTAAGAGATTTTATTTTTTCTTTCCTGCAACCGGCTTTACAAGCAGGAGTCTCATAACAGCTTTTATTGTCATTTAAGTTTTAGTCTCTCACTCAGTTAAGTGCCATACGCTTGGGCGATCATGTCTCGAAAGAGACATGACTGACTGGGCAGAAGATTATCCCGCAGAAGGTTGTCATTACTTTCTGCAGTAGACTGGTTGCCAGCCAAGGTTATAGGACCCAATCTGTCCTGTTATTTGACTCATAGCTAGAGGGAGAAGAAATGTATTATATTATTAAGCAGTAATTAGTGGGAATCAGTTTATTACTTCATAACAATATAAAACCGATCTCCCACTTTATGACCAGTAGAATCCTTAATCATGATTCCAACTATTATATTCAGTCAGTCAGTTAAGTGCCATACGTAATACACGCTTGAGCGATCATGTCTCGAAAGAGACATGGCTGACTGAGCAGAAGATTATCCCGCAGTAGGTTGCCATTTCTTTCTGCGGTAGATTGGTTGCCAGCTGAAGCTATAGAACCCAATCTGTCCTGTTATTTAACCTATAACTGGCGGGAAGTTCCTAATGGTATTTGCGCCTAAGTGAATGTAAGGAATTCAACTGGAATTTGAACTCGGCTCCTCAATTTCTCGTTCCGAGCCGATAACCACTGCACTACAACGCACATCCTCACTATACACTTTTTAAAAAAGCGTGTCTCTTCAGGACATGGATGAACATGGCTCTCATTTATATATTTTCTTAATTATCAGTGAATTACCATTCCTTCTCTTGATTTTATAAAAATGAAAAACATGCAACGATTCATGTTGTCCATATTGATATTCAGGGTTTTCCTTCTAGAGTGGTTGTCACCCAATGAGAGAGAAAGAGAAAGCTTAGTTCAATTTACGATTTTAACTCAGAGCAGCATCATCACTTGGTGTGGTTCCGGTTCTATGTTCGGACGGACTTTTAGGGATAAACAAGTCCAGCAATGTTAGGTTTGTAAGACCAGATTCCCAACGATCTCTCAAGAGATGTTTCATTTTGTTTCGTTTGACATAGCTACACTTATGGGACACAGACACACAGTACGGACCAATTAAACCACAAAAGTTAATTCGGCGGACCTGAAGAAGACTACCACCACGTTTAATTTCATTGTTTTTCATTTTTTTTTTTTTTTTTTTTTTTTTTTTACTTTTTTTCAGTGCAGTCCTATCAATTACCCCCTTAGCTTTACAATTGATAAAAAAAATTTTGACATATTTCAATATTTAAACATTTTCTGGAGGGGGGGGATCAGTTTCTCATAAACTTTATAGTAAATCGATCCTCCATTTTGGAACCACTTGCCGATACGACATTACCACCACCTGTAAATTTATTGATTATCAAATTCTTTTCACTTTTTTCAGTACAATCTTATCGATTAAACCGTAAACTTTCCGATTGAAAAAAAAGAAGAAATTGTTAAAATTTCAATATTTAAACAATTGGGGGGGGGGGGGGGGGGGGGGGGGGGGGGGGGGGCGGGGGGGGGGGGGGGGGGCTCAGCTTTTCATACAACCTTATATTAAGTTTTTCAAATCGATCCTGTGCAATTAACTTCTTTCTTTTTTTTGTTTTTTGTTTTTTTTGTTTGCGCACATTCAACAACTGAATCCTTTGCGAAATATTTGAATAAAGCCATTCTTGGAGTTTCCGAGAAAGATGCCATCATAAGATCTAAAGAAAACTTGAAAAAGACAAAAACAAGAATAACATCTCGTCCCAAATAAACCAAAACAAAGCGACACCAATGTGAGTGGTTCTAAAATAGGGGTTCGATTTACTATAATGTTGTATGAGAAACTAACCACTGCAAAAAAAAAATTGTTTAAATACTGAAATTCTAAAAATATTTTTGATAATCGGAAAGTTTAAGTAACAATCGATAGGACTGCGCTGAAAAAAGTAATAAAAAATGAAAAACAACGAAATTAAACGTGGTTGGCAGTCTGCTTCAGGTCCCCCGTTAATTCGTTTTCAACAAGTGCATAATATCATTTAGGTTTAGTTATAAGCAATTTGTGTTTTTGAGAACGAATTGTAATAACGATTGTATCATCAGGAACACTAATCGTACGTGACAGTTAAATGGAATACGTAAGCAGAGATGGATATACGAAGGTCATGGTCTACCGAGCCGTTGTAATATTGACTCACCTGTCCACCTGGGTACCCTTTTGAAGAGACATCTGTGAAAATTTTCCTCAAAGGAAACTTCGTCAAATTCTGCTAATATAGACAGATAGAAAGACGAAGATGTTTTTTTATAGTCACATTGCCCCAAGCAAGACCTTTTGCTACCACTGTTTTGCAGGGGGTTACATAGGAAGAAAGTTATGAGAAAGAGTAACAGGTTATAGGGGATCTCAGGAAGTGGGTAAGAGAAGGATGAGAATACTGATGAGAGTGGACTGAACGGAGAAAGGAGCATGAGAGAGAGGATGCAGGATGTGAGATGGGAAATGACTATTGACTTTACATTTAAATTCTTGGAAATTGCAGCTAGACAGACGAAGCACATGTTCTAACGAGCCGTTGTAATATCTACACATCTTGTACGGCTGTGAAACCTGGGTACTCTTTTGAATTGACATCGGAGAGCTTCAAAGATCTCTTCACATGAAATATCTTCAAATTCTGCGAGATAGACGAGAATGGATTGAGATAGATGAGAACAGATTCAGAAAGACAGATAGATAGATAGATGAGAACAGATTCGGATAGATCGATGAAAACAGATTCAGATAGATAGATGAAAACAGATGGAGATAGATAGATGAGAGCAGATTCAGCTAGTTAAATAGATAGATAGTTGAGAACAGATTCAGCTAGACAGATAGATAGGTAGATGAGAACTGATTCAGATAGCTAGATATATAGATAGAAAGATAGATAAGAACAGATTTAAATAGATAGATGAGAACACATTTAGATAGATCGATAGATAGATGAGAACAGATTTAGATAGATAGCTGAGAACAGATTTAGATAGATAGATGAGAACAGATTTAGATAGGTAAATAGATAGATGTGAACTGATTTAAATAGATTTAAATAGATAGATAGTTGAGAACAGATTGAGATAGATTGATAGATAGATGAGAACAGATTCAGCTACTTAGATAGATGAGAACAGATTTAGCTAGTTGGATAGATAGATGAGAATAAGTTCAGATAGATAGATGAGAATAGATTCAGCTAGTTAGATAGATAGATGAGAACAGATTCAGCTAGATAGATAGATACGTAGATGAGAACTGGTTCAGATAGATGAGAACAGATTTAGATAGATAGATAGATAGAGAGATGAGAACAGATTTGGATAGATAGATAGATAGATAGATAGATAGATAGATGAGAGCAGATTCAGCTAGTTAAATAGATAGATAGTTGAGAACAGATTCAGCTAGACAGATCGATAGATGAGAACAGATTCAGCTAGATTGATAGATAGGTAGATGTGAACTGATTCAGATAGATGAGAACATATTAGATAGATGAGAACAGATTTAGATAGATAGATAGATAGATAGATAGATAAGAACTGATTCAGATAGATGAGAACAGATTCAGATATTTAAATAGATGAGAACAGATTTAGATAGATCGATAGATAGACAGATGAGAACAGATTTAGATGGATAGATAGATAGATAGGAACAGATTTAGATAGATAGGTAGATGTGAACTGATTCAGATAGATGAGAACAGATTTAGATAGATAGATGAGAACAGATTCAGATAGATAGATGAGAACAGATTTCGATAGATAGATGAGAACAGATTTAGATGGATAGATAGATAGATAGATAGATAGATAGATAAGAACAGATTTAAATAGATAGATAGATAGATAGATAGATGAGAACTGATTTAAATAGATAGATAGATGAGAAATGATTTAGATAGGTAGATAGAAAGATAGATACATAGATGAGAACAGATTTAGATAGATAGACACATAGATATATGAGAACAGATTTAGATAGATAGATACATAGATATATGAGAACAGATTTAGATAGATAGATAGATAGATAGATGAGAACAGATTCAGATAGATAGATAGATGAGAACAGAATTAGATAGAAAGATAGATGAGAACAGATTCAGCTAGTTAGATAGGTAGATAGATGAGAACAGATTCTGCTAGTTAGATAGGTAGATAGATGAGAACAGATTCAGCTAGATAGATAGATAGGTAGATGTAAACTGATTCAGATAGATGAGAACAGATTTAGATAGATAGATGAGAACAGATTCAGATAGATAGATAGATAGATAGATAGATAGATAGTGAGAACAGATTTACATAGATAGATAGACAAGAACAGATTTGCATAGACAGATAGACGAGAACAGATTTACATAGATAGATACATAGACATATGAAGACAGATTTAGATAGATAGATACATAGATATATGAGAACAGATTTAGATAGATAGATAGATAGATAGATAGATAAGGACAGATTCAGATAGATACATAGAGAGATAGATAGATGAGTGAGATTCAGATAGATAGAGATAGATAGACAGAACAGATTCAGATAGATAGATAGATAGACAGATAGATGAGAACAGATTCAGATAGATAGATGGATAGATAGATGAGAACAGATTCAGATACATAGATAGATAGAGGAGACAGATTCAGATAGATAGATAGATAGAGAGATAGATAGATAAGAACAGGTTCAGATAGATAGATAGATAAGAACAGATTCAGATAGATAGATAGATAGATGAGAAGAGATTGAGATAGATAGATAGAGACAGATTGAGATAGATAGATAGATAGATAGATGAGAACAGATTCAGCTAGTTAGATAGATAGGTAGATGTGAACTGGTCAGATAGATACATAGATAAATAGATAGATAGATAGATAGATAGATAGATAGAGCGAGAACAGATTTACATAGATAGATAGACGAACAGATTTACATAGATAGATAGATGAGAACAGATTCAGATATTTACATAGATGAGAACAGATTTAGATAGATCGATAGATAGATAGATAAGAACAGATTTAGATAGATCGATAGATAGTTAGATGAGAACAGATTTAGATGGATAGATTGATAGATGAGAACAGATTTAGATAGATAGATAGATAGATGAGAATAGATTCAGATAGATAGATAGATGAGAGAGACAGATTCGGCTAGATAGATAGATAGGTAGATGTGAACTGATTCAGATAGATGAGAACAGATTTAGGTAGATAGATGAGAACAGATTCAGATAGATAGATAGATAGATAGGTAGATGAGAACAGATTTAAATAGATAGATGAGAACAAATTTAGATAGACAGATGAGAACAGATTTAGATAGATAGATAGATAGATAGATGAGAACAGATTTACATAGATAGACGAGAACAGATTTACATAGATAGATGAGAACAGATTCAGATATTTAGATAGATGAGAACAGATTTAGATAGATAGATGAGAACAGATTTAGATAGATCGATAGATAGATAGATGAGAACAGATTTAGATGGATAGATAGATAGATGAGAACAGATCGAGATAGATAGATAGATGAGAATAGATTCAGATAGATAGATAGATAGAGGAGAACAGATTCGGCTAGATAGATAGATAGGTAGATGTGAACTGATTCAGATAGATGAGAACAGATTTAGGTAGATAGATGAGAACAGATTCAGATAGATAGATAGATAGATAGATGAGATCAGATTTAGATAGATAGATGAGAACAGATTTAGATAGATCGATAGATAGATAGATGAGAACAGATTTAGATGGATAGATAGATAGAAGTGAAATGATTTAGATAGATAGATAGGTAGATAGATAGAAAGATAGATAGATGAGAACAGATTTAGATGGATAGATAGATAGATAGATAGATAGTTAAGAACAGACTTAGATGACTAGATAGATAGATGAGAACAGATTCAGATATTTAGATAGATGAGAACAGATTCAGATAGATGAGAACAGATTTAGATAGATCGATAGATAGATAGATGAGAACAGATTTAGATGGATAGATAGATAGATAGATAGATAAGAACAGATTTAGATAGATGAGAACAGATTGAGATAGATAGATAGATAGATAGTTAGATGAGAACAGATTGAGATAGGTAGATAGATAGATGAGAACAGATTC
>JBBBDQ010001601.1:0-327061 GCA_037127315.1 Ascarosepion bandense | reverse complement strand
AGTTGTTTCTCTTCAGACTAAGCTGTTTATCAGTGATTTAGTAGAAGTACCTATATTAGATCCTTGTATAGGATGTGCGTTGTGGCGCAGTGGATATCGGCTAGGAACGAGAAATCGGGGAACTGAGTTCGAATTCCAGCTGAATTCATTGCCTTCACTTACGAGCAAATATCTTTGGGAAAGGTATTAATCCATCTCTTCCCTCCAGTTATGGGTTAAATAATAGGACAGATTGGGTTCTGTAGCCTTGGTCGGCAACCAGTCTACCGCAGAAAGCAATGGCAACCTACTGCGGGATAATCTTCTGCCCGGTCAGTCATGTCTCTTTCGAGACATGATCGCCCAAGTGTGTATCGCACATGGCACTTAACTGACTGACTGATACTCCAATACCTGTTAACAAATTTTTAAATTTGTCCAAGAACTACGCCCTAAAATAAAAAGAAACAAAACTTTTTCTCCCAACTAACCCTCATCAAAGTAGGTACCAAAAGCGATGCCTAAAGTTTAAAATTCATTAAAAAATGAAATATCTTTCTTGAAGCTTTTGTTTTAGTTTTAATTTCAAGCTAATAGATTAAATTTAATATGTTCAATAAGCAAAATACTTTGCTATGTTTGAAAACGAATGTTAATTGGTTGAAATTATTTTTTTAAAGTTTTATTATCAGTAAAAAGGCTAAAATATTTATCAAGTAATTTTAAATTGTCATCATCATTTATTCAGTTAATGCTTTTTTTACCACTTTCCTCCATATTTTTCTGTCTGATGCTGCCTTTACAACCTCAACCACCAATCTTCCTCTTAATATCATCAAACCAAGATATGGGTGATCATCTGTGGAGCCGCTTGACCACCACTGGGTCAGAAAATGTCCTTATCGTTGCATAATATGCCCAAATTAATAAAGTTTCCTTGGTGCCATCTGTTCTCTCAATGCTTACCTTGTTCTGATGTTATCTAGAACCCATTTATTAGTGCGTCTCACTGTCTATGGCACTCTAAGGACTCTGCGATATGCCCACATCTCGAAAGCATCTTTCCCTCTTGGTCAGTGTCTATGACTCGGCATCCATGGCTGGCGATATCGAAAGCAGTGGCTCGTAGTAATTTCAACTTTAGACTGATGTATCCCAAAAGTATGTCATCATTTTGTAGTCTAATAACATAGCCAATTCTCGCTTAAATGAGCTCAAATTTTAACAAAATGCTTAAAAACCAACTACGTTGACTGTGCGGACTTATTTCAATGAGAATCTACCAGGAAGATGGCTCGAGCGTGCTTGTGATAATGAAAGTGTGATGTTTAAATGGCCAGTATGGTCATCTGACTTGACACCATGTGATTTTTTTCCCCATTAGGTTATGTCAAAGGATAGGTCAGCATTCCTACTTCTTCCTAAAATCCTAGAGTAATCTAAGCGGAGAATCACTGGGCGCTGAAGAATATTGCGTAAGACATGCTACAGCGTGTTTGGTAGGAGCTGGACTACCGACTTAATGCGTGTCGTGTCATAGGTGGTGCGCATATTGAACATTTGTGAACCTTTTTGGAATCGGATATAGAATCTACACCCGTTTGAATATCTTGTTCGAATTTTAATAAATAAATCTTTTGAAATTTATTCAATTTCATTATTATTCAGAGCTATAGAACCAAGTTTGCGCTGCTATTTAATCTATAGCTGGGGGGGGGGCAGAAGAGATGGATTCAAGGATATTTGCGCGTAAAATGTAATTTACTCGACTTGAATTCGAACTCGTCACTCTGATTTCTCATTCCAACACCGCACATACAAATAGCATAAAAAATAACAATGAGAAAAGTAGGCCCTAATTAGAGTAAAACTCATTCGATGGCTAAAGTAGTAACTTGAATATACACATTCTAATCGCAAAAAAGTCATTCTTGTCCTGACTTACATTGAATCTACAGGTAAAGAAAAATAAATTGTACAACACCACTTTTCAGATTCCAGATGAAAAACCTTCTTCTGAAGATGTGTTTACAGAAAATTTGATTTATTTAATTTTATCAAATCAAGTATATCTATCTAAAAATGCACACTTCAAATGAATTAGGGGAGGTAATTCAGTATTTTGCATTTGAAAGGTAAAAAATAAATTTTAGGAATAAAACCGGAAAAATAACCAAGCCTGAGCCGGCGTTTCTAATAAGGATTTTCTATCTCCCGACCCCAGTAGGCAGGCATACTCGAATATGAACAGCCAGCCCTTATATTATTATTATAACTTTACTCTTGATACAATTATATTGACATTTATATACAGGGTGATTCAAAAGTAACTCTCATTTTAAAATACTCATTTTATACTCATTTTAAAATACTTACAATTTATTTAATAACTAGAGTTTACTGGGGTAAAATGAGTATCCAGAGTAAAATGGGTCGGGGTCTACGAGGGTAAAATGAGTAAAATAACGCCTATTTTTCAATTCAAATCTTCATATTATTTTCGCGAAGGACTTAATGAAAAAAAAAAAAAGCCGCAAGGTTTGCATCATAAGTTTCCGCTTTTTGCATGCCTATTTTACCCTGGATACTCATTTTACCCGAGCATACCCTATAATTTTTTTTGCAAGAAATGGACATCAGAGGAAAGCGTTCAACATGAGATTTTATTTAAAATTCGTTATGGTCACCAGATTTCGTGACCAGCTTATCGAGCCGCTCACGTATTGCGTTCAACTGATTACACGAGGAACTCTTGTGGTATGGAAGACATAACTTATTGTATTCGCTCGTCATGTTCTTTCAAACTCTTCGTTTATTATAGTAGTTTTTCTCTTTTAATCAACTTAAAGAAAAAGTCAAAAGGTGTAAAGTAGGACTCCTGACTGTCACTTACACATAAAATAGGGAGTCACTTTTCAATCACTATATATATATATATATATATATATATATATATATATATATATATGTGTGTGTGTGTGTGTGTGTGTGTGTGTGTGTGTGTGTGTGTGTGTGTGTGTGTGTGCAAGTTTTGTTGAAGACCAGCGAAATTAAGGCGGATGTATTTTATTCGGTCCCGTTTGTCTGTTTGTCTATCCGCAGTCAAGATATCTCAAGACCCGCTGGATGTATTCGGATGAAACTTTCAGAGATGATTGCTTTCATGACTGGCACAAACTGTTGAGATTTTTGGTTATATCCGGTACAGGATAAGGTTTCTAGCTTATTTTTCCGTTTTTTTTACTAATATTTTTTGGCATATTTCACATGCTGAATACTGAATTACCTCTCCTAGATTGCTTTACATTACATTTTCTGAATGTACTATTATTTCCACGCAGTATTATTTATAATATAAATCTAATATTTATTATCCAAATGCAAAAAAAACAAAAAAACAAAAACAAACTCATTTTCTTTGACTTCCATGTAGTGTAGGTGATTGAGTACTTTCTTGTCCACTTTGTATCCATAGCTTTTATTGTTTATGGATAGGGAGGATTAAAAACAAACAAAACAAAAGGGATGACAGGGAGTCTCCTGGAAGGATTCCTCGTCGGATATTCAGCTGGTTGGAAGTGATAGTGCCTATGATGTGATTTAGGTAGAATGTGGTTTTTCACATTCCCATGCTGTGTTTAAGGAAATTTACTGTCACCGAAGAGACTTTGTACATTTCCAAATTCTTAGAAATCCAAGAGTGTGGCACACTATCAAAGGCTTTACGGTCGTCTATCCATGATGTGTTGGGATTACTGCCTCGTTCTCTGCAATTTTCTAAGATTATTTTGTTTACCAACAGTTGGTATTTGCAACAAAATGAATCTCTCCGACATCCCTTTTGTTCCAGGGGAAAACTGTTTTTATTCGTGAAAATAATGACAGTCCATCAGGACAGAATTTACCAATTTACTTATACGTGATGGGCAGCCATTGGCCTATGATTTTTCGCATCATCTGTTTCAACCATTTTTGGCAGGACTATGTAATACCTTCAATGATCCATTCTGGGACTTTTGTTAAGTGCCATACATCATACACGAAAGAGACATGCCTGACTGAGCAGCAGATTTTCCTGCAGGAAATTACTTTCTGTGGTAGACTGGTTGCCAACCAAAGCTATGGAATCCAATCTAGCGTACTATTTAACTCATAGCTGGAGGAGAAGTGACGAATTAATAAGTTTCTAAAGGGTATTTGTGCGTAACTGATGCTGAGCAGACCTTAGTTATAGTTTCTGGATGGGAGCGCGTTATCCTGTCAGAACAACAGTTTGAACAAGGCCAGGACGTCCAAAACCCAGTCTTGTAACTTCAAGCTAGCACAATCATCGACGGCTCCCCAAAAGGAGCCGTCTACCCAAATCCACTCACAAGGCTTTTATATATATGTAAATTTAATATATTTCATTTGGGAAATAGGCATTTCTGCAGGACCTCAGAACCCGCTTTATCAGCACCAGCGGGACGTATAATGAAGAAATTCTAGTGTAATCAGAAATTCTAGTGTGACCGGAAATAAAACTTAGTTTAGAAAAAGATAGAGGCAAAGACATAAATTCTGTAGTAATTCCTTAAAATCTGGTTATTATGTGAATTAGTTTTAATATTTAACGTAATATAACTTTTGGCAAATCTTCTTGATTTATTTCTGTTAATATATATATATATATATATATATATATATATATATATATATGTGTGTGTGTGTGTGTGTGTGTGTGTGTGTGTGTGCGTGTGTGTGTGTGAGTGTGCTTATACTTAACTGAACACTGTTTTATTAACACCTTAATAATATTTTGAAAAAGAAGATTAAAAATAATGGAGGCAATGCTGATAATAAAAACTGCCTTGATTACTCTTCCTCTGTTGTAGCTCATTATCAATGTTCCTGTTTCTAACTCTTTCGGTAACCCCTTGCGTCTCTGTGACTTTATTGCTTTGCTTGAGATGAATTAATGAATATAAAAACGTTACGGTCAAGGCTTTGTTCAGGTTAATCTTGTAATAAACAGGGGTAAAAAAATATTCTTAAATTTTATATCTTTAAATATTTTCTTATCGTAAATATCACCGTAGACTATGATATTCTGGCCCTTGTTTATTCGGTAGTATCGGGCAAATTTCGTGAAAGTGTTTCTTAGATGACGTATCTACTCAGCGAGCAGAGGCACTTAAAGGTGCGATTGTGTGGTAGATTCTGTCCGGAAGCCATATTGTTCTAAGTCGTTGGGTTGCTTATGCTGGAATCGTGTTCATCAGCTACTGGTTTAAAAAAAACAGCCCCGTTGATTGCAGCATTTATTTGCTGTGTAGGCTATAATTCTCCATTAGAGAGGACCTAGAGAATTTAACACTCACAGGAGAAATAAACTCTCATTTTATATCATTAAAAGATTTTTTTCATTGTAAATATCACTATGTCCAGGATACATCACAAAAGATAGTATGTATTGTCGTTTGTAATTGCATCTCAAGAACTAGCATTTCATACCAAAATCATTCCGTTACACTATCCAATTCAGGCTGAGTATCCATTAATCTTTACAATTATATCAAGTCTTAAGCAAGACAAACCCCTTACCTTATTAAATAACTAGTATGGATTTGGATTCTATACAATCATGCTTTGATTGGGTTTGGAGTAATAAACATGGGTTTTAAGCATGAAAGGTTTCTTATCTCATTGGTAAGACAATTAGTTAATCCTGCACATGAGAAGCACGAAATAATCTATAAGTTTTACTTCATTTAAATGGTATAAAATAAACTCTCATTTTATATTCATTTAGATGACTTAATTTAAACTAAACTTTAAGCTTTCAGATATCACTGAGTGAAAGAGAGAGAGAGAGAGAGAGAGAGAGAGAGAGAGAAGGAAAGAGAAAGAAAGAGAGCGATAACGAAAAAAATCAATAAAAAAGAAACATTAACAGAGGTAGATACTTCTGAAAATAAGTGACAAAGTAAAATAAAAAGATTCAAATGACCATTGAAATAAGAATTGAAAAATGGCAGATGACTTTAATAGATCTTTTAAAAGATTCTTGGGTTTGTCTTTCCTGTTAATGTATATTCAGCTAACTTATTCGGAGTGTCGATCATCGGCTTTTTTTAACCATGTGATGTTTAACTGAAATTCTAGTTTATTTTTTTAACTTTTGAGGTAGGGACACTTCAGTTGTAATACCGTTTCATCCATCACACGATGAGCTGCCATAATTAGTTTAGAATGTGATGGATAGAAAATTAAGAATGAAAAACAACTTTCTTCTTCACTTTTACAAAAATTCACAATGACGTGTGAAATCCTGGTTTTGCCAAATAGAAAAAGAATTGACCATGTGCTTAAAGAAAAAGTTGAAACCAAATTTCGCGAGTAGATGTTAATTTGGTTTCTAACCAATAGGAGCGATTTGCAAGCCCAAAAAGACTTAGCGATCCAGTGCGAAAAATCTAAATGACTATGAAACGCTTTGATCAGAATCAGTCAGACGGTTAGATAGGAGCAGCGAGACGACACACTAAAATGTAACGGGAGAAACTTCAAGTCGATCCAGATGTAAGGTCGCGTTGCACATCGCTCTCTTTTTCCTTTTTCTCGTGTGCTGATTCCTTTTAATTCTTTTTCTTCAAAGACATCCCTACCAAACAAACGCTTATACATACATACATACATACATACATACATACATACATACATGCGCATAAACTCTTTCCAACAAATTACTACTACGAACCTTTGTACAACTCTCGATACCGTTAACTCATTACTTGTTTCTCACTGAACATTAACTTCTACGAATTCTTGTTATTCTTTTCTTTTGATAATTTTTCCACACAATTTCACACATTCCAACCTTCTGCTGCCCACCAACTTTCTGATAATTCTGATGATGAAAACGAATAATCTGTAAGTTGTAGGGAGTTTGGTTATGTATGACACAAGACCGAATTAATAAACATTAACCACACCCTATAGATTCAGGGTACTTATAACTTCGTTAGATTTCCTTGATCTCTTTTTGTTTAATTTCAAAGATCTATCAGACTTTTTCAAATCCAAAACGCTTAAACTCCCTCATGCTTCTTTTGGGTAACTTGAACAACCTGGCTTGATATCCGAAGGCCTTTAGTGATTTCAAGTTGACTCATGTTTTGTGATAAAATTTTTTCGATAAATTTAATTCACTTTTCTATACTTCCCATATTTAAACTTAAATCAGCTACACTAAACAAACTTTGAAGTCACCAGAAGACAATCCGTGTTTGATTGTCTAACATGAAAAATTTGAATGAATATCTTAATCTGAGATGAGGCTATCAAGTCGACCGTAACTTTTGTATCCCTATTTTCAGTATAACAATGCATTTCTTTCCGTATTTTTCCCTGTGCTGTCTTCATGTCAACATATCAACTTGTGTTACACTTATAAATGATCATAGAAATCACCCATGAAAGTACATTGTTGGATACTTAGAGATGCTCAGTAAAAATTCCGTTGCTTTTTTTTTTACCATTTGTCGTGTTGCACAAAGCAAAGTATACAAATGTATAACTCTACTAAAATTCATTAGTTCATATAACTCTACTAAAATATATTATTTCGCATTCAGTAATTTCTTGCGTCTTAGTTGCTTTATTACCTTGTTTGTGTGAAATGATTAACATAATAGAAGAAAACAGGAGATAATTCATTGTCATGAATTACGTAGTTTTATGTATGCGTGTATTTTCATAGTAGCAGGGCTGTGTTAATAATACTGTTTACGTTTGTAAACAAAATCATTCTGTGCGTTTTGTAATATAGTATACATAAGAAAAATATTGAACAGTTGACACTTAAAAGACAAAGTATTTTGGCTTTCTAGCTTCAATAATCATTTTCTAGTTAAAATGTTAAACACTGTCCACGTCTATGGCTGCTACAGTTACACCTGTTACAGCACACCTGCTTCATCTAGCTGAGTTTATTTTTATAAGTAGGGGAGAGAAAATCTATCTTGTGTAATACTGTCATTAATTTTCTGAGACTTCAGCTTATATATTCACCTTGGGCTTTATCTTGTACCTAAGAATTTAATATCTTCTTTGCTTATCGCTTCCTTTACGATAATGGTGTTGATGACCTAGTAGACCAATTATTGCATGAAAGAGCCGATGGCATTGACTGTATGGTAATGTTGTTAGAAGTCGATTTTGTCGGACTTTTCTCTCATATTATTTGACTTCTTCCTTTTCTCTTATGATGGCTTTGAAGTTTTTGGTCCCGGTGGTGATGGAACACCGCCAGTTGTTACGGTTTCGGGATCCTGAACAAAATACTGTTACGACGCCATCTCTGTCACATAAATATATATCGCTCAACAAACATCTCTCTCCAACAACCACCAGCCGCTACAACACCTGCATCAGCGCTTTCTTAATTAAATTTATTGAGACGTTGCAAGTCTTTCACTCATAATGCTTACCTTTTGGAGACGGGGCGAAAGCGATGTTCAATTTGCATGCATATAAAAGACTAGATACTTTAATTTCAAAGTAAACATCGAAATAAGCAATCGATTTCTGAGTAGTTTGCATGCATTAGGTAAATGTTTCTGAAAAAGCAAACTTACTTTGTTTTTAGAATAACAGTAATAATTCGGTGTACGTCTATAATCGACAATGTGAATTTTGGAACGATTAAACGAAAATAAACAATTGTAGTGAGTATCACAAATTTTAAAATCGCAACTTTTCATTCTCTCTGCAAAACCACAAGATCACATATTGCTGAAGTTCACGGTCGCATCATGTTGTAATGTGTTATTTCTTTGGAAAATTATAGCAAAAAAAAAAAAAAAATGAAAACAATTCATTAAAATTTTATTAGTAATCGAAAATATGCATAGTGTGAATAAAAAAAAAAGATCCCAAAACTTAATAAAAACGAACTTTTTCCATCAAAATGTTTATATTATTATTAAGAGGAAAAATCAAAGTAATTTTTAATTATTTAAAAAAAAATGTAACCTCTTCTAACCTGTTGGAAATTTTGGCTGAAAATCTTGTTTTGATTTGAGTTAACGGGTAACCAAATCGTTACGACTGTTTATAATGAAAAACGTGATGATCAACCACTTTTTCCCCGGTGACAAACACATTAATTTGGAACTTCTCGCAAAAATCAAACAATTGTCAAATTTTAATGAAACTTTCAGGACCTATTTACAACAAATGATTGAAATTATTTCTGAAATTATTATTATTTTTAGAAAATCTTGGTAAAACAATATATTGTTTTACCTCTGTTACTCTCCTCCATGAATCCATGAAGTTTTAATAATTTTTTTGTTGTGGTCTATAATTTTGTTACTTAAAATCAGGACGCATTAGGGAACATAAATCATCCATTTTTTAAAAATTTTGTCTTTGTTTCCTAAATTATAATAATATGCTCTTTTTTTTTAGCAATTTCAGGGAGGTCTCTACTTAAAAGTATTTAATAATTACATATACAATGTACCTTGGATTATAAAAATGACATCGAGTATCAAATATATTTATTACTGAACTGATATAAAAGCGTTCAACATTTTATATAAGATTTGAAACTTACCCTCTCACTTCAACACAGTGCGGCTTCGCATATCAAACTATCTCTCTACGGATGATTTGTTTTAGTTTAATAGCTGTAGTGCTTTATGAAACAAATACGTGAAACTTTTCATTCACTGTAACGTTCACATGCGTATATAACGGATAGGATTTATCAAACAAATCCATTAAAACTTTCACCCACTCCAATTAAAACAAATTTAGGTACCGCCACTAAATCGCTGATAAAGCAGTATAATATGAAGAAAAAAAGGCTTCAAACTTAAAAACAAACTTTTCCATCAAAATGTTGATTTTATTATTAAAAAAAAAGAATAAAATATTTTTTAATTATTAAAAAAATTTTTTGAATCCTTTCTAACACATTCGAAATATTGGTAAAAAAGTCTTGTCTTCATTTTTGTCTGCTAGTAACCAAATCCTTATCAGAGTTTGCAATAGATAATGTTATATGACGTAACTCATTTTTCCAATAAAAAACGCATTAATTTGGAAATTTTTGCAAAAATCAAATAAATGTCGGATTTTAATGAAACTTTTAGGAAATGAAATTATTTTTGAAATTATTATTTTTAGAAAATCTTGGGAATTTTTTGCATCTGCTACCCCATCTACGTAAATTCAGGAAATTTAAAGTTTTATTAGTTAAACTCAGGACTCACTGGTGAATGTAAATCATCTATTATTTTTTAAAACAGTTGGCCTAGTTCCAAAAATCTGCTTCGAATAGTAAAATAAAAATGAAATAAAACTACGACATTATTTAATTAGATAAACTTTTAATTGCTTTTAAAAATAATATATATTAAGGGCATTATAGACTGAAGAAAATAAGTTTTTCGATGAACAATGAACTGTTAAAAGAATTGTTTAAACTTTTTCTATTTTGATTATAATAATTTATAACATTTCAAAACTTTTAAAAAATTCTACAAAGTCTTGTCGGGGTTAAGTTATTAAGTAATAAGTGAAGACTATATTTACTAATCGAAAATTGAAAAGTTTAATACAAATTGTCGAGCAATCGTATTCAAAATATTTTTTGTGTATTTGAAGTTTTTTTAGTATGGTATTTTTAGCCTTACATTAAAATGTCATGTGTTTGAGGGTTTCTTCCCCTTACAGGAAAAAATGTAGGCAAATATGTCTATTCTGGTCAACTATACTTAACTGACATCAATTACTTCAAATATCATCTGGTTATCATCATTCCCTTTACATTAATCACTTGTCACCTTCATGATTAAGAAATACTTTTATTCTAAATTTCATGATATAAAGAAGTAATTTGTTAATCAGATTAATTTACATTTAAATTTGCTAATCTTCCAAAAATAACGTGTCACAGATATATATTTTATTTTTGCAAGATTTTTATAACCGAAAATTAACTTTTGTTTGCAAAAATGTCCGAAAAATTGAAAAAAAAATTATTTAATTTCAAAATTTTAGATTTTAATCAATATAATTTTTGTTTGAAATGCACGAGAGTATTTTTCTTACGGGAAATAGAAAATTTAATCTTTTAGATTTCAATTAAAGCTAAAATTAAAGCAGCAAGTAAACTTTTTTTTATTTTTAAAATTCAACTTAAAACTTAGTTATCGAAATGAGTGGATGTACCTATATATAACGGATAGGATTTATAAAACAAACCTATCAAAACTTTCATTCACACTAAAATTTACAATTTAGGTAACTCCACTCATTTTCGATACCTAACTTTTAAGAATGATAGCTAACGGTTAGAGTTATTAAAAATGACTTATGGCGAACATGATACGAAGAAATCGAGTGTTTTTTAGTGACCTGGGTAGTTCGAAGAAAGGGGAGGAGATGTGCACGATGATGCAAGACTTGGACAAGAAGTAGGTTAGTCAGTCAGTTGAGTGCCATACGGGATACACGCTTGGGCGATCATGTCTCTTCCGATCTGCTTCTGCCTAGACAGAATAATTTCCTGCAGTAGGTTGCCATTTTTTTCTGCGGTAGACTGGTTGCAAACCAAGGTTATACGACCCAGTGTGTACTGCTATTCAACTCATAGCTGGAGGGAGAAGAGATGGATTAATACCTTTCCTAACGGTATTTGCGCGTAAGTGAATGCAACGAATTTAACTGGAATTCGAACTCAGCTCTCAGATTTCTAATACCGAGCTGATATCCACTGCACCGCAACGCACATATGAATACTTTTAGTAATTTAGTCTCATGCTGCTGGATGTCAGCAAATCATTGACTTTTCAGTGCATTTTTCGATTTCGGAACTAACTAAAGATTATAAGGGATGAAATCTTGGGAATAAGGTAAATTGCTTTTGTCTGTATTTTTTTAACCAGGAATTCGCGATGCGCTAATGCATCATGTTTGAAACTAGTGCCCTGTTGCCGATTCTTTTTGGATTTTATCAAGAATATCTTTCGTTGGAAACAAAGAAAAGAATACTAGACCGTTATATCTGTCCGCCTATATGGCAGCGAATGCTGGACAATCTCATGGCAGCGAATGCTGGACAATCTCATCAAGCAACAGAAATGTGATTCTACAATATATCAAGGACCGAACTTGTGAACAATTTCAAGGTTTTAGAGAAGATGCAAACGAAAAGGAAACATACATCAGGGCGAGACAGTTGAACTTCCTTGAATACATACTGAGGAAAGACGGCTTGGACAATCCGATACTCGCATCGCGGATATAGGGACTCGAGTTGAACCAGACATGTTTACATTTTTTCTCTAGTATACATAGTGGCTTGAAGAATTTGATACTCACGGGACGGATAGAACAAAAAAGGGACAGAGGAAAGTCATGCGAGACATACTTGATGGAGTTACGCAAGTGAATGGCGGAGCAGGATTTGGGTGAGGTACAAGGAGAAAAAGTGTTAAAAGTGACAAGAGTAAGTGGAGTTCTATGATCGCCTTCGTCCTGAAAAGACACTACACATAAAAGAAGATTTAGTCAGATAGAAGAAGCTCTAAAATAAACAATATTCGATGTACAGACGAATAGTAGACATATACATATGTAAGGAAGATTCTGTCGAGAAAGATTGTGAGCCTGTCGAAGCTGACAAAGCAAACCTCGCTGCTGATCTTAAAAAGAACCTTCAATTTGTGGTGAACCGGGGTAAGAAATGGTTCGTACATTTTAACGCCTTGAAAACGAAACTGCTAATAACCAACGAGAATCGCTCCTACTCCCCACCAGCATGAATCAGGCTAGTCTCCCTGAAAGTAAAGTAATACGCCTCCTCGGCCTAACACTATCAGTCGACTTCAAGTGGAATTACTACGTTGAATCCATAACTAGGAAGGTCGGTTCAATGTGTAGAACCAGGAAGTTTTTTTCGTCTGACTCCATCTTGCACATGTATAAATCTACCATCCGTCCGTGCATTAAATACTGCTGGGTGGGTGCCCCTCCTATTCATCTTGGGGTTCTTGACAAAATCGAACGAAGAATCTGCAATATAACTGATCCCAACCTGGTAGCTCAACTCCAGTCACTTTTCTTGCCTCTGTCTCTTCTACAAATACTTTCAAGGCTTCTGCTCGGATGAGCTTAGCTCGCTGTTGCCTCTATGCATGAATTTACACGAGCTACTAGACTAGTAACTAGGTCCCACTCTTTTACCGTGAAAACGATCAAATGCACCGCAACTTCTACTCTACCAGCTTCTTTTCTCGCACTTCCCTTATTTAAAATTCCCTCCCGTATACTTGCTTCCCTGAAAGCTACAATCTCCAAGAATTTAATGCAATCTCAATTGCCATCTGTTATCTCTTTGTCTCGCATCCTTTCCCGGACAACCCTTGTATCATGTTCTTTTCTCTTTCCACTCTACTCTCATATAGCTCTCTTCACATCAGTGTTCTTATCTTTCTCTTATCTCTTCTCTGATTCCACCTGTAACTTCTTCCTCTTAGTTGGCAGTCTGTATACCGAAGAAAGTAATGGCAACCTGTCACGTTTGTAACAAGGACCTTCCGTCATCAAGGACAAATTCATTAGGACATCGTTTTTTTTTGTTTGTTTACCTTTTTAAATCTCGTTTCGCTGCGACGTCTTTCTTGTTACTGTTTTTTATTCTATTTTATTTTTTTTTCTTTCTCTTTCCTTCTTTGTGCCTTGTAGCATAGACTTCCTTTTGTTTGAATTCACTTTTTCATTATCACGCCCTACCGTTCTTATCCACTCTCGGCAACGTGATAATGCCACGTGAGTGAGCTTGTCTTTTGGCAGGATCTTCAGATTCTTTTTGTTGGTCCCTATATCCACACACACGATTCGCCTCCGCCATTTCATATAACTTTGGTACTTTATTTCATTCTTCTTAGCCCTTTCATCTCCTTCGTATTGTAAATGCATTATTGTGGCACAATAGTTTGTTACCTCTTTATCTCTGTGTTGCTCGTTCAACCAGCTTGTTCTTTCTAGCCCCAAAATAGATATTTTAGAAAAGAAACAAGGGGCCTTTCTATGCAGAATTTGATCAGCCACTTAGTCTTGCCTTTACTACATCGAATATTGTAAATTGCCTCTTCCTAGGTCTTAACGCTGAGCTTCCTTTCCGAATCTGTTGCATTCTTAAATTGAAATTGAATAAAACCCTTGCCTCGTAGTTCTTTTATCAGTATCTTTTATCGTGGCTGCTGGTAGGAGTAGTTGCTTTCTCTTCCTTCTTTGTTCTCGCTTGCTTCCTTCCCTGTATCTAGCCTTTCCTTTTCTCTCTTTTATTTGTCCTTTTCGTCGCAGTGGGCTCATCTTTGTTTTGTTAATTTTTCCTTCAGATTTTTTACGTAATTCACGGAATAAAATCTTTCGTTTTTCAATGAAATTCGTCTGTGTGTTCTTGTGAATTTGAGTTTAAACTGGCTGTCTAACGCAGGATGCTTTTCAGCATTTTGTCCAGGGCAGCACACCGCGAGAAAATCTTCTACCTTGTCAATCATTTCTATTTCGAGATATGAGCGCCCAAACGTGTATCACGTATGGCATTAAACTGTCTGATACAGAATGTTAATTGAAGAAAAAGCTGCAGCAAAACGATCACATATAACGTACTTTTCCTTAAAATTTAATTATTATGTTAGCATTTGTTTCATTCGCTTATCTCGTTGATTGCAATTTAGCGCGTAAAATGTATCCTTTGTCAGTTCGGTATTTCATAAAACGAAAGAGTTTGATGAAAATATATCAGTTTGAAGTAAATTTCAGAAACCTTACGGTTGAAAATGACTGATATTCATGTGACGTTTAATTTTTTTAAGCAAATTTTCTACTTGGCTGTTTTTCTTGTTAGATTTTTCATTTACAAGCCAATAAAATGTAACCACTTTTGATAATTAAAAAAAGTCGGGATATCGATCCTCTTATATAGAAATTACAATGAGATATTCCATACAATTAATCAAGAATACAAACAATGTTGTTGTGTCTGCTGCTTCTCGATCAAATTTCATTGCAGTTATTTTGTTTATTCTTTATAAAAAGATAATAAAAATACTTCTTTTGGTCAGTCTGCTGCCAAATGGATTTCTTCCGAAACAATGGAGAAAACAAACAAAATGAAAATAATGCAATCAAATAAAAGATATAGAATGACTGATTGAATATTTTATTGGTGATTTCAAGCAGAGAAAAAACAACAACTTTGGTACATTGCTTTGAAGCATTGCAGAATAGCCTTTCTTTTAAAATGTTGCTTCCGTACGCATGCGCATTCGCATTTCTGATGTTTTATTTATTTTCAAATGTTTAAGACGTCCATAACATCTGCTTCTCGAAAAGTGACTTCGTATTAAACAATTTTTCTCTTTTTTCTTACCTAAATAAAAGAAAGAAAAAACTATTTTCACCAGCTTTTATTCTAATGATTTTATTTATATGAATTTTTTTATAAGACTGATTTAATAATTTCACAATCGAATTTACATTTTTTAACTTGGGAATAAAATACATTGTGATAGAAGGAACTAAATAGAATTGTTCGGTATAAACATAAACATATCGCGTTAAAATGTGTCAATAGAGCTCATATTTCATTGTGTTTTACGTACATACATAAGATACTATCTTAATGTACACATAAAATAGCAGTGTAAATCCATAGACCAAGAATCATCAATAGGCAGACACTAAATATTCATTTGAAATTTTCAAAGAATAATATTCCATCTACCAGAGTTTACATTAGAGTTGAAAATGTATACATAAGTCTAGTTTAAAGCAAGAGTAAAAAAAAGAAGTCCTGTTTATACAAGAATGGAATGGTAGACCTAAGTCCGTAATACACTAGAGTTAAAAATGTAAACACGCGTCTCAGGACAAATAGGCAGACATAGGTCCGTTTTACGCTATAGTGAAAAAGTTAAATAGAAGTTCACATTCGAGACAAAAAGCTAGGTATAAGTTCAGTATACACTAGGAACAAATATGTAGATATAAGTTTTATAGTAAAAAAAAATGAAAACAATTCTTTTAAAATTTTATTAGTAATCATTTTTTTTCTTTAGACTATAATGTCCTTAATTTTTATTGCTAATTCAAGCAATTAAAAGCTTATCAAATTAAATAATTTTATTGCTTTTTTTTAATTTTATTCTTCGGAGCAGATTTTCGCATACAGAGGCAAAATTACAAAAAAAAGTGGATGATTTGTATTTCCTAAGGAGTCCTAATTTTAAGTAACAAAATTATAGACCACAACACTTAAAAATTTATTAAAACTTCATGGATTCATGGAGGAGAGTAACAGAGGTAAAAAAATATATATTTTTACCAAGATTTTCTAAAAATAATAATAATTTCAGAAATAATTTCAATCATTTGTTGTAAATAGGTCCTGAAAGTTTCATTAAAATCTGACAATTGTTTGATTTTTGCGAGAAGTTCCAAATTAATGTGTTTGTCACCGGGGGAAAAAGTGGTTGATGTCATCATTACGTTTTTCATTGTAAACAGTCGTAACGATTTGGTTACCCGCTAACTCAAATCAAAACAAGATTTTCAGCCCAAATTTCGAATAGGTTAGAAAAGATTGAAATTTTTTTTTAAATAATTAAAAATTACTTTGATTTTTCCTCTTAATAATAATATAAACATTTTGATGGAAAAAGTTCGCTTTTCTTAAGTTTGGGACCTTTTTTTATTCATACTATGTTCTTTTTTTAGCGATTTCAGGGAGGTACCTACTTAAAAGTATCTAATAATTACATATACAAGGTACCTTGGATTATAAAAATGACATCGAGTATCAAATATATTTATTACTGAACTGATATAAAAGCGTTCAACATTTTATATAAGATTTGAAACTTTCCCTCTCACTTCAACACAGTGCGGCTTCGCATATCAAACAATCTTTTTACGGATGAATAAATCCTTAAAGTTTCATTAAAATCTGACAATTATTTGATTTTTGCGAGAATTTCCAAATTAATGTGTTTTTTCAGAGAAATAACGATAGATCAGAGGTAAGTTTACAACTTTCCTGGCCTTCCACCTTTTCTTGCCTCTTGTTGCTCTTAAATAGTGTCTTCAGAAAATGTAAAAACGTAAAGCGGCTAGGGGAGGTAATTCAGTATTTGAAATGTGAAACGTACGAAAAAATGTTTTCCTGTTATTTCTCTAAAACTCTGCTCTACCAAGCATTTGTTTAAGCACATCAAGTATATTTTTTTCGTGATAATTCATTAGTGTGTTTATGTGCATCCTAATATTTGCCATTAGACACATTTAAAACATTTTATCTGGTTTGATTTTTTCTTGCCTGAAAATATCATACAGCTTTTCCGTTGTAATTGTTTGCATGTTAAGGTAGGTCCTTTTAGCTTCTTTTAAAATAAAAATTTAATGTTTTTATTTCAAATAGATCAAAAGTTATGGCATTTCAAAAGTCGACAAACTTTAAACATGATCTTCTCGTTTGTTTTTTTATTTTGCGGCGGAATGTACCTTCTAATTCTAAACGCCTCATTTGTTTGCCACTCATAATACTTTACAGAATTCTGTTGATTTGACGGTTGATAAAAAATGGCGCTCAACTATGGAAATTACGACATTTATGAACGTGAAGCCATCAAGTGTAAGATAAATCGATAAAGCTTCTATTCTCCGGGACGTGCCAATCTAAACTGATAAAGAAAATTAAGGTCAACAGACCGGAAAGGACAAGAAAGAACTTCCCTGCTCTTTGACACCACCGAAAGAAATACCACTCTAAAAACAAAGTATTTCTACAAATATAAATATATAGAAATATGAAATTGAGCGATAGTAGGGTTCTCGGTTTTGTCAAAAAGATAGAAAATGCACCAACAGAATCCGCAGTAACAATAAAAATACAAGAAAAAGTACAGAAGATGCTGCGTTCTCCTCGGCACTGCTCATATTTTAAGGAAGATATCAAATAAATCCATCACACCCACATGTTAGCCCCAAGTCAAAGCGATGAACTTGGCTCTTTGAATGAACATAACAGAATATCAAGAAAATGATTTAAATAATAATAATAATAATAATAATAATAATAATAATAATAATAAGAAGAAGAAGAAGAAGAAGAAGAAGAAGAAGAACGGCGAAAGAACACAAACCGCCGCCAAGACAATACTGACATCATCTTAGCGATTACCAAGAAATTATTATTAACATGAAAATAACTGTAATGAACTTGGGACCTTTTTTTTTTTTTTTGGTAATAAATATTAAATTTTTATTATAGATATTAATATTTTCGCGGGAAAAGTATCTTCAGAAAATGCAAAAACGTAAAGGAATCTAGGGGAAGTAATTCAGTATTTGGAATGTGAAACGTACGAAAAAATATTAGTAAAAACCGAAAAAATAATCCATAAACTTTATCCCGTACCAGATGAAACCCGGAATCATATAAGTTCGTGTCAGTCATGAGGCCAATCAGTCCTGAATGTTTCAACCAAATCCACCCAAAGATCTTGACACATCTTGACCGCAGAGAGATAGACAAACAGACAAACGCGACCGAATACAATAACCCCGCCTAATAATAATAATAATAATAATAATAATAATAATAATAATAGAATGGGATTTCTTAGTCCAGACAGATCATGTCATTTCAGCACAAAAAACAAACTTTATTCTTATAAGTAAAGAGAATAGTAAGTGGCAAAGGATTGACACACCTGTTCTATTTGATACAAGAGTAAACTCCAAAAAAACTGAAAGGATAGAAATATATATCGAAATCTGACTAGGGAACTGAAGAATGGAACATGGAACATGAAACATGAATGTCAAACCAATTCTTGTCGTAAACTCATGACCACCGCGAAAACTCAAAAAGCGCTTAGGCAGAATTGGTTTGGTTAACATATCAATGCATTTTCGGTAATTTTTTATTACTATTGTAATATTTCTAATTTTTATTACATTGTTAGTAATTTTTTAAAGTATACTTTTATATTTTCATCTTTTGACATTAATTTGGGTGTCCACTATTTGCCTATAGCTGGGACTTTAATAGGTGCTACGACACTGGGCCAGGGTGAACCTAAGAACAACAACAATTAAGAAGGCAGAATTAGAATTGAGACTGATATTATAGATCTCCAGCAAACTGACATCATTCATTCAGCAAGGATTCTCCCCAAAGTTATTTACTTGCGAAAAATTCTTGTTTAAACCACGTCTCAAGAACAGAATTGTCATAGTACAACAATGTCAATATACAACAACAACAACAACATAATAATAATAATAATAATAATAACTGAAACAATCCTGGTAAGACAAACCTCCGGATGGCCAATATTCAGAACGGGGCTAATAAAGCCGATATTGATAAAATTAATACTCATTGAATGTTACGAGCATATGCATTAAAGAGTGAAACTAGAGTTTTTCCACTAATAATTTTCAGGCAAATATCATACATCATAGTATGGATCTAAAATGAAGATTATGTGAAAACATCAGGAAACCGTAGACCATCTAATCTCAGGATGTTCTGTATTTGCCACAAATGAATATAAAACGCCACGTTAGCACTGTACAATGTGCAAACACGAAAAGATTTTAATAAACACTACCCATCACCAGTTACAGAAATAGAAGACATCACAATTCTGTGGAATTACACCATCTTCACAGACAGAAAGATTGAAGCTAATAGACCGGTCATAATTGTAACCCCCCCCGCCCAAAAAAAATTGCCTACTAATTGGTATGACTTGCCCATCGTACATAGCAAACAAGGAATTTGAAAAATATCAAATTATAAAGACCTAGAAATTGAAATAGAAAAAATGTAGACATTGAAAACAAAAATAGTACCAGTCATTGTGAGTGCGCTTAGAATGATATGAAAAAGAACACAACAAAACTTTGGAAAAACCCCTGGAAATCCCATCTGAAGAGAAATGCAAAAAGTTATCTTGATAAGTACAGCCCGCACACTAAGTAGACCTTTGTCCATGTGACGCTGGTGATGTTATGGAAATTAGAAAAACAAATCATGAAATGTAGTTATATCAACACACTCCTATATTCCTTAGGTCTTGCCGAATACTTGGTAGGTCGTGTAACCATAGCAGAAATCGAAATAATAATAATAATAATAATAATAATAATAATAATAATAATAATAATGTCTTCAGTTATTAGAGAGTAGAGAACTAATGCTCTTTTAATATCAACAAGGTTATTCTAATTTAATAATTAACTAAACCCTGTTAATGGATAGACACGTGTTTCTTTACTGTCAATTTGTCCATGAAAATCGTACAGAACTCACTGCAATTAAAAAGTTTGACTGAAAGACTTGAAGAGGGAACACGAGAACCACTAACATCGCAATGGTAATGAGATGGAGCCCTCATTTTTATCTTGTATAAAAGAGACATTCAATATTTTCCACAGTAGAGTGACTGGAGATCGAAAGAATTATTCTTGAGTCTGCTGATATATTTCAGAAGTACACGTTTCATATAAAACAGTACAGGAGCCATTAACAAACACTTGAAGAAAGGAAGAAAAAATAATTTGCCTTACTAAATATTTACGCTGGCTTAGACGGAAAGAAAAACTACAAATGTCTGAGCAATAACGCGCGCGCGCACACACACACACACACACACACACACACACACACACACACACACACACACATATATATATATATATATATAACGTATCTTCTTTGGTAGCGACTTAAACTTCTATACGCCAAAATGCATTTACTTTATCGAACAGTAAAGTAATTTGTGACATACTGTCGTAAATCACCTTACAGATCCATTAATGATTTCTGTCTCTCTAGCTAACAAACCCCAGTGTTCATAGCGTTTTCACGCTTATAGATGGAATGTTATCTTCGTAGAAAATAGTAAAGTATACAATCCTTATTGAGTTTTTTTTATTTAACATTCTATGACATTCAGTGGCAAATAAGTCCGGGATTAAATTCCCAAGATAGCACAATTATTTATCTTCAGAGCAAGACTATTGCAAAACATAAGACTGAAAGAAAGAAAGAAAGAAAGAAAGAAAGAAAGAAAGAAAGAAAGAAAGAAAAAAAAAGACCCCCCCCCCCGCCAAAAAAAAAAAAACAACCAAAAAAAAACGTTGTCCTTGCTGGAGTTATATTAAGCATATATAGATTCCAATATTGAAGGATACATTTAAGTTTTTAATGTGGGGGTAATAATTGAGGGTAGGAGTGTTTTCAATATGTAAAAAATGGTGGGGCGGTTAATAATAAAACGGAAGTTAAATTTAGAATTTGAGTAAAGAAACTTTTTTATAAGAACTACTACAGTGTGCAGTGCTATGGATAACGGCTCAGCATTAAAAATCAGTAGTACACCTTTGCGCAAATTAATTGATAAAAAACAATGTCTTCCTAGGATCTTTCACACTTTCCCCGATCACGTAAACGTCGTCTCTTGGTCTTGTTTTTCTCTTCTGACCGCATTATCCTTTACGTTTTGGACTGATGAATCCAGTTTGTTCCTTCTTCTTGATGACGCAACTGACAGTTGAAGGCTGACACCAACAATATCCGCGATCTCTTTGTAAGGCTTGCCAGTGTGTTTGTGCAGCGTTACAATTTTCGTAACAATTTTGGAGTAATGTCCATCGCAGACAATGACCTTAAGACAACTAATCGACAATCGACACAATAGTGCTTCTGGGCATGACAAAAATCTGATACAATCACAGATGACGCAATATTTTTCAAGGCCAAACAAATTTCATCATACGCCTTGAAAATAGATTCATATTACTGCATGCGCACCACTGCTAATGAGAAAAATGTGAGGAAAAATAGAAATCGATTACATCCTGTCACTCAAGTGGTCTAAAACTGACCCTATAGCGAAAGAAAGGAAGCTAAAGCAGTTGTTTCAATGAATTTGCACAAGAATGTAGTTCAGAGTGTCGAACGACAAGTGTCGAAAGACATAAATGAAGATTAAAGTGTCGGATTGATTAAATGATGAATAATCATAATGTCGGATAAACAAAGTGTCGAAAAGACAAAGTGCCGAACGGAAAAAGTGTTGAGCTAACTAATAACGAATGCATAAAATGTCGGACGGACAAAGTGTCTAAAAGACAAAGTGCCGAACTGAAGAGTTGAACTGACTAAGCAATAATGTGACGATCTTGCAGAAAAGTTAATGTTGAATCACTCGAATCTTTTGATTGACGCATTTGAAAAGGAAAAAGACATTTGGAAGGAAGAAGCAACACAAACAACAGGTAAATTTGGAGTAAATTTTGTGCTGAATCAGTCGACGTTTTTGAATAAGAAATTGGCTGAGAAAAGGTATTTTGAATGAAGATGCAATCCACGTAACACGTAAACCTAACGAGAAAAATAAATGTAAATCTTTCAACATGATTTAATGACGAACAGTAAATTATTGACTGTTTTTACACTTTATCAACCTTTGCGGGTTATTTAAAACCAACAAGATGTTTCTAGATTGTAAAATTAAAAAGATGATTTGCGGATAAAAGTCCTACTTATTAACCTATAGCTGGGGGAAGAATAGGTTAATTCATACCCCCTCCCAAGAAAATTTTCCCGTAGTTGAATATAATGAATCTTTATTCGTTTGATACTTAATCCGTTCGACATTTTGTTTTTTCGATACTCTGTCTGCGCATGGAGAAATCGGAGTTTGATATTGGGGTCGGGTTCGTTTCATTCAGTTACGAATGAATAAACAAACAGAGGAGTTGGGGAAAAATACTTTAACCTACTGAATATTTTCGCTGGCTTAGAAAGAAAGAAATGCTAGGAAAAATATGAATACACCTTTTCATCTCCCGCCCAACTATAGGTTGAATAGCAGGACTGACTGGATTCTATAGCCTTGGCTGGCAACCAGTCTACCGAAGAAAGAAACGACAGTCTACTGCGGAAAAATCTTCTGCCTAGTCATTCATAAATCGCAAGAGACAGTATCTTCTAAGAGTGTTTAACGTATAACACTTAACTGACTAAATGTAACATCAATCCACATACTCAGGTTTTACGTGAAAATTCCCCGTACATAAAAATTTATATAAATTAAATATTGACTCGCATAATTAATATGTTTTTACAATGATTTTAACATTCCAGAAGGCTCAAGAGTCACGCAGAATAAGACTAAGAGGCAGAGTTTATGTGAATAAATTATGGTTGACCCTAAACATAAAGGTATTAAGACTGTAGTGATCGGAGAAATATCCTCTTGGGAGTCGGTTTCGCAATACAGCAATTCTTGGAAAGCAATGGAGTTTACGTCTCACCAACGGAACCAAATTATTTTTTAGCTGATGAAAAGCTTGAAAAAAAAAAAAGAATTAAATGAATACATTATTGCATATTGTTGCTTAACCTCGGTGTGCGTACGGAAACCAGTGTTTAAACGAGATATGGCCCTAAGAAAAAGATATTACTAATAGCTACAAAGGACAGGAAGTTGTAGAGAACTATTATATAAAAATGAACGTCCTTTATTTTTATTAGAGGACTAAGAGAAAATCTAACATAATAACGAATAAAAACACGACGCTAATTCTAATAACTGTTTAGTAATCTTTGGGGTGCTTTAATTAATATGGTTGTAGATAGTTTTGTTGTCTTCCTCTGAATTCTTCTCTCGAGAATGTGCGAAACTCTCTGTTGTTGTAAAGGGAGAATGGAACAGCATAGCATGTGACTTGTGGAGTTCTTGGTCTCTCTCTGGGTATTTCGATAAAGGCTGGATGTGGCACAGGGCCGAATTTTACGTGAGAATTCCGAGCGCTACGCTCAGGCAAAATCTTCCCGTAGACCCTGCATAGGCAGAGACGGCTTCTTGTCTGCTCTTTCTCCAGATGAGTATTTGTCCTTCGGCATAGCCTCGTCTGGGTTAATCTTTACCCGAAGGCAAAGATTAAGTTCGAGTGGAACTACGTCAAATTATATTCAGTGTAGGTATTTACCAGAAATCTCATTATTGAGGCCGGATGTAGCACAAGGCTGATTATTTAATGTGGGTACTCCGATACCGTAAGTTTGGGCAAGACTTTCCCGGAGACACTGCATAAGCAGAGTCGGGTACCTGTCTGTTTTTCCCTAGACGAGACTATGCTGAAGGGCAGAGTCTCGTCTGGGATCCTCTTCCCCCTGAGGCAAAGAATCCGAAGGGGATGAGTTCGGGTGGGACTCTATCAAATTATTTTCGATGCGTAGATTAGATGTGGCACAAGACGGAAAGTACGAGGAACGCAACAAAATTCCTCAGTGGGAATATGTTCTAACAAGACAAGCCGGCTAATCATTACACAATGCCAAGATTCCCTGGATCTCTGTGGGTTGGCTGTGCTGTTACGTTATAATGGCGAGCCTCTAAAAATTACTCCGCATAGATATATTAATTTCATTTCTATTCTAAGCTTTCCATTGGCTGCAAAAGAATTTGATTATTTTTATTTGAATGTTGAGCCGATTTTGAATAATGATTTCTCCGACTTGATTTTGTTGATTTTCAGAGTTAAAAGCCGTTGCAGTAAAAACTTCCGTTAAGATATTTTTAAGGGGCTTCGACAGAGATACAAATCCATTGGATTGAAAGTAGAG
Source organism: Ascarosepion bandense (assembly GCA_037127315.1). Classification (NCBI taxonomy): domain Eukaryota; kingdom Metazoa; phylum Mollusca; class Cephalopoda; order Sepiida; family Sepiidae; genus Ascarosepion; species Ascarosepion bandense. The sequence goes on along the minus strand of JBBBDQ010001601.1, from coordinate 302,373 downwards.
AAGGATCGCTTGTGCTGTTGCATCAGACTATTTGTGAGAACAGATAGAGATTAGAGAGAATAAGAAAGAGAGAGAGAGAGAGAGAGAGAGATAAAGAAAGGGAGAGAGAGAGAGGAAAAGATAAACAGAGAGAGGAAGTGGAATAGAAAGAAAGATAAAGAGAGAGAAATATATAGAGAGATAAAATTAGAGAGTGACAGAAACAGACAGAGAGAGAATAAATAGAGAGAAAAAGAGAGTAAGAGAGGTATTCTTGCAAACGATCGATGGGAACAAAAGAGAAGCACTGAATAATTCGTACATGTTAGAAGTTAGTTTGGGTCATTTGTACTGACAACTTTACCCCAAAAACCTTGTAATTATATCAGATATTAACTTTGTAACTTTAATTACGACATTAGATAACAATATTAGATAATAACTGTAGGGAATAAAATTAGTTAATAATACAAGACAATAACATTAGCAAATGACATTAGATAATATAATTGATATTATAATGTAATGTCATTACTTAATTTTATTATCTTGTATTAGGTAGAGATATTCGATAAAAATATTAGTTATCACATCAGATAATAATATGAGATAATAACATTAGTTAATTACATTAAATCAGTGGTTTTTAACCAGGAGTGCAATATAGATTCCTAGCATGTGCAAGGATAAAGAATTATTTGGGTTGGTTTATTAAAGAAAGTCTAGTTGTGTTGAAAATGACAGCGACATCAAGGAAAATCTCATCGATCTGAGAAACAATCGGGAATCCAAACAGAGTTCACCGCTGGTCGCCTGGAACAATTCTGGGCTTCTCACTTGGAAACGTATCTTGTTCTGGCAAAAAATCCCTCGCAGTGCTGGTGCCTTTCACGGCTGCACACCCGTGCGAAACTGTCTGCTTCACATCAAAAAGGTATGCGAATAGCACTCAACACTACGAAACCAAGATTTGATGTCATCATAAACAGAAAACAACAGTGTAATATCTTCGTTCCATTGTATGAAGTTAGCGTAATCATGAAATAATGTCACTTGGATCGACGTAGTCTTACTTAGTAAGGATATAAGGCTAGTTTCAGGCTAGTCGACAATTCTCGGCGTCAGTATATATTCCATACCAAGTCAGATTCTGAAGAGCTGTGTTCATCTCCGGAACAAACAACAACAGTGAGTTAGCTAAGTCAGTTTGCTACACAATGATTAACAGCATACCATACATATAAGCACACATGGCTGTAATTATATGCTTTTGCTAATATGAAAGTAAATCTGGGTTTTTGGAATGCATCATTTTATTGTCAGTTATGTGAATAAAGATTAGAGAAATACAATGATTTTGTCATTTACGCATGAGATCAATATTTTTTTTTATCAATTCTGGAAGAAGGTTGCAAGGACTGGTTGGTGGTCTGAAAGGGGTGCGAGAACTGGTTGCGGGTTAAAAAAGAGTGCGAGAACAAGTTGATAGTCTGTAAGGGATGCGATGACTGATTGGTGGTATGAAAGGGGTGCGAGAACTGGTTCATAGTTTGAAAGGGGTGCGAGAACTGGTTCATAGTCTGGAAGGTGTGCGAGAATTGTTTGGTAGTTTGAAAGTGGTGCGAGAACTGGTTGATAGTCTGGAAGGGGTGCTAGAACTGGTTGATAGTTTGGAAGAGGCGCAAGGACTTGTTTTGCAAGGGGTGCACGAACTGGTTGATAGTTTAGAAGAGTTGCGAGAACTGGTTGGTGATTTGAAAGAGGTGCGAGAATTAGTTAATAGTTTGAAAGGGGTGCGAGAACTGGTAGATAGTCTATGAGGGGTGCGAGAACTGGTTGATAATATAGAAGGGGTGCGAGAACTAGTTGGTGGTTTGAAAAGAATGCGAGAACTGGTTGATAGTTTGGAAGGTGTGCGAGAACTGCTTGGAGGTTTGAAAGGGGTGCGAATAAGGAAAACGGTTAAGAATTAGTTTAGAATATTTGACAATAATATTTGGCGATGGTTTTCTCTCATAGCTTAGGAGCGTATATATCTTCATATAATCAGATTTTCCCTGGTGTGCATATCCTAAGTGACCCTCTACTTGTGTCAGGGATAGCCACTACAACCCATGAGATGCGAATTATCACATGGTAGCTATGAACAGCACTTCGATTCTTTAGGAACATCACTTTGATTTACCTGGCTTTTTTTTTATCTGGTGTACCACTGAATGCAATGTTTATTCATAACCGTTCCTTCAATTATTCAGTTAATGTGAGATAAGCTTGGGCGAGAATGTCTCTTTTGATCCATGACTGACTAGGTAGAACATTTTTCCGCAGTAGGTTGTCATTTCATTGTGCAGTAGACTGGTTGCCAACCAAAGCTATGGTACCCAATCTGTCTTGCTATTCAACTCATATCTGGAGGGAAAAGAGATAGATTAATACCTTTCCCAAAAGTATTTGCGCGTAAATGAATGTAACGAGTTCAAATGGAATTCAACTGGGGAAAATATCAAAGTGAATCCGAATGATTGTCATAAGGAAATGGCTGGATGAGCAAGCTAACATAATTAGCCTGGTTAGAAGAAGAGGTGAAACTATTAATCAAAAGAAGAGAACAAAGCTTACAAAGACAACTTCAATGGAATAAAGATAATTTAAGAGATGGGAAGACCAAAACAGGAAGGACAACTGAATATCATTTCTGGCAAATTTGTGTACAAGGATCTCTTTGCAATTGTGTAACAAATTTTTCTTTTCTGAAATCAAAATATATCATGCTCTGTTGTAGATTTCCAATAAAAAATTACAAGATTTCTATTATATGTATATTCATAGTTTTATTGCTTCAAACGTTATTTTTAGTAGATACCCGTGTTTGAGTAGACGGTCCGTTTATTTTGTACAGTATATATTTTCTCTACAATAGATAATAAAGAGGGTAGGAATCCAGCTAGCGATTAAGTTTTCTCGAGTACGCATCCCGGGAAATGAAATAAATACTGTTTAAAATAAACGAGACGTTTACTCAAGCATGGGTATCTGTTAAGAATAGCGTTTGGAGTAATAAAATATGTTGGGTTAAAAAATAAACTTAATTAATTCTATATAGATATAATATATACTAGTGTCAGTCAGGTAATTTCCGTCGAATTCCGTCATTTACTTACGCAGAAATGCCTTTGGGAAAGGTATTAATCCATCTCTTCTCCCTCCAGCTATACACAACGCAATCCCTGTTCTGTCATCCGCCTGCTCAGGTCCTTCAAATATGTTATCCGTTGCTTTCCCCTGTCTGTTTTCCCCTCAATCTGGCCTGTTAGTATCAGGTTCTCTAAGCCTTCCTTCCTGGTTGCATGTCCCAGGAACTTTAGTTGTCTCTTCCTGATGCTCAGTATTAAACTTCTTTCAGTTTCCATCATTTCGAAAACTTCATCATTACTCACATGCTTGATCCATGATATCCGCAGCATCCTGTAGAACCACATTTCATTTGCTTCAAGTTTTTCCTTCATCATTGATGAGATTGTCCAGCGCTCACTGTCATATTGAAGATCTGACATCACATAGCAATCCAGTACTCTTTTTTTTGTTTCTAGCGAAATTGTCCTATCTCTTCATACTCTAGAAGTTGAATAAGTAAACTACGCCATAAGAAAAGCATTTTTATTATCCCTCTAAATTAAACAAATAAAAAAGAAACAAGACAGCTTTTCTCTTGACTCGTAGTACGTTTGTGGTTTATTACATTGGATAAAGTCTGCTCTTATCGGAATAAAAAGTGCTTAAATTGTAGCCGTGTTGGGTACAAAAGCTCACATTGTTGATCGAGAAAAAAGGTTAATAGCTGCGTAAAAACACAAAATCAGATGAACAAGACGGGTTTATCATTAGAAAATGCGCGCAAGTACAAATCCTAAATAAAAATATTTAACTACAGTTAGATACTGGTTCAGATTTAACAATTATAAATCTACACTTAGAAAAAGTTGCGAAAAGTAACCTTGCTAAAAACTAATAAAATGACCAGGTCCTTTACAGGAGAGGAAATCAAGTTTAAGGGAGAACTTATTACTAATGTAACTTTTCGTGGATTGTATAAGTTCGAACGTCTACCGTTCCGTGTAAAGTTTGCGCAGGTGATGGATACTATGCTGAGCGACTTTGAATTCGAGGTTGCATATTTGGACGACATATTAATGATCAGTCAAAATGTAGAACAGCATAAAGAACATGTTCATAAAGTCTTCTCAAGAATTCAGGAGTACGGGTTCAAATTGAAAGAATCCGAATGCGACTTTTTTATGGAGAGGATTAAATACTTGGGACATATTATCGATAAAGAGGGCATAAAACCAAATCCAGGATGGGCTACAGCAATCAAGGACATGTCAACTCCCGAAAAGGTCTCTACATTACAAAGTTTCTTAGGATTGTCAAACTACTATCAGGTGTTTATACCGAATATGCACAACTTACGAGATTCATCAAATTAACTTTTGAAAAAAAAAAAAAAAAAAAAACAAGAACAGGGAGTGGACAGGGAGTGGACACTTGAATGCCAAGAAGCATTCATCAAAATAAAGGAAATCTTGACGTCGGACTTGATTCTCACCCACTATAACCCAGATCTGGACATTGTAGTTGCCAGCGACGCCAGATCGTATGGCATTGGAGCATGTATTATACACAAGATGCCAGATGGGTCTCACAATCCAATAGCTCATGCGTCGAGAACGCTTCTTTCTGCAGAAAAGAATTACTCGCAAATTGAGAAGGAGTCGTTAGGGATTATTTTTGTAGTAACGTAGTTTCATGGGTACATTCACAGTAGACACTTTACATGCAGACAGACCATAAATAGTTACTGACCGGTTCTAAAAAAGGACTGCCTGTGCATACAGCAAATAGACTGCGGAGATAGGGTACAATCTTTTTAAATCATGACGCGGTCAGTCTTGCTGTGCCTAACCCGGTCACGGAAACCAATTATGATGAGGTCCGGAACCTGAGTCAGGGTTATTGCTGTCTATAGGGCACCAATTATGACGACGCTCTCGGGTCGCTCATAGTGATGTCTTCAACATAGTAGCTGGTCTTCAAGTCGTCTATTACAACAGTGTCCTCATTGCCCATGCTGTTAATTTTGATCTCTAGGAAGACACGTTGAATACCCGGTAGCCGTTTCTCTACCACTTCAATCCAGGCCGGACACACATACACATTTGGATCAATAAAAAAACGACACACACAAAAAAAGTAAATTCGATGACGCCTGGATATGTTGCGGAAAAGTCTTTATAAAAAAAAAACAGCAAACAGAAATAGAACATAACAGCCGTCGAGTTCCTGTTCTTACAGTCTGAGATTAATTATTGTTCACTTCAATCGGAGATTTCAAATTTTTCGTCAAGTTTTGACAGTTTCAAAACTAAGTCTTATCAGGGCTTTTCGCCGAAGCCTTACGAAAACAGCCGAAGTTGGGTTTTTGTGTGTGGAGACGACGACGGCGGTAATTCGCCTTGTCACCTTAGCTCAGTGCGGCAGTCAATCTTTCTTCAAGTTTAACTCTTTCTCGTTTTTTTTTTCTATTTCCATAGATCTTCAGCCAGGACTCTATCAGAGGCGCATTATTTGACATAAACTCTTTTAAGTCGGTCGGCGGCAGGCTTCTCCTTTTTCTTTACATCTTCAGTCAGGAGTTATCGGAGGCAACAGTCACTGTCTCGACGGGTGCCCCCCACTTTGGTGCGGCAACCGTCAATGTCTCTACGGCTAGCACCCAAACAACATGGCTCCCCGTTGGGAACCTCACTCCCTCAGTTGTTACATCTCTGGACCGAGAGCCGACTGGAATCCAACTCATTTTGGCCTTCTCGGCTCTGATATTTATGCGTGTCCCAAATTCTCTTGGGAGGTGCGTGATGGACGCGGAGTGTCCATGCAAATAAAATCTGTAACCAATGAGAGCTCGTATGATGAGGTGGAGTGATTTTATTCCCTTGGTTCAACCACTGAAATAGCAATATTTCTATTGACGTAATTTCTTTTCTTCTTCTCTATTACAACATTCTTTCAAGTTTTCAAATTTACAAATCCTTTTCCAACGAAATTTATAATTCACTTTATTCCCATAGACAGAATTTAATCTTTTTACTTACATCAAAATTTTCCGACAGTCGTAGTTTGACTACCTATATTTTTCACTTCCACCGGCCACAAAAGCTCAAAGCTCCCAACTCCAAAAACATATTTTCCTTTTTACTCTCTTCAATTTTCAGCTAGTTATTTTTTCAGATTTTACAAGTTTGTAATAAATATTCTGTTTTTTAACTAAGCTCACATTGCGATTGACAATAATACCACTAGTAATAATATCTTTCGCTCCGTTGTACTAAACTTAGGATTACATTTTTTTCTTAACATGCTATATTATAGTATTATATATTTCTTACAAGCAATGCAATTACGTGTTACAAAATTTTAAGTTTAAAATGGAGTTCCTACCGTCTAAAAAATTCTGTTATGCCGACGGACTGTCCAGATTAATCCCGAAACACAAAGAACCTCTTGAAGATGTTGTGATTGCTTCTCTTCCAACAGAAAAAGAATTTAAAACCATATTATGAGACACAGGAAACTCCTTGTAAATCTCAACCAAATCAAGCGAGAGGCCTTAAACGATGAGTTTATTATCAAACCAAAACCAAAATTTGTGAAAAGGACCAACAGATTTCAGATATTTTTTTATGCGATGAAGTACTGCTATATAGTGAGGGAATCGTATTTGCCACAACACTACAAAGAAGAATTCTGAAAGATTTCCATGCCATTCACTCAGGGATTACAAGAATAAAAAGTCTTATGCGCTGTTATGTATACTGGCCGAACATGGATAAGGATAGCGAAAACATCGTAAAATCCTGTAAATCTGTGCCTTGGCATCTAAGTCACCTCTAATCAAATATAGTCCTTGGCCCCAAATAGACTGACCATGGTCCCGGATTCATATAGATTTTGCAGGCCAACTATACGGATTCTATGATCTTATAGTAGTAGATACTTTTTCTAAGTGGCCCGAAGTTCTTAGATGTAGAAATCCCACTGCAGAAAGGAGAATCAATTTCCTACACGAACTGTTCGCCAGATTTGGGGTTGTCGAATGTTTAGTGTCAGACGATTGGACACAATTTGCATCCGGTAATTTTAAGAAAGTTTTGTGAGACCTTCCAGATCAATCATATCACGTACGCTCCATATCACCCGAGGCCTAATGAACAAGCCTAATAATTCATTGACAAGCTGAAAAGAGCCATGAAGAAAGCTAGGGCCACACCTACAAAATAAACCCTACAACAATTTCTTCAGATGTAAAGAATCACGCCCAACGACATCACACTATCATCATTATTCCTAACCGAGGTAATGTTTGCGCGTAAAATCATGTCTGTGTTCGACAAGCTACTTCTCAAACAAACAAAACCTGGACGAACAAACACAGTACCTACAAAACGCTACCAACCCTGAGAAACTTTTTTTTTATTTTTCGGGAAAATAAATATTTCTGGGAAATAGGTACAATTGAGAAAAGTGTCAGAAATATGACCTGCATAATTAAAGTTTCCCACTTTACTCACAAAAGACATTTAAATCAAATCAGGAAATCGGACGATGCTGACAGCGGTCATCCTGAAGAGAAAGGAGTAATGGATGTCATTTACGATACTTTTGACATGTTAATATCACAAGCGGCCCCATAACAGCGCCGTTTAAAAATAAAAATAAAAATGATTGACTTTCTCGTTGTTAATCCAAAAAGAAAAAATATATTAAAACTCCTGCGGTGTTGATACTTAGAAGTTTTTTTTTTTTAATCATATCACCCCGAGCAAGGCGGTAACGCCACTGATGTGCAGGGGGCTACATAGGAGTATGGTAATTTACCCATGCACAAATGAAATCTTTTAAACTATAAATAAGCAGCAGTTTCTGCTTTGTTTAGCGAGAGAGAAGATATCTCTGGCAGCCGGACCAATGCAGTCACAATGGTGATCTTCTCATGTTATATCTGTTTGTACTACTGTTTTTGTTAATATATTTGTTTAAGTCTATTCCGTCTTTGTGTCTCTATTTCTGGCAACAAACAAGGCCACAACAATAACAATGTTAAGCAATGATTTTAGGTAATTTGAGGCAATGATATTATGTCATTTTATAAGAGAAACCACAGTAGATGTCATTAAATAACATAAATCACATCACTTGACTTTCAACCGTCGCAACAGCCAAAATAAATAGCAAATACAACTCCAAAAGAAAATAATGACATAATCAAGACGTTGGCATTCCACATTATTTCAAAAGAAAAAAATTTTGAAAAGAACCCCCCCCCCCCATTAATACTGGAAATATTGATAATAGCAACTGGACTTGAGAAATCTGTTTTCCTGAAACAATGTTTTCATATAAAGATTTTATAAATTTCACCCGAGCATTACTTCTGCTCGGTCAATTAATAGCGAATGTTTCCTTATAAGGAACCGGATAATATTTCCATTCAGTCAGTTAATTGCCATACGTGATACACGCTTCGGCGATCATGTCTCGAACGATGCATGACTGACTGGGTAAGATATTTTCCCGCAGTAGGTTGCCATTGCTTTCTGCGGTAGACTGGTTGCCAATTCAATGTTCCACTATTTAACCCATTTAACCCTGGAGGGAGAAGAGATGGATTCATGCCTTTCCCAAGGATATTTGCACGTAAGTAAATGCAACAAATTCAACTGAAATTCGAACTTGTCTCTTTGATTTCTCGTTCCGAGCCGATATCATAACGGCTAATATTACTATTAGCATTATATTAATAACACAAGATAATATTAATTAATTGCCTTAATAAAATCGATTAGTTTCCCGGGCAACTTGTACGCATGGAATATTGATTTTTTTTTTTGTGTCGAGTTCGGATAGTCAAGACGGTGCAGTTGAATACATATACTTTTTTCATCAAAACTAATAAAACTCGTTTTTGACACACTCAAAAGCTCTGTTGTGAAAATTTTCTTTACAATTTTCTCTGCATACGTGTCGTGTGTTTATGTTAATTCGAAAACCTTAGATATTCGGCTTATCATTCAACTGCTTAATTTATTTAGTACAAGTATAACTCGAGTTACGTCATTTCGAGTTAAGTCGTTCTCGATTACACGTCGTTTGTTAAAAAAGTCATATGGAAAAATAAAAATGAAGTTTAAATAATTTATTCGACTTTACGTCTGTCTGTCACAAATACTGAAGTCGTAATAACTCTAAAAAAGCGTTAAAAGCACATAAAATCGTGTTACTGTATCAGTTTCTTATTAAAAAGCGTTTCGAACAAAAACATCCAGAATCAGCTGTTGATGCTGACGATCCACAGCCATCTACGTCCGCGATGTAAACAAACAAATTGGATGTAAATATTGGCAAATTTAACATGAATTAGTTTATTTTTTACTATTGCAAAATAATCTTAATAACTTTATTTGTTATTTAACCTTACAAAATCATTTTATTTTATAATGTCTGAAAGCAAACCACATTCAGAAAATAGAGAGTTCGTGATGTACTGTAAAGATGGCCAAATTGTCAACATCTACATGTACGTACATGTATTCGTAAAATTAGATTACTTTTCTTCTGTACTATATTAAAAACTAAAATAGTAAGTTTGTAAGCTTAAAATAGATTCTTATTGACCATATATTATTAAAAATGCATTTATAAATAAAATACAGAACTTGGAATGGTTATTTGTGGTTTAGCCTAGTGACAGGTGAATTCGGAGACAAGTAAGTTCGACTTCAGTTGCTTTTCGACTTAAGTCACCTTTCCCGGTACAAATTACCGACGTAATGTATACCTGTATACTGAACTTAGTTTTGAGATTAAGTCATTAATTGATTGATCCTTCTCCTACAGCTTATCAACCCTTTGCAGGTTATTTAAAGGTAGAAAATATTTTTAGATTGTAAGAATTTTTTTTCAGATAATAATGATTAACTCATATCTGGCGGATAAGAAGTGGATTAATATATTTCCCAAAGGTATTTGCGCATAAATATAACGAACCCAACTAGAATTAGAACCCTTTTCCTCAGATTAACAATTCCGAACTATTGTCTATTTCACCACCCACACATGCAGGCTTAAAGCACCTGATATTTTCACGCAGTCACTCATCTAGATATTGACCAGACTTGAAGTTGTTTAACTTCGCTGTGGTCATAAGCCTGGCATACGTCTAGATGTATAAGGAAGCTGGTGAGGATTGAACCTACGACCATGTAGTAATCGTCAACAAGACTAGATTTCTAATCATTGCCCAATGACAAAGCGTTCTTCTTGCCACTTGTTTGTCGTGCATACGTAAGCACCTTTTCATAAAACACCATTGAAGTTATTCAGAAAAATATCCAATGACATTCACCTTTACAATAATCAATATATGTGCGTACATTTCAAGGAAATGCTGCTATCGATTACAGCATAAGATTCTAAATCATTATATGTGAATATTTTTTCAAATACATAATTTATAAAAAGTAAAAGTTTAAGCAGGAAGTTTGGAGACCTCATCAAAACACTTGTATCGATTCATTTTTAAACAGACGACATTTTATGTTTTTCAGTAGTGCAACCGAATGACTCACATTTAACGAGCAATGAATAATTACCGAGAAGTCATATTTAAAACGAGTGGTCCCGTGCCGTCAAAAATGACGGAAAAATATTTATATCGATATACCGTCTAAAATAACATATATATTGATGTACCTACTATTGAGTATCTTAGATCATAACATAAGAAAAAATACAAACCGAGCGTGACAAATACAAATAAATATACAATGTTTTTTATTATAATAGAGAGGATATATATATATATATATATATATATATATATATATATATATATATATAGTCTGCCTTCTTCTACCGAACACCCATAGCCCAGAGATAGAATCGTCGACTGATGCCAATTCGGTCGGGTTTCAATCCAGGATTAAAAGCAATCGGAGTCTAACCGTACTGATGGGCTGTGATACAGCGAAACAGATCTGTCTGCGGATGACTATATATATATATATATATATATAGACAGAAAATCTAAGCAAGAGCTAACTACCTACCACGGTTTCGCCCTACGGCTCCTCAGGGAAATTGGCTTTAACAGTCAATTTCCCTGACGAGCCGTAGAGCGAAACCGTGGTAGGTAGTTGGCTCTTGCTTAGATTTTCTGTCTTTGTTTGCCCCACTTTCGTATTGAGCGCTTTAGTGTTAGGGTTTTCGTCTTGGAGTTTTTTTCTTTCTTACGAGTGCTGGACGTTTTGTTCATGTACTTCGTTTGTTTCTTTTTATACTTCCCCTTCTTTTCCCTCCGAGTTCGTCCTCGTTAGATTGTACAAGACGATTTATAGCTTAATTAATAATAGTTTCGGCACAGTTAGTTCTGTTACTATTGGTATTGTTATTATTATAGTTAATATATATATATATATATATATATATATATATATATATATATATATATATATATTGCAACAAAAATAAAATGATAAGGTCACTGTTAAAGAGAGAACACGCGGTAAGTGCTTTCATAACTGGTAATAAAGTTTAATAACTGGTAGTAAAGAGAATAGACTGAGCCGACGCTGCCCCACTCTCCATGAGCATGACAGGAAGGAAACACACACACACACACACACACACACACACACACACACACACACATATATATATATATATATATATATATATATATACAGATACAGTGAAACGCATAAGTATTGGATACATGTTATTTTCTGTTATAACTTTAGTTGATGTTCGGCATTTTGCCTGATATTTGGTAAATAATATCTCGTAAAGTTGTATTAGTTGTATGTGGAACGAAAATTAAATACTTTTGGTTGAATCCATTTTTTATCAAAGTTCAAAATTACACTATGCAAAAGTATTGGATACATGACACTTTTCAAATTTCCAGTTGGAACTTTGTATTTTTTAAAATACGACAGTATTGGAATGTTATCTCTGGCCAATCAGAGAAGCACACAATTGCTTGCAAGATAGTAATCATCTGACTCTTTCATGTGCATTCTGCAATTCAAGGATTAAAACTGGCAAAAACTAAAAATTATCCAGAGATGTGCGAGATAGAATCATTGAGCGTCACAAAGGAGGACAAGGTTACTGAAAAATTAGCAAAGAAATGAATCTAGCACTAAGTACAGTAGGAAATATCATCAGAAAGTATAAGAAGTATGGTGACGGTACAGCAAACCTTCCAAAAAATGGAAGACCGAAAAAATTAAATGAGAAGACTTCAAGGTGGATCAGCAGAAATATGCAAAAAAAAAAACCCTTCATTACTCGTTCTGAAATTAAAACTGATCCTGAGGGTGCTGGAATTAATGTAAGTAAGGATACCATTAGCAGAGCTCTATATTGTACAGGCTTTCATTCAAGATCACCAAGAAAAGTGCCTTTACTGAAAACCAAAGATGTCAAAGACCGATTAAAGTTTGTCAAAACTTATGAAAAGAAAGGTATGCAGTTTTGGGAAAAGGTAATCTGGTCGGATGAAACAAAGTTGAACTATTCGGAAGGAACACAGCGACAAGTGTTTGGCGAAAAAATGGCACTGCCTTCAACAAACACAATACCATACCCACAGTTAAGTTTGGGGGTGGCTCCATTATGATATGGGGATGCACTGGTGAGATACAAGTTATCCATGGTAGAATGAATGGTAGCATGTACAAGGAGATTCTAGAAAAGAACTTTTAGAAATCTGCAACTTCTTTGGGACATGATCCTAAACATACCACAAAACTTACAAAGGAATGGTTTGAAAATAATGGTATCAGTACTCTCTTTGGCCAAGTCAGTCTCCTGACTTGAATCCAATTGAGAATTTGTGGAGTACTTTGAAGGTTAAAGTTCATAAGCGAAATCCACAAAATATCAAGCAATTAGAGGAATTATGCAAGGAAGAATGGGGTAAAGTAACGGTGGATGAGTGTGGAAAACTCGTGGCCAACTATAGAAAGCAACTGGAAGCAGTGAAACAAAACCGAGGCTATGCAACAAAATATTAAATTGATGTATCCAATACTTTTGCATAGGGTAATTTTGAACTTTGATAAAAAAATGGATTCAACCATGAGTTTTTAATTTTCCTTCCACATACAACTAAAATGACTTTACGAGATATTACTTACCAAATATCAGGCAAAATGGCGAACATAAACTAGAGTTATAACAGAAAATAACATGTATCCAATACTTATGCGTGTCATTGTATATATATTTGAAATTATTTGTTTGAACATTATTTTTGATCGATACTCGTATTTAAGTAGATATTATGTTTATAATCAAACAGTATTATATATTTATTTCTACCGGCCTGATTATTTACGATAAATTTTTATTACGAAATGTCTATTACTATTATTATTATTATATATATATATATATATATATATATATATATATATATATATATATATATATATATGTACAAATGAATAACAACAACGGTTTTTATTATAATAGAGAGAATTATCTCAACTGCTTGAATGAATGTGAATGAGAGACCAATATAAATGAATTCATATGCAAATTAATGAGTGATTGATTAAAAGAATAAGTGACAACAAAATGTTTTGCACGACCTGACTCATTCAGGTGTCAATGCGTGAGAATGTTATATCACAAGCTTTATATTATCAACACCAAAAGTCTTCATCTGAACTGCGTGTTAGTTTAAATCTGAGTTGATCTAATCAGACGAAGCGCATGAAAAGATTAACCCAATGAACATTTCCCTGGCTTTTATCGCAACTCTAATTACATTAACAATTTTCCGTTAATCAATAATAACAAATTAGCTTATTAAATTTGCTCTAATTTGCTAAAGTGCATTCTTCCGTTTGGGCGCAGATAGAACACGGTACTTCTTTTACATGATATATCTCAACAGGATATTGGCGATTATGGCTCTCCAAGGCTTCCTATCATTTATAACACTTAGCAATATTTGAGCCCTCACAATCACCCCCCGATTATGTCTTGTCATCTATTATGTAAATCGCTATCCCCCTTTGCCTCTCTTGTCTTCAGTATATCCAGTGAGAGATTCTCCAAGACTTCTTTCCTCATTATAGCTCTCAGAAATTTCAACTATCTCTTTCTGATCTTCTGTCCTGAGTATGACGGTAAACTGCATCCGGCAGCAAGGCCTCTGGTTGGGCGGTTGCGAGGAGCATGGAACCACCTCTTAATTGCTGTTATTCTCAGGAAGGTCCACCCTGTTAGGGCCCCAACTATGGGCAAATAGTTAACCCCAAACTGGAATCAAAACACTACGAAAGTATAACAATATACTTTTATGGAAATATATACATAAGAAAAAATATACATTTAAAAAAAAATATAGAAAAAATATAGAAAAATATACATTTTTGAAGGAAAAATATTACCAACATTTTTGAAGAAAAAATTATTCTCAGCCAGACATTTTTGACTACAGAACTAGAAGACATTTTCAGTTTTCTAAAATAAAAAAGAATAAAAACAAAAAAAAAATTCATTAAAATTTGACTAAATCAACCTTCTCACTATAACCAAACATTTAAAAAATAACTTAAAAGCCCACCTTTTTGGTATGAAATAACCCACAGAGGTTGATGTGCCGTTAAATAAAACTCAAACTTAAACTCTTTCTGATCTTAAACGAAAAACCCTATTCGTTCCCATTTTTCTTAAAACTTCCTCGTTGCGCTTATGTTGAGCCCATCGTATTTTCAGTTTTCTTCTATGGCTTTCCACCCTCTTCACTTGAAAGGAAAGTGTCCAGAATTCACTGCTCTACAAAAGTATTGAGATGACATAACAGTTGGAACGAACTTCTTCTGTTTCTTAATATTTTGCTTTTTTTCTGGAACCCTTTTTTTTTTTTGCAATGTTAAGGTGACTTCAGCGTTTCCTAGATAAAATTCTGTACTGGACTTGGTTTGACCACGCTTCAATTCCAATTACACCTGAGACAATTTGTGTTCAGGCTGTATTCTCTTGGAAATACATGATTCCATCTCTGCCTTCCTGTAGTTATGAGTTAAACCACGAGTAAGGCTATAAAGATGCATGAGATTGAAATAATCTGAAAAATATTGTTCAGGATATCCGTAAAAAAATATATATCTTTTTAAAAAAACATATTCAACCGGAAAGAAAACAATCGGAAATGAGTTTTCGAAGTAAGATAGATTGATTGATTTGTTTGTTTAAAGGTATATCAACTCCTTATGGGTCGTTTAATGCCAAAATTTAATTTTCTTATGAGCTTTGAAGTCATAAAAAATGTTATTCTGCTTTCACAATTAAATACACGGTAGATGATACTCAGCTTTTCTGCATCTGTGTTTGTTTGTTGGTTGGTTCTGTTTGACGGTGTATCAACCTCTATGGATTATTTAATGTCGAAATCTAAATATTTTGTACAAAATTTTATACTTTGAGTAAAAGTTATTTTTTAATATATAGATTATAGATAATAAAGTGTATTGTTTGGTGCACTTCGGCTTGGTTTAATGAATAGCATGCTTGTATTGCTAGATCAATTACGTCTGAGTAATGAGTTTGATCCTTACTGGGTGCTCTACACTTTTGGGCTTTTGCCACATCTAGGCTACGTTGGTAATTTTACTATAAAAATGTATTGTTGATTTTTGATTGGGAGTTCACTATTTGTTCATAGCTGGGACCCTAACAGGGGCTACCAGCCGGGTTAGGGTGGACCTGGAAACAACAGTGATTAAGAGGTGGTTTCACACTCCTCAAAACCTTCAGTTTTCCGATCAGTGACTTCACTTCAGGATATAGTTTATCGTCATACCCAAGTGAGATGTATGAGAGAAGAACCTGTTAGCATAGATCTTACGGTTACATTTAGCAATTTCAGTAAAATGATTAGACCTAGCCGACAATCTGCGCTTAAATTTTTGATGTCAATGTTCCAAACAGTAATGCTTCAATTTTGAAAACGAACGTAGGAGAAGGAAAACCTCTCCATTATATTTTTGAATGAACAGTCATGACAGTGCACAGCTGCCAAACATTTAAGAAAAGGAATCTGTGGAGAGTTATGATTAAATCCAACCAGAAAGATGGTGCCACTAAAACGCGTTCTTGTTTTCCTTTTACTATCTCGTTGTCGTTAGTACCGTTTATTAAAGAACAACTTTACGCAACCATAATGTCAGTAACTTATTTTGCTTTTTTGTTTTTCATCATTTCACCCAAAGCAAGGAGGGACCGCCACTAGTGCGCAGGGGGTTATAGATCGAGTACTAGTTGTATTGAAAAAAGAATAAAAAGCGAACGGGATTCAAGAAGATAGAAGATGGCAATTGATGTTGAATTTAAATTTTTGGAGATTGTAGCTATCAGGGAAGAAAACAAAAACGGAAGGAAGTTCTGCAAGCGGGAAACGCGAGGAAAGAAACTGTTGGAGTAGAAATAGCGGTTACATTTAACTATTTTAATTGTAAAAGGGTGGGACCTAGATACCAATCTAGTAGTGCACTTACATTCACGTGGACGGGGCATCAGGGAAAAAAGCTCATCAGAGCAGTTGCCTTTTTATTTTTTTTTATTGTTTACCACTGTTTCATTTATTCATTAATTTATTCGTGTAAATTATTGTGTAATTCTTGTATTAGATGATTGCAAAAACATAGCTGATTAGACAAGTAGAAATAAAATTTTATATACACGCAATATATATATATTCATCAGTAACACATTCCCCATTGTTTGCAAGAATTTCTTCTATCGTTCTATAAGATGGTTGATGCCATTTTCTAATAAATTTCGTGTGTTTTTGTTCAAAGAAAGTTGTGAGGTAGTTTACGACTATAGAGAATTTATTTTTTACCATTTAAGTTATCCTGTAGAAACCAGAACAAATGAAAATTCGTAGGAGCCAAGTCAGAGAATACAGTGAGTGCTGGAGGATCTCCTATTTCTTTAAACAAGGTCTGTCTTAGGTAGTTTGGGTGGAAAATGACACCTTTTCGATTTGCCCAAATCGGCCGTTTATCTTGAATCCAAGTCTCTTCAAATGGCGAAAGGCGGTTGTGATATCGATTTTCAAACCCTTAGCAGTCTTTTCTGCCAGAATTGTCACAATGGTAAGCAAAAAGTATTTATCGACGTTGGAAGGTCTCCCGGGGCGTAGGTGATCGTTGAGCTTAAAATGACTCTAACAAAATTTGCCAAGCCACATTTTGATCGACCGAAGAGACTGAACACGAACCCTATAAACCTTCTGAATGGTTTTGTCGCTGTTCCGACTCTATTTTGACAATGGTGTTCACCCTGTACTAGGCCACTCGGGGTAGAGTAAGAGGCACAGCTGATGCGGATATGTGTGGAAGACAACGGTTAACCGTAGACATAAACAAATTAAGATTCTAGTGAACAAAGATACATCCTCTTGGGTGTCGGTTACATAAATATGAGTTAATTAGTGAAATTTGTATCACTAAAAGCATTATTATCTCCAATAAATGAATAAATAAATAAAATTGTGTACAATACTTAGAATTCGGCATTAAGTTACCTATAGGTCTTGATATCTGCCGCAAAATGAAAACAACTAACCATAATTGATAGAGTGACATAGTGTTGGTTAAGGAGCCACATTGTTTTAGATTTATGTCACTAAAATCCTTATTATCTAATAAAATAAAATTAAATAAAACTGAGTGTTGGAATTTCTGAGATACCTGATGAAGAAGAAGAACCAAACACTGAAAGAGCATATAGAAGGCAAGAAGGACAGAGGGAAATAATGAGCAACCTAATTAACAAATTCTGTGTAAATGGATAACAGAATAGGACCTGGCAGTGATGGCAAGTGGACAAATATTAAATACTTCAAAGTACAAGAAGCTGGGGAGAGCCATGATAGGGACACAACACATAAAAGAAAAATATTATTAGTTTTCAGATGTGAGTTTTTAAATATGGTTTCCAATTATTATGTTAATATGTATTATATGGCGATCGATTTATTATTATTATTATTATTATTATTATTATTATTATTATTATTATTATTAATGATAATAATAGAAAATCGATCCAGTTTCTGTTAGAGTCTTACATTAATATTAGTTTACACATGCCACTAAGAATGACGGGAAATGAAATTGATATTTTGTTAATTCCGTTCTCTTATTAGATTTCCTCACGTGAAGAGCAATGATAATTCTCAGGGCTCCAGGAAATCGCATGAAAAACTGACATGGTATGCCAACCATCTGATAAGTCATTGGTTAATATGGATAATCATCATTCTAATTATGATCGTTTTTCTTTCCATCTGCTGACATTTTTAAAGGGATGACGATGTGGCGTCGAAGTTTGAGTACATTCGGATGCATGAATCAGCATAGGCTACTGATGTTTCAGATATCCTAGCCTATCTGCTGACAAGCACACACACACACACACACACACACACACACACACACACACACACACACACACACACACGCACACACATATATGATAAATTATAATTTTAAGTTTATTCAATATTCATAGATTAAAGTGCTCAATGTTCAGCGATAGAGATAAATATATATATAGATAAATATGAAAGTGAATATTGAAATCAACATCCAGCTGCGATGTTGATTTCACTGTTCACTTTCATATATATATATATATATATATATATATATATATATATATATTTTCTTACGTCAGTGGTACGACTCGGAGTTCCATGCGTTACGTAATCATCAGGTGCATATTACGAACTGACCGTTGAAGAGATTTGAATTTAAGTTCACTCAATTCTCATGGTAGTTAAATCTTATAATGTTATAATGATAGGGTACTATTTTTTATTATCAAAAGTTATATTAAATAGACAAAAATTTCATGGAGATAAAAATTAAAAATACTTAAAATGCAGGGAGATGAAATCAATGGGGCGTAATTCATAATTATTAACAGTGATAATTGCTAAGAAAAGAAAGAAATGGGGAAAGTAAAGGAGTGTGAAAGAACGTATAGCGGAATCGGTATCAATTACGATCTAAGAATTTAAGGATTTTTTCTATGGCAGCATGTGGTCATTAATTCACTTTTGTTCTTAAGGAGAAAAGGATTATTTATATGATTAAAGATGATAAGTTTTTCTTAAAGGCATAACTTACATCAGTCTCCTTTTCTATTTTGTTTTAGCGACGATATTTCATTAATAACTGGGCAGTTGTTTCTTTTTAATTTACAATAATATATGCATAAAGCAGTGCTTTTCCTGTATTTACTGTTGTTTAAAAACTACATGTGGTTATTGAAGTGATATTTCTAGATGTTAGCATGTTAACAGCTGCTCGGAAATAGAACTATATATATATATATATATATATATATATATATAGTTTTGAGTTATGGCATATTATAGGTTAAAGTTGCTAAACTGAAGTGGTATAAAGCATACATCTTCTAGTTATCACCCTATCAACCTCCTACCGATTTTGGCAAAGTGTTCGAAGCTGTAATCAATGCTGAAGTGATTCCACATCTCACAGCCCTCTGACAAACAGTATGATTTCTGCTTCACTAGGTCTACTGTTGATATGCTTACGACCATCACAAAATATATATAACAGGCTCTCAATAAGAACGACGAAGCTCGAACTTAGATATCACTAAAGTGAGTCTGGCATGCTGGCCTTCTACGCAAGCTACTAGGCTATGGTATAACGAAGATGTTTGATCTAATCCAGTAGTTCCTTTCATATAGAATAATGAAGGTAGTATCGAACGGGCATGCTTCTAGATACTATCATACGAACGTAGGTGTCCCTCAAGGCACTATTCTAGTCCCTACGCTTCTTTGACCTTCATCAGCGATCTCTCTGATGTAATCAGTTCCCAAGTATGCATCTACACTGACGACACCACCATTTACTCCCGCCTCGATAAGAAATCCTCGCTGCTGATCTTGAAAAGAACCTCCAATCTGTGTTGGACTAGGGTAAAAAATAAAAGGCTCGTAAATTTTGATGCTTTCAAAACGAAGCAGCTATTCTTTAACAGCCGTAGACAATTACTCCTACCCCGCTGTCAGCATGGATCAGGCTAGTCTCTCTGAAAGCAAAACAGTGTGTCTCCTCGGCCTAACTCTCTCAGCCGACCTCAAGTGGAATGACTACTTTGAATCCATAGCTAAATCGGTTCACTGTGTAGGGCCAGGAATTTTTTTCATCTAAATCCATCTTACATATATATAAATGTACCATCCACCTATGCATTGAATACTGTTGCCATATCTAAGTGGGTGCTTCTGCTATTCATCTTGGGGTTCGTGACAAAATAAAACGGGAATTGATCCCGACTTGGGAGCTCATCACCAGTCACTTTCTCACCGACATATTGTGGCTTCTGTTTGTCTCTTCTACAAATACTTACATTGCTTCTGCTTATATGAGCTTAACTACTTTGTGCCCCCTCTGCATGAATTTACTCGAGCTTCTAGATTAGCAACTAGATCCCAACCTTTACAGTGAAACTAATCAAATGTAACCACAGTTTCTCCTCTAGCATCTTCTTTTCTCGCACTTCTCACCTGTGGAATTCCGTTTTGTATACTTGTTTCCCTGACTGCTTCAATCTCCAAGAATTTAAATGCAATGTCAACTGCCATCTCTTATCTCCTTGACTCGCATCCTTTCCCTGACAATCCTTGTATCATGTTCTTCTCTCTTTCCATTCTACTTTCATGAAGCTTTCTTCACGCTAGTGTTCTCATCCTTCTCTTACCCATTAGCTGACACCCTCCTGTAACTTGTTTCTCTTTCTCATCATCTCTTATTATGTAACCCCTTGCGCACCAGTAGCAGTACTGTTTTGCTTGGGGTAAAATGATTATTATATATATATATTAGTCATCCACATACAAGCCTGTTTCGCAGTATCACAGCACACCAGTGTGTCTAGACACATCCACTTGCTTCTGGACGGGATCGATACTCGACCGATTTAGTGTCAATCGGAGTCGCTACTCCCTAAGCCATAGGCGCATGGAATCGGAGAAGGGAAATTTTAACGTGTGGTATATAAGCAGTGTATACACACACCAGTCACTGAAAGAACTCAATTAATTTCTGAAGAGTCACGCTTATATATATATATATATATATATATGTATGTGTGTATATATATATGTGCGTGTGTATATATATATATATATATATATATATATATATATATATATATATATATATATATATATATATATATATATATATATATATACTTATTTATAAATGGAACTTTGTGCGTGTGTGTGTGTGTGTGTGTGTCCGTTACCTATAAACTCCGAAACGGCTGAACAGATTTTCTTGAAAATTTACACAGTTGTATTATAAGCGTCTGCGAGTGTTCTTAGCTAGGTTTTGTGTCGAGGTACCCCAGATAAATAACGAAAATCGATAATCGAAAAAATCGGCTTATAGAAGGAGTGGTCCGATTTTAATCAAATTTGATACACTCATAGACAAAGACATAAGAAACGATATTCAGAAGTTTCAAGGTTGAAGTTCTTACAATAGTGCAGAAAATCGCTAATATATATCTATAAAAGATGTTTGTGTGTGTGTCTGTTTATCTGCCTGTATGTCTGTATTTTTTTCAGCCCTTTTATTTTAGTTTTTGCTTCGGGTTTGACTCTAAGTAGGTATAATTGTAGTTCTTAGTCTCAGTCATGATACCATTCACTCAGAGGACTTATTTAGCCTTCAAAATTCAATTTACAACGAAAAACTTATTTGATATCGATACCAGGAAATCAAAATTTGACTTACATCCATTCATTTTTCTTTCAGTCTACGGTTTCGCTTTAACTCGAAATAACTATTGCTTTTTAATCTTTCGTACCAACGACCAAAAGTCTGAGCTCCAGGACCATGGATTAGTTTTAAAGCTTTCATTACACCAGAGCAACACCGGGCTAGATTGTTAGTATATATATATATATATATATATATATATATATATACACACACACACACACACACACAGAGAGAGAGAGAGAGAGAGAGAGAGAGAATAAGAGATGAAAAGTTAGATAGAAACATAGAGTGTGACAGAAGTAACGACCATTTTTATTTATTAATTTTATTGAACATAAATAATAAACACCAGTTTAAGAAGATATGTCAAAACAAATGGATTTGTCATGATTAACAAATAATTTAATATCTTCAAAATGTCACAACTTCATGCTAATACAACAATGAACACTATCAACAATACTTCTAAAAATCATTTGACACGTTTCTACGTTAATTTCAGAAATTCTATCAGAGGTTGCTTGTTTTAATTTAGTAATTGTTTTTGGTTTAATCCTGTAAGCAAATCTTTCAGTTCACCCACAAGAAAAAACAATCTGGTGGTGTTAGGTCTGATCATCGTGTTGGCGACTCAATTGCTTCACCTCGTCCTAGCCACCTCGGCTCAAAATTAAGACTTAACTATTTCCGTCACGCAAGCCATAATTTATCTTCATCCTTCTTAAACTAATTTATTTTTGTGTAATAAAAGTTAAATAAAAATAGTGTTATATATATATATATATATATATATATATATATATATATATATTGAATGGCCAGTGTATATAGAATATTCCGTTAAAAACAAGGTAAGCAGAAATAAGCAAATTCACGTAAACGTAACATCATTTAGTTTAGCCTACCTTTCAGTCGTAACGTCCAAACTAACTTTGGTAAACTATTCCTTAACTTATTTCATAAACATTTTTAACATTCACCCACACTAAAAAAATCAACAAAAACAAAGTTAGTTATAGTTGCGTTAAAAACATAGATAAATATATTTCACAACATTATGCTATAATATCAAATAAATATTTGGCCCAGATAAACAACATCCGTCACCCAAACTAATAGCAAAATAATAGCAAAAATGACCCTTCTAAAATAACTGCAACAATTGAAAAAATCAAATCTACGAATTTAATGGCTACTGTATGTCCGAAAGTATTGTTTATAGATCTTGAATTAATACGGATGATAATGATGTTAAATTTTACTTCTAACAGGTGGAAGATAAGATGTAAAAACCACATGTTGTCTTTAAACAATAGTAAACAAAGTAAAAGTACTGCTCTATCCAAACATTATTGGAAATTAAAAAACAACGGTAAGAATCCAACTATTAGCCGGAATATCGTAGCTAAATCCAAACATTACAACGGTAAAGGAGATAAATGTAATTTATGCCTTTTAGAAAAACTTGTCATCTTAAACCATGTCAAGAATCCAAATTTGCTTAATGAAAAGTAATTAATGATTACATGCTGTCAAAGAAAAATACTTACTTAAATTCTTAGATCCAGACTGATATAGATAACTCTTTATATTTCTTTCTTTCTTTCTTTCTTTCTTTCTTTCTTTCTTTCTCACACAATATTACTTTTAACAGTTATGAATTAAACCCTTTTTATTTTTGCTCCTTACATTTTTAATTCTTAATTCTAAATTTTTCCTCTTAATTTTTCATTTTTGTTTTATTTCATTTTATTTTATCTTATTTTTATTTGAAATGTTAAAATTTTAATTTTCCCTACATTTTTATGCACATGTAATATTTGATTATTTAAATTTTTAAGACTCATGATTTACGCCCCTTCGATTTCTTCTCATTGCATTTTATTATTTTCTATTTTTATCTTTATTTTAATTTTAAATTTAAATTTAAAATTATTATCCACATGTAACCACAGAATATTTAAATTTTTAATCTTGTTATCAAAAAAGCAGTAACTTAACTATATGTGATTTAATTCCCATGAACATGAATTCAAATCTGTTAAGCTGTCAGTCTGAAATATGCACCTGATGATTGCATAATCGTGCCATAGACGTAGGATAATATGCATATTTATTAATATATATATAATAAGCGCATGACTAAAACGTTCACTTTCTGATCGTGAAGCCTGGGTTCGAATCTCAACATGGTCAGTTTGTCAGGTAAGTGACTCCTTGATATTATCGGTACTTTGAAGAGGCAATTTCAGCGTTTGGAAAGTGCTTGAAAACCATACCACGGGTTGACCCAAGCCTTGTGAGTGAAGTTGGGGAGACAACTCTCTTTGAGGTGCTGTTCATG
The DNA here is from genome assembly GCA_037127315.1 of Ascarosepion bandense. NCBI lineage: Eukaryota > Metazoa > Mollusca > Cephalopoda > Sepiida > Sepiidae > Ascarosepion > Ascarosepion bandense. The sequence goes on along the minus strand of JBBBDQ010001601.1, from coordinate 278,133 downwards.
GTTGGGCTAGCTCGAAGTCACAAGTCATCGTGACAGAGGGTTTCATGCTAGATAATGCGCTCTCTCCCAGAAACTGCAACTAAGGTCCGCTCGGCATAGTTGCAGTATAAAGCACAGGTGGGCTCTGAACAAACACAAGTGTGCCTGAGATTAGATAGCCGTCCCGGTGGACAAGTATCCTCGAATACGAGTGGGCAGACATTATATATATATATTTTTTTTTTTTCATTTGTAAACGAGTTATTACTAGGTTGCGTAATAACTCGGTGGTATCTTCATGTGGTATCTTCAGACGATTTGCAGTAACTGTTTTTACCGTTATTTTAAGAACGCTCACGTAAAGGGGATTTGTTTTCAACGCTCACGTAACGGGGAATTTTTGAACGCGCAATTTTTAAAATAAGAAGAAATTAAAACGTTTTCATCCAGGTTCTATGAACCTAATAGGTATTTCATGGTATGGCTACACTTAGTCATAATTTCTGTTCTTTCATTTAGTAATTCATTGGGAATAACATAATAGCTAACTTTTCTTCCTGGCACAGTCCACATATTTTGCCACCGCTGTAAAGCTTGGCTGTTTTCACTATATTCCACGTTATGTCTGTTTTTTTTCCATTATTTAATTTCAATTTCCGCACGTGGCTAGTCAATATTGTGCAATTTTTTAAAAGTTTTCTATTTTAAATGTAGACCTGGGATTGAACAAGCTGGTGTTAAAAGCGTCATTTGTTGATTCCAAATATGCTTTGCTTTGACCCTTTAAAGTCATGTACAAAAATTTGTAAGTTCATTTCTGATTCATTTTCTCTGGATAGTATTGAGAACTTTTTGTTGCTTAGAGCCTTCGAGAACGGTTGTTTACTACACTCCATTCATTATTTTTATTGGCATATATACATACATATATATATATAAGTAATGAATACCTAGTGAGCCAGACAGACCTACCTAGGTAGGTCTGTCTGGCTCACTAGGTATTTTTTACTTATTCCGCTCTACCTAAGTATTGAGGGCTTTTTGTTAGTTGATTACTCATATCGGGGTTCTTCTTTGGGCTACGTGCTAACTCGGTCTGAACCCTTTTGACTGATGTTCATGTACTTAGCTCTTTCATTTTTTTTAAAGCATTTTCCCTTCTTCGTAGATTCGTGGAAGATTTTTCGACACGAGTACAGTTATAATCTCTTATATATATATATATATAGTCATCTGCAGATAGATCTGTTTCGCCGTATCACAGATTATCAGTACGGTTAGACTCCGATTGCTTTTCTACCCAGGACTGAAACCCGACCGAAATGGCGTCAGTCGGCGACTCTACCCCTGGGCTATGGGCTTTCGGTGGAAGTAGGCAGATAGCGCATATCATTGTACGCGCCCAATAGCTATATATATATAAAACAATAATTTCTCTTTCAAAGATGTCAAATATTAATGTTCTGTATTAATCAATGAATTTGCTTTAGTAACTTGAAAATTGTCAATAAAAAGGTTTTAAAAGAATTTTAAAGGAATTTAATTACTTGAGAAGTGAACGGAGAGTGCGACACCGAGATCCGCTTAAGTGTCTGTGACATTTACCGAGGAAAGAGGGCTTAAAGTATCTAATACTCACAGGTTAGATAGAAGGAAAAAGAGACAGAGGAAACATACCTAACATTTTTTAAATACACTGCACGTCAAGCAGATCTAGTTGACTTAGTGGGTGATCTATCCATTAAACCGTAACAAATTAATTATCAGAAGATGGGAGAATTAATCAAAATATGGTCAGGGATAGATTATAGATTTCTAGTTATATGATATTAGGAAAATTAATGATACTTTAGGGCATATTTTAGAAGATGATGACAAATGGAAGTAATTTCGTTACGTTTATTGAGCAAATTTAGTTTTGGGAATTTGATAATTTGTAATTATTCCTGTAAACATAGAAAACATGGCTCATGTAAAGATTTACAAGTTTTTTTTTTAATGTTTTCTATTTTACAGTAGGAGTTTGATTAGCATCTTTTAATTGCCAAAAATAAGTAGAAAATGATGTGAAATAGCGGTAAGTTTCATAATTAAAATATAAGGTATATTTTAAAAAAAACTTTCCTGTCTTTGTCTCTTGTTCACTATTTTAAGTTGAAAAATGATTTCAAGAAAATTCTGTAACTGATTCACGATGACACGCGACGACATTTCAGACTTGCTAAATGATACAGATGTATCATTCAATTTATTTCATCAATGACATAGAAAATGTCTGGGTCTCGAGTCATTTCATGTCCCTAAATACTCTTTACCTTTGCAGTAAACTATTTTTTTATTATAAACTCATAATAAAAATATTAATATATAATATTCTACTAAGTCTCGAGCACTCTTAATAAAGTAAATCACTATCAACAATGGACTGCCTACTCATTAGTGTGTATTACTTCTAATATGTATATATATATATATATATATATATATATATATATATATATATATAAAATTTAATTTAATAAGAATTTTGTCAAAATTACCGATAAGGCAAAACAACTTATGCGAAATTTGAAAAATTTAATTAAAAAAAAATTTGGTAGACAGAACTTTTCCATATTATTTAACAAAACATGTTTGAAAATGTTTTTATTATACACACTTATAATAAAAATATTACCATGATAATATTAATAGTATTCATATATAATATGTAAAATATAATGCAATATGAATTTCATATATATATATATATATATATATATATATATATATATATATATATATATATCGTTATGTGAATTAACAAATATATATATGGGGTACACACATGTATAATAACATTATTCAGGTACAAATAAAACAGTGCTCAATGTAGTATCAACAAAGCTATTGTATATATATCAATAAACATACATCTTGTTCTATGTCGATGGCACGACTCGGATTGCACATCGCGTAAAACTCCGAGTCGTGCAATCGACGTAGGACAATCAATCAATCAATTGATATATATATATATTAACTCTTTTTACCCTTACAATCAAATTTCTCATATATATATATATATATATATATATATATATATATATATATATATAGCTGCGTTAAAAAAAATCGATAAATATATATATTTATCGATTTTTTGTCGATTATCCAAACATAACAATATGATATTAATCAAACACATATCCAACCTGAAAAGTAGCAGTAATTCTACTAAAAAATAAATGCAACTGCTTAAGCCAAAATCTGACACATAACTGCTAGTACAGGACTGAGAGCGTAATTTACACAGCTAACTTCCATTTTGATGGTAATGTTTTATTCTATTTTTGGCTTCACTGAGAACCAATAGAAATACCGTTACGACCATCATCAAATATTAAATACAATAACAGCACTGCACTCTCAGATATTTCTAGCAATTAAAAAACAACAAGAAATGACCAATTATTACCTGGAAGATCATCTCAAAAACCAAATCTTTCAATAGAAAAGAAAATAGATTTATGCCTTCTAGAAAAAATATTTATCTTAAAACCCTTAGAGAACCCTAATTTACTAGACACAAAAACTGAATTGATGATTACAAGCAAACAAAGAAAAATTTATGTTCAAATACGTTGTCCGGGATTAATATAGAGTTTTCTGTGTAGGCCTTTTTACATTATTATTATTATTATTATGTCATTTTTCATCATATTTCGATTTCTGCTTTGGTCTCACTACCAACCAAGTCTGCGGGGAGACCTAAGGCAGGTCGTGGCGTGTTGTTATGGCTCCATTTCATGTTTTTCTATCTTCCCTATCATCTCCAGCATTACATAGATAAAGTTTTCCTTAGTGTGTGGGCTGTACTTAACAAGACAATTTTTTGTATGTCTCTTAAGCTGGGGTTTCCAGGGATTCTTTCAATGTGTTGTTTTGTTCCATTTTTTATCATTCCAAGTGCACCTACTATCACTGGCACAACTCTTGTTTTCAATTTCCACATTTTTCCTATTTCAATTTCCAGGTCTTTATATTTTGACAGTTTTTCAAATTCCTTGATTGCTATGTTACAATCCGCTGGACAAGCCATATCAATTAATAGACAAGTTTTCTCCTTCTGGTTTTTAACAATAATGTCGGGCCTGTTTGATTATTATTATTATTATTATTATTATTTTAATCATTTCATCCCGAGCAAGGCGGAAATGCCACTGATGTGCAGGGGGCTACATACGTGTAAAAAGATGAATTAGAAGAGAGTGAAGAGGAATACGAAGCAGTTAGAAATGAGCAATAGAAAGATGAGAATGCAGGTGTGATGACAGTTTCAAGGTGGAGAGGAAGGAAAGGATTGACGGAGTGGGGAAAGAGCTAGGGTCGAGTGGTTAATAGATGAGTATTGACACTGCATTTAAATTCCTGGAGGTTGTAGCCGTCAGGAAAGCAAGAATATGGGAGCGAGTTCCACAGGCGGGAAGTGCGAGAGAAGAAGCTGCAGGAGTAACTGAGAATGGGTGGGACCCAGTTGCCAATCTGGTTGCACGAGTAAACACCTGTTGAGGAGGCACCAGTGACTTAAGTTCGTCCGAGCAGAAGCCATGAAAATATTTATAGAACAGACAAAGGGAGGCCACATTTCGTCGGTGGGGAAGTGGCTGTAGTCGAGCCGCCAAGTCAGAACCTATCACATTACAGATTCTCCTTTGGAGCCTGTTGAGAACACTGAGGTGAACGGCAGGGGCGCCTGACCATATATGACAGCAGTACTTCATGCACAGGCGAATGGTTGACTTGTATATATGCAGGACGGATTCAAGCGGGAAAAACATCCTGGCCCGACACAGTGACCCAACCTTCTTAGCAGTGGATTTAGCTATGGACTCGATGTAGTGGTTCCATTTCAGATCAGACGAGAGGGTAAAGCCGAGGAGGCGCAGCGTATTGCTCTCATGGAGAATCGCCTGGTCCGTGCTTATGGGAGGCAGGAGAGGTTGCCTGTGATGATTGACAGACAACAGCTTGGTCTTAGACGCATTGAAATTGACAAGCCACTTCTTGCTCCAATTCACCACAGAGTGTAGATCCCGTTCAAGGTCATCAGCGAGATTATGTCTGTCCGCCACGACAGGTTCCTTACTGATGCGGGAGTATATTGTGGTGTCATCTGTGTAGATGCCTATTAGGCACTTGATCTCATCTGGGAGGTCGTTGATGAAAATAAGGAAGAGCGTCGGGCCCAGGATAGAGCCCTGTGGGACACCAGCGTTCGTTCTGTAGGATGAAGAGGCATGCCCATTCAAAACGATCTTCATTATTTAAAAAAGATAGGATTAGATCAAGCAAGCGTCCGGTAACACCGTAACTCCGTAGCTTGCATAGAAGGCCAGAGTGCCAAACCCTGTCAAAAGCCTTGGAGATGTCCAGAGCAACAGCACGAGCCTCGCCTGACGCATCAAGGGTCTGGAGCATGTACTCCGTAACGGTTGTTAACATGTCGGTCGTGGACCTGCCAAAGCGGAAGCCATATTACCTGTCAGAGAAGAGTTTGTGGGCAGTAAGATGTTGAACTATTTCAGCATTGATTATGGCCTCGAACACTTTCCCGAAAATTGGTAGGAGACTGATTGGGCGATAGTTGGATGGGTCCGAGGGTTCACCACAGTTCTTAATTACAGGAACGACTGAAGAAAACTTCCAGCATGCAGGAAAACAGGAAGCAGAAAGGCAGTAGTTATACAGTTTAGAGAGGGCAGGGGGAGTTCAGGAGCACACCTCTTAAGGACTATCACCGGATTCCATCACCACCGCTCGCCTTATGGGGATCAAGTTTTTATTATTCTTCTTATTATTATTTTGTCATTTTGCATCATATTTTCATTTCTTCTATCGTCGCACTATCTACCAAGTCTGCAGGAAGACCTAAAGCAGGTCGTGGCGTGTTGTTCTGGCTCCATTTCATGTTTTTTATATCTCCCCTATCATCTCTAGCGTTACATAGACAAAGTTCTTCCTAGTGTGTGGGCTGTACTTAACAAGATAATTTTTTGTATATCTCTTAAGCGGGGGTTTCCAGGGATTCTGTCAATGTGTTGTTTTGTTCCATTTTTTATCATTCCAAGTGCACCTACTATCACTGGCACGATTCTTGTCTTCAATTTCAACATTTTTTCTATTTCAATTTCCAGGTCTTTATATTTTGACAGTTTTTCGAATTCCTTGGTTGCTATGTTACAATCCGCTGGACAAGCCATATCAATTAATAGGTAAATTTTTCCTCTCTGGTTTCTAGCAATAATGTTCGGCCTATTTGCTTCAATTTTTCTGTCTGTGTAGATGGTGTAATCCCATAGAATGGCGACATCTATTTCTGTAACCGGTGCTGGGTGATGTTCATACCAGTGTTTGTTTGCAGATTTTCCACAGTGTTTGCACATTGTCCAATGTAAATATTGCCCCACTCTATCGTGATGATTTTTATATTCATTTGGGGCAAGTACAGAACATTCTGAGATTAGATGGTCTATTGTTTCTTGGTGTTTATCACAGAACCTGCATTTTGAATCCACATTATTATGTATAATATTTGCCTGAAAGTTCCTAGTGAAAAGCTGCAAGAATAAAGCCTTCAGTCTCAGACTTTACTCCAGATGCACGTAACCATCGATGAGTATTAACTTTATCAACACTGGATTTATTGGCACGTTCTTGATATTGACCATGCAGAGGTTTATCTTGCCAGCGTTGTTTCATCTGTTCAAGAGCTTTATATTTGGCTTTCATTTTCATACTTATGTTGCAATAGTTGGTTCTTGGCTTCTGTTTTGCTTTACTACAGAATCTACTAAATGTAAATCTTGTATTTGCTGCCTTCTTTTATTATTGAATAATTTTTCTTTTTTTCTTCATATTGCTTGACTAATTGTATCATCTAGTCCTTTGTTGTTTCTATGTATGTTAGTAAGCCAAAAGTTGTTGTCTTGTATGACAATTCTAGCTGAATAAGACCTCTTCCCCTTTCTTTACGGGGTATATATAGATGGTCTACATCAGCCTTTGGATGAAGCATGTTATGCTTAGAAAGAAGCTGTCTTGTTTTAGAATCCGTTCGTCTGATGTCGTTTAGAGTCCAAACGTTGAAACTATACTGGACAACTGAGACTGCAAGGCTATTAATGGCCATAATTTTATTCTGAGAATTCAATTCAGTTTTTATATCAGTCGTAGCCTTCTATAGTACTCTTTACGAACTATTTCTTTCATTTTTTATGGTGAATTTTTTCACTCTTATTTACACCGAAGTATTTATAAGCTTCTGGCTTTAATTCTTTTATTGTTACAGCAGGGTCTAAGCTAATTGATGCTGTTTGTTATAGCGATCCACGTAAAACTGTTGCTTTAGCACATTTATTCAAATTGAATTTCATTCCAATGTCTTCGCTGAAGCATTTTACAGTTTGCAGAAGACCTTCCAACTCTTTATCATTCTTAGGATACAACTTTACGTCATCCATGTAAAATAGATGGCTTATTTTCTTTTGGACTATTTTATAACCACATTCTGTCTTATTAAGTTGGCTGGTTAGTGCTATTAATGATATGCAGAAGAGTAAGGGAGACAAAGAATCACCTTGAAATATACCTCTTTTGATGTTTATTTCACCAGACTTATAGGTTCCATTTATATGATTGAGGTAAAGGGTTGTTTTCCATATCGACATGCATTGTTTGATGAAATTGATGATGACGGGTGATATCTTGTATATATTTAAAGTCTTTATTTGAATGTGGTAGACTATTGAATGCCTTACGATAATCTATCCACGCAGTACTAAGATTTTTCTTTGCATTGTAGTAGTTTTCCAGGATTATTCTGTTAATAAGCAATTGTTCTTTACATCCGTATCAGCCACGTTTGCACCCTTTTTGCTGCATTGTAGAGCTTAATAGTTTCGAGGTTATGCTTTGTTGGTTGTAATTTTGGGAGTTGTTCTCGTTCCTCCATTGCAATATTTTATATTTGACTTATATGGTTCTTTTTAGAAAGTATGTTTTTTAGAAAGTATTGGGAAAAATCTTTTTGTTTTAAATGTGTTACACCCCCCCCCCCCCCACTTACTTAATTTCATTAAATTTCGCACAGAACCTTCAGGTTTATTGAAATTATTTTTTTTTGTTAAAAGTAGCAATCATTGGAGATTGCAAATCACCTACTTTTTTTTGCCAAATTTGTACTATTTAACTGAAAATCTGCTCTGAATTGAAAAATAATGAATCCAATAAAACTACGACATTACTTAATTAGAAAAGTTTTTAATTAATTTTGTAAACAAATAATATTAAGGTCATTATTGTCTGAAAAAATAAAATTTTTCTGATGAATAATGAATTTTTTCAAGAATTTTTCCATTTTTTTTTACATTTTAATTATAATAATTTGTAATAGTTTAAAATCATGTAAAATTCTGTATTAGCACTTTTATGGAATTTGATATAATAATTAATTAAAAACGAAATTTACGAGTCCAAAATAGCAAAGATTAATAAATTTAGTTGCACTATTTGTTTTTAGTAAGTAATTTTGAATTTATTATATTTTTACCTTATTTTCATGTATGGTAGACTGAATGTGCCATTATTATGAAACGGTTACGTAATTTAAGAGTTTTGTCCCTTCACTTAGATTTATGAAAATTGTCGGTTTTGAGCATGCGTACAACCTGTCATCACCAACTCAGTCACGAATCCGTCAAACCTTCGATCAGATGAACACGACCAATCGTTAATAATTTGTTGTATATTACTTTTTTATGCTATAAGGAAGTAATTTTTTTAAAAATCAGCTTAATTTAACTTTCAGTTTTCTAATTTTACTAAAATAAAGTGTCAGAAATCTTTTGAAATATTTTTAAAATCGATAAATGTTTGTTTGTTTACAAATTTCTTAAAATTAAGAAAATGGCTGTTTTTAAGAAAATTTAAGAAATTGAAATTAAATGTGACTTCAAATTTATATAATTTCTATCTGAAATACACCAGAAATTCTTACTGAATGGAAATAATAAATTTAATCATAAAATGAAATCTTCAAGAATGTTTTTTCATTTTAAAAATTTCATTTTATAATCAGGCATCGACAATTTATATTGAAAAGTGGGGTTACCTATTTGTTCGTCCACTGTATCAGTTATTTTTTCTTTAAAGTCATCGAAAATAGGGTTATCAAAATAAAATAAATTAAATAAGTAAATAAAATGAATAAATAAATAAAATAAATATATAAATAAATACGTATTCTTTCTAAAAAAAAGAATATCGTAGAAATTATAATCAAACTGTTTTTCAACGTATTTTTTCTGTTGTTTTGTTTTGTTTTTTATTTTTAAGAATATTATAATAGTTATTTCGAAATATCGACAACTAAAGGAAATATGAATATTAAGAAAACTGATGATTCTATTTATTCGAAACATTTAAAGGAGAAACAGACAAATTAAATAATATATGAAGAAAATTTCATGCTTATGTTAAAAATAGTAAAACAGAATTTCATATAAAAAAAAAGAGAAAGACGCTGGTTTAAAAAAAACTTGCACGTAACAACCGTTCAACGGGAAAAAAAAACATCACTACACTTAGAGAGTATTTTGTTAAAAGAAAAAAATTGTTGCTACCATCACTAAACAAAAAACAAACAAAAAAAAAAAACTAAAATTTAATGGAAAAGAAAAAGTTGACATACGTTTGAGTTTATTACTGCCATGAAATTTAAAAATAATAATTTGTTCGCCCAATGAATATTATGTTATTCTTTCATTAAAGTCGTCGAAAATAAGGTTATCGAAAAATAAATAAATAAATAAAATGAATGAATAAATAAAAATAAATAAATACGTATTCTTCCTAAGAAAGAATATCGTAGAAATTGTATCAAACTGGTTTTAGTGTTTTTCATAGTATTTTTTTCTGTTGTCTTGTTTTATTTTTTGTTTTTAAGAAAGATTATCATAGTTTTATTTTTTGTTTTTAAGATTACCATGTTTTACTTTTTACTTTTTAAGAAAGATTATTTATTATTTATTATTTATTATTTATTTTTTGATTTTAAGAAATATTATCATAGTTAAAAAAATATTTCGAAATATCGACAACTAAGGGAAATATGAATAATAAGAAAACTAGCTGAAGTTCCTGGGACAAGCAATGAGGAAGGAGGGCTTGGAGAATCTGATACTAACAGGCCAGATAGAGGGGAAAAGAGGCAAGGGAAAGCAACAGATAACATATTTGAAGGACCTAATCAGGTGGATGACGGAAGCATGGTGTAAGAAGAGAAGACGTGCTCAGAGCCACCAGGGATAGGGAAACGTGGAAAGCCATGATCGCCTACGTCCTGAAGGGACAGGGCACATAGAAGAAGAAGTTGATGAATCTATTAGGATCATTTAACGAAGAAACATAATTTAAATAATATACGAAGAAAAATTCATGTTTACGTTTAAAATAACAAAACAAAAATTTCATTCTTCTTCTTCTTCTTCTTCTAGGTGCCCTGTCCTTTCACGATGTAGGCGATCATGGTTCTCCACGTCTTCCTATCTCTTGTGGCTGTTAGTATGTTTGCTCCTGTTACACCTCGCAACCCCCGTTCCGTCATCCACCTGATCAGGCCCTGCAAATATGTTATCCGCTGCCTTCTTCTGTCTCTTTTTCCTTCTATCTGGCCTGTTAGTATCAGGTTCTCCAAGCTCTCCTTCCTTATTGCATGTCCCAGGAACTTCAGTTGTCTCTTCCTGATGCTCAGTATTAATTTCCTTTTTGTTGTCATTCTTTCCAACACCTCATCGTTGCTTGCATGCTCAGTACACGATATCCGCAGCATCCTTCTGTAGAACCACATTTCCGCTGCTTCAAGTTTTGTCCTCATTTTCGATGATATTGTCCAGCATTCACAGCCATATTAAAGAACAGGCAAAAAACGTTATGTTTTCAGGAGCCTCAGAAAAACACGTCATTCTCGTTGTAATTCCAATCGTATTCTTCTTCTTCTTCTTCTTCTTCTTCTTATTATTATTATTATTATTATTATTATTAATTTCTTTATTCCCCAAAACTATAGACAGCAAGTAATTCTCTTTGACTCAAATGCCCAAACAGTATACCCTCTTTCCTAAAATATTCTCCCTATTATGTCAACTTTTGAGATTTTACTTTTGAATCAAAATTCTAGTTTAAACTTAAAGTTCTAGTTTAAATGAAATTATAAAATTAAAAACAAACAAAAAATAGCATCCCAGTATTATAATATATAATTACCTAAAATATAGCGAGAACTAGAAATTCAAATGCCAGAACTGCCAGTTCAAATATGCACCTGATAACTGCGTGGAGCACGAAACTCCGAATTTTGCTATAGACGAAATACAATATATATATATATATAGAGAGAGAGAGAGAGAGAGCGAGAGAGAGAGAGAGAGAGAGAGGGAGAGAAAGAGAGAGAAAGAGAGAAAGATGTGGGTGCTAGAATTCACTAGTCAAATGATTCATGCTAATAATCTATTTTAAATTATTGCTACTCCTGGCTTAGCTATGACATGTTGTTTACTCATCTCTGATGTGAATTGTTATGAATGATGTGGATGACTGAGTTCATCCACAACTTCCTTTACTTTAAGATAATAAATTGCAGTTACTAGATCATAGGAGATACCACGGTAGTCATTTACCGCATCCTTCCGTTGGGTGGAGGATTTACAACGTTACAAATTACATTTCCGACTGAAATAATTATCGCTTCAAAATAACAAAATAACAGTTGCACTACAGTAGTAATGTCAGTATTCTCCCAACTCCTCTTTCTCTCACTCTCTCTCTTTCTCTCTCTCTCTCTCTCTCTCTCTCTATATATATATATATATATATATATATAATGATTACATATATATATATATAATGATAATATACATGATAAAAAGACTGCCTCCTTCTACCGAGCGCCCATAGCTCAGAGGTAGAATCGCTGACTGACGCCAATTCTGTCGGGATTCAATCCTGGGTTAAAAAGCAATCGGAGTCTAACCGTACTGATGAGCTGTGATACGGCGAAACAGATGTGTCTGCGAATGATTTTATATATATATATATATATATATATATATATATATTTATTTATTTACTTTTTGGTCATAATTAAATTAGACCAGTACACAGTTGTATTAAAAAGTGTTTATTGTCGAACTTTTGAATATTTTTCATTTGTAAACTAGTTATTACGCAACCCAGGTTTCTACCTTTTGGTATCTTCAGGCGATTTATAATAGCTGATTTTACCCTTATTTTTTAAACGCACACGTAACAGGGAATTTTTATGAACGCACAATTTTCAAAATTAGGAGAAATTTGGACATTTTCATCCAAGATTGTATAACCTGACTTGGTCATAATTTCTGTTCTTTCATTCAGTAATTCATTTTTGTTTGGGAATATCATAATAGCTAACTTTTCTTCCTGACACAGTCTACATATTTTGCCACCGTTGTAAGACTTGGCTGTTTTATTATACTCCACATTATATCTGGGTTATTTTCATATTTTAATTTCAGTTTACACACGTGGCAAACCAATTTTGTAAATTTAAACTAGAAAAATTAAAAAACTTAAAAATTGAAATAGATAGACATCAATAAATATACATATGGATATACACGTAAGTACACTTACATATATAAATATATTTCAGGCGTTGATAAAACATTGCTCGATGTAATACAATTTTTTTAATAATCGTTTCAACCCAAGCAAGGCAATACTGCAACTGGTGCACATGAGTTCAAGTGAAAGGAGAGCGAAAAAAAAAAAAAAAACGAACAGCGTCGTGGCGTTATCAAAGGAAGAATGAGAGGAAGATGGAAATCAAGGCGATAAAAGATGGCAATTGACTTTACACTTAAACACTTTTAGAGGTTGTAGAGTAAAGCAACTATACGGAAAGGAGTTCCACAAGTGGAAAGTACGAGAAAAGAAACTAAGCCCTTGATGATTGCAGAGTGCATAAAACTCCAAGTTGTGCGATAGATGTAAGATAATATGTATATTTATTAACATATACTAGTAGCTTTAAAAATGAAAAGTATAAACATAGCACTACCCTATTAATTTATGTGTGGTCTATTAAACGAGAGCTTAATACAAACCCTATTTTGAAATGGGAAATATTAAAAAGATGTGCTAAATATAAAGCCGCCCAGAAAATTTGTAGGTTGTGTGTAGAGGAAAAACTTACTATAGCTTCGTATAAGCACGCCAATAATTTATTAATTTCTAAAACGGAAATATTAAATAAATGTAGGCATAGAAAGCCTTGGCTTTTGAATTAAGTCTACTTATAGTGGGCGTTTGTTTGTTTTTTGTTTTCGTCTTTGCAACCACTAATCTTTTTAAAAATTTAATATATATAATATATATGAAATTTGTTTTCCTAATAAAGTTCTCCCCTATTTGTGCTTGGTGTCTTCTTTCTTGGTCACGTAAGTTGATTGAATTTCCTTTATACATATCGTTGGTTTCTTGCCTTGTTAGCCAGCTTTCTATGACGATCCATTAAGGTGAAGCGTAGGTACGTTGTCTGGCTCACTTAGTATTCTTTATTTACTTATTAACACACACACACACACACACACACACACACACACACACACACACACACACACACGCACACACACACACACATATATATATATATAGTGTATCGCGGCAGCAGATAATTTTATAGACATATAATGTTAAATAAAACAGACAATGAATGTCTACAATTGACCTCACAGTTTCTAATAGTCCAACAACCACACAACTAAATCCTCTACAGAAAATCAATGTTGTGTATCAATTTACATGCCCGTTCAAAGATTGCATCTCTGGTACTAATAATAAACTCAATACATAAACTGGTTTTACTACAATGACGCTCTACCGTAGACTTACCTGCTACATTTCTGATCATAATTCAATTAAAAAATATTTCTTTAAAATAAAAAACATAGCCATGTATGTGATATTCGACTGATTTTAATCGATAACACAATAATACTCACACATACACACAGTAAAAGAACCTTCAGATATTGGAGGCCATCTACATTAAATCAAAGCAACCCACTCTTAATAAAATCACATTTCAATCTAGTCACAACACATTACATTGCATTTAGATATATGGTTCTGTTGTTAACATTTCAGTCTTTCATGTAGTTTGACGTCATAGAACCGCATTACAAATTTACGACCTGCGTCTGCTATTCGGTGACTGTTATCGTCGCATTTTATCTGAAATTAAAGCCAAAATACGATGTCTAGAATATATGTAAAGAGTTAATGAATGTATTTTTGATCCGACATTTTATTATTCCAGACTCTATTATAAATTATACTTTTGTTGAAAATAGACGCCACATTCTTATTTTAAACACTGTGCTTATCTATCTAATCTAAACTTATTTATAAATGGAACTTTGTGTGTGTGTGTGTGTGTGTGTGTGTGTGTGTACGTTACCGATAGACTCCAAAACGGCTGAGTCGATTTTCTTGAAAATTTACACAGTTGAACTATAAGCGTCTGAAAGTGATCTTAGCTAGGTTTTGTGTCGAGGTATCTCCGATAAATATCGAAAATCGATAATCGAAAAAATCGGGTTATAGAAGGAGTGATCCGATTTTAATCAAATTTGATACACTCATAGACAAAGACATAAGAAACCATATTCAGAAGTTTCAAGGTTGCAGTTCTATTCTTGGATGACTTATTTGATTCCGATATTGGAAATCGATACCCCGATATCCTACCGGGTCTGATCAAAATCAGCATTTCAGCCGTTTTATTTTAGTTTTTGCTTCGGGTTTGGCTCTAAATAGGTATAATTGTAGTTCTTCGTCTCAGCCATGATAACATTTACTCAGAGGACCTATTTAGCCTTCAAAATTCAGTTTACGATGAAAAAACTTGTTTGATATCGATACCAGGAAATCAAAATTTCACTTACATCCATTCATTTTTCTTTCAGTCTACGGTTTCTCTTTAACTGGAAACAACTATTGCATTTTAGTCTTTCGTTCCAACGTCCAAAGAGTCTGAGCTCCAGGACCATGGATTAGTTTTAAAGCTTTCATCACACCCGAGCAACGCCGAGCTATACTGCTAGTTGCGTCTATAAATTTTGATAAAGGCAAAGTACTTTCCAGCAGCGATCGACCCTGCATCATCTTATAGATAGATATATATATACACACACACACACACACACACACACACACACACACATACATATATATATATATATTAAACTTTGTGTATTTAGGCAGCAAATTTTCTTTTAATCATATCAGATTAAATGAATTGCAAACATTATGTCTGCTTATTTTTAAAAAAGCCCTTCATACTCACGGATAATCTTTCGCCTATAACAATTGAAAGATGTCAGAAATGAACTGTAGTGTTGACAGATGTTATTATCATTCATTTTTCAAGGTACCCAAGTACTTTCAACCTCTTTCCGAGATCATCATCAGGTGTGTGAGTTATGGTAACAAAAGTAACTGCAAAACCGTGTTGCTAGAAAGTTACTGTACGTTTTTTCTACTTCAAATATAACGGTTGACAAATTGCTAGTATTCATTAGAACGTGAAAATTATCTAAAATGGTTCTTGAAGATGATTTTAAATAACCTGCAAATATTTGAGAAGCTGTAAAAAACCAATGAATCAAGGCACACGAAAGCACACATATACAGGGTGCGATGCGTAAATTATCACCATCTTATATATTAATTTCGCGCAAGCGCGTTGTCTGTTTTTGATTTTGACGAGTGCACATTATAGTAGAGTCAGTTAAGCATCGTCTGCGAGAAAAAAGAAATTCACGACGAAATTCAGTCTGCGAGAAATTTGGAAAAGGCATACTGTATTATTTTGGATTCACGCAGGAAGCTCAAATACGAACATTTCGGAGTGTTTGGGTGTAAATCTAAGACAGTGCAGAGGATTCAGAAAAATCTGGATGAGTCTAAAAGTCTATGAGTTTTTGGGAAAACTCATTCTAATTGTTCTGATAAGAACAAAACTCCCGAAATTTTTAGTGCGTCAGACTCAATAGTGCCTTGAGGAGTTAACGCTGTCCTGGGTCAAGAGGGTGACTGCTAGAAGACCTTGTAACTGACAACATGACTCTGCACCATGTCATGCAATTAGGACAACTCAGTCATGGCTGTGATAAAATTTCTGTGACCATGTCAGCCCATACATCTGGCCATCTAACTCCTCAGACTTCAACTCCCTTGATTATTATGTGTGGGGGGCAGCTGAGCGAGAAACTAAAAAAAACTCCTTGTAACACCAAAGATGAACTGAAGACAATGATTAAGGCAGTATTCAATAACTTAATCAGGGAGACAGCCCAGAAGAGATGCGAGAGATTTCGAAGCCCTCAAGAGACCATGGTTGAAACCAATGGCGATTTTATTGAATAAATTTACCATTTGTAATTTTGGTTAATATAACTGTTAAAATGAGATGTCAGCTTAAGTTTCCATTTTTGCATTATTTAGACTACAATTTATCCATCGTACCCCGTATATATTCACTTTTCCTATTTTAAAATGTACATATGTCAGCACTCAAACGCATATTAATATATATATTTTATATCTATTTATTTAAAGTTAATCGTTCGCTTATTTTCAGCATTTCTTGGCGTATGATTAAAACTGACGTTTGTATTTCGTTCTCTTCCTCAACATATATCGATGCCCATGAATTATTCAGTCTGAAGAAGTCTTTTTGAAAGACGAAACCCATCGCGAACGATTTTTTCTGGTTTCGTCATGTCAGTTACCTGCCGTTTGCCTGATAGAGAAATATGGAAACATATCAACTATGTATCTATGTACGTAAACCGACATGTTTCTGAAAAAGACTAAAAATATGTTAGATAGAGACTGGGCGGGCATAAGCGAGAAAACATGCGTAAGAAAAGAGGATGCGCGCGCCCGCGCACACACACATGTGTGTATATATATATATATATACTATCCACATGTATAATATATCTATGTATATATACACGTTTTAAAGAAATATGGCAACCAAGATTATGATCATACTTAAAAAAAAAAAGAGAAGAAAAAGAAAATAAAACAACAAAAAAAAAAAAGCAGATATTTTGATATGGTTAAAAAGAGATCGAATAAAACCGGGCGTAACCAAGAAGGGGGTGGGACTGAAGAACATCCTCGACAAGTCGTTGTCTTATTCGTTATCGATTGATAATCATATCCATCATCGTTTGTCCTCCTTACTCGTTCCATATCATTTTCACTTTTATTTTTTTATTTTTGAATCACATATGAAGCAAACCTGACAAATTTCGTCTATCAGATAAAAAAAAAAATTAAATGAGAAATGAATGCTTCGTAATAATCAAAGACAACACGAATTAACAATCGAGTACATCATTGCACAAAGTTGAAAACTGACTTCGGAGAAGGAAATAAAGAATAAGAAAATACACGACAAAAAATAATTTTCCGTTTTGGTTGGACGAGTCTAACAATGAAGACGTTGATAATAAAAGTATAAATAGAGAAAATAATCCGCCTTGATGCTTTTAATATTATCTTCATTACTCGTTATTCTCAATTGTTATGACTTGACTTAAAAGTGGACAAGAAATATTGATTCGCAATGACAATCAGAATGATTACACAAATCTCAAAAAATAAAAAAAATAAAAAGTTAACACTGGTCTCTAATACAGCAACAGCTATTAGTAACGAGTGAGCTCGTGCTGTCAAAAATAACGGCAAAATATTTATATCGATATGCCGTCTAAAATGACAGAAAATATATATATTGATGTGCCTATTATTCAGTATCTTATATTAAGACATAAAAAAATCGAAACCCCGGAGTGTGACCAGAGAGAAATACACACACACACACACACACACACATATATATATATATATATATATGACGGAAATCAACGAATTTTAACGAAACTTGGTTATAAGCAACCGACAATTTGTAGATATTGTTAAATATGACAAACAATGAATGTCTATTATGTTTAATCATGAGCCGTTCTAAACATCGTATTTTGGCTTTAATTTCAGGTAAAAAAAAAAAAATAAAGACAAAGATTGTCTAACATTTGAATATTTTTTTATTATGCTGGTTCTAAGCTTTCGGTTCACACGAGCCCTCTTCAGAGAGGTTACATGGACGTTAACATAAAGACATCTACCATCAAAGATGATGTTATCTTTTGTTGCTATTCGGCGATAACAGACACCGAATAACAGACGCAGGTCGTAAATTTGTAATGCGGTTCTATGACGTCACAACACATGAAAAACCGAAATGTTAACTACAGAACCATATGTTTAAATGCAATATAATGTGTTGTGACTGTAGGAATCTGATAGAACAACCAGCCAGTAATCAACTAGAATAGAAGTTGAGTCCAACTGACCAAAAAACCACGAGGGCAAATTGGTAGGTGGTTTAAATAACAACCCGGGAGATTCCATTCTGTTACAGGCAAGTCTGTTCTGTAAGCAGTGATTGGCTGATAATTTGACTGTGTACATTGAGCTCCATAAATATTGAGCACAATATTCCACCATTTGTCTTTTGGCCACATAGGCACATTTATTCAGTTACAACCCTGTTTATTTTTGTCTGCCAACTGGACGCTAGTTGGACACATCAGGAAGGTAAGTCTCGTAATCTTGAATGTTCACCTTCCTACAGGGAGACAAAAGGAGACAGCCATGTTGAAAGGTAACTTATTTGACTTCTACATCTCCCCCTCTCTCCACTGCGGGAGCGTAGTGGCCGCTGGAGGGGGGAATTAGTTCTTTATCGCCTGTAGGAGTATTATGTGGGAGTAGTCGGGATAGAGCCCTTGGGATCCTAGTTTGTGATAACTGTGACTGAGTAGGGCTTTGGGATGTCAGGTCACTTTGCAAAGTAATGCTGCCATTTCCAGATTTCTCATCAGATTGATGTGGCCTACATATATCTTTGTCTCCCCAGCCGTCTACTTCTGCAGTGGGTATGCTGACGGTGACCCCTTCACTGTAAGTGTGGAAGAATGCTCCTGTGAAAAGAGATTCCAGTTACTAACTGCAGATGCAGGAAAATTATAAGGAATATTACGAAGAGAATGAGCTGATGATTATTCCCGAAGTGGGGCAAGAAATAGCTACCAGAACAATTTCCCTGCTGACGTCGGATGCAAAAACCCGAAAATTTGTAGGCGTCAGCAGGGAAAACATGGAAGAGACACTAAAGAGCCTGGGGATTTGTCCAGATGTCCTGGCCAGGAGATCCCGTGTCATGTGGGATGTCCTCCTTAGTACGGAAGATGAGGCCAAGAAGTTGGTCGGCACATGCATACAAACGAAAGGAGTACGATTGCAGACAGAATATATGGGTACAAGACGTACCCATATCATGATTCATGGAGTACCTTTAGAGATGTGCTGCGACCACGTGGAAGCCTTCCTGACGCAATTTGGAATTTTTGAGGAGGTCAAAAGTGTTGTTAGCAAGGCAGGAGTAGCGACAGAGGATGTTAGCGCATATGTGGTCGTAGATAGGCCCAATTTCCTGCGAGTACCTGACGTCCTCTTGTGTAACGGAAGAAAATTGTTTGTTGCTGTGGGGAGGGAGCGCAGGCTACATTGTTGGCTCTGTGGAGCCGCTGGCCACATGGCAAAAATATGTCCCTCCAGGAAGCAGGAGGAGCAACCAACAAAAACGCCCACAAACCAGCAACACAGGCAACATCGGCGGCACAGTCTGAAAATCCAAGTTCTCCAAGTAAAACTGACTGGACGGAAGTCGTTAAGAAGGGGAAGAAGGGGACTTCATCGCCTTCAAAACAGGATTCCCCCGTCCAAGAAGGCGGTTCTTCCCTCTAAAAAGGAGGAAAAACAAGATTCACAGCAGCGACAGCAGCAGCAGCCAATACAGCAGCAGCACGAGCAACAACAACCAAGCATGAGGGAAGTGATGGAGGTGGAGGAAATGCCCCCGCCGAGGTCCTCTTTATTAAAAAGAGGACGTGAGAAGGAAGAAAAGGCCAGAAAGAAAAAAGGAAAGATAGACAATGTCGATCGTGGCAAGGAGGAGCGAGTCAGGGTCATTGCCAAAACTCAATCTGCTCCTGCTATACCAGACAAATCTGTTACCATAATGGGGAGGAGTCAGTCTGCTTCCCCGGTGAGACACACATCGTCACCTTCCTACATTACACCCTCCCAGCCAGAATCACTCCCCTCCACCCCGGAATCACCCTTCTTTCAACCTGAATCATCCTCCTCCCAGCAAGATACACCCTCCCCCAAAAAATAGCCAACCCGCACCCAAAGAAAAAAAGAAACTTCGGCCTAATCAATATAAAGACGTAAATATATGTAAAATTGATAGGCAGGCCTTAGAGAGGGATCTTTCTGCTCAGAAGAACACCCTCCTAAGGCCTCTGTTTAAGTTTTCATCGGTCGATGGTAAATCGATCGAAGACCCCAAAAATTTTCCTGAGGCCCCCGGGGTGCTGACCTTTATTAGGAGCTCTGGAGGAAATGGGACTTTGTACAGGGGGCTATAGAAGCCTTCCCTGATATCAAAATGGCCCAGATGGGCACAAGCTATTTGAAAAAATTATCTAATTTTTGTGCCGGGAGGGTCCTCGTTATCCTCAATCCTTCTTTATATAGGGCTGCAAAATTAACGTTCCCTACGGACGTCGGCGGCATTGTCCTGGACGGACGAATTACGTCCAATATTGGCACCGGTTCTCTGGGACAATCAGTCGGGGTCCCTGCTCCCATAGATTTTCGATCCATATGTGACCAGAAGTAATTTTCTGCTTTCTTTATCAGGTCTAAATAGATGTCAATTAAGTTAGCCAGCTTGAATGCGAAGGGCCTTAGGGATCGGAGTAAGGCTGCCTGCCTGCTTCGTGACCTCTTGTCCTTCAGTGTGGATGTCGCCGCGATCCAAGAGACTCACTTTGTTTGCAATGCCGATGCCTGTGTACTAACGACTTTGTCGTCTATTCAGCATATGGGAACCAGCTGACCAGAGGAGTTTCTTTGCTGGTTAAGCGTACCCTGGACACGAAGGTGTCCATGTCGGTGACGAGGGCCGGCTGATCGTAGCCGATATTGCAGTGAAAAGCAACGCGTTTCGACTGGTTGCGGTTTATGCGCCCAACGACCGGGAGGAGCGCGTCTCGTTTTTTCGGCGGTTGGAGCCTTTCCTGGTGGATTCAACGAGACTCGTTTTAGTGGGGGAGTGGAATGCCATTCTGGACCCCAAGTTGGATAGAGGGTGGGGAGCTAGAGGGAAGGCACGTGATCGTAGCTTGGTCGATCTCATCGAAGATTTCGGTCTTGTCGATAGATACCGGGTCGATCACAAGGGTGGGAAGATGTGGATGTGGGCTAATAGTTGGCCTTCTACCAAGGTAGCTAGCTACCTTGATAGAATGTTAGTTCGTGAAGCCGACATAGATCTTTTAGATTGTCCCACATTCCACTGGTTAGGCTACTCGGACCACAAACTTGTTTGTGCCTGGGTAGATTTAGAAAATAGGCCTAGAATGGCTGGTTACTGGAAGTTCAACGCGTCCTTACTGGACAGCCTGGACTTCCGGTGACATCTAATTAACTCAGTGCAGCGGGCGTTAACTGGGGGAGTCAATGGGAATAAGTGGTGGGAGAACCTTAAGAATAGTATTAGGTCTTTCACCACCAAGTTCAGCAAACGGCTCAAACTAGATAAGGCTGACAAGGTGAAGGCACTTAGAGCTAATTACTCCTGGGCGGTGGCTGGTGGGGATCCCCTAGAGATAGCCATCGCTAAGGAGACCGTGGAGCAGTCGAATAGCGATCGTTACATGGGCCAGGTAGTTAGACATAGGTTAAGCAAGATGTCTTCCGAAGCTGTGAACATGGGCGCAGAACTGAACAAGGAAGAGATTCGCCGAGGCGGCGACCGGTACATTCGAGAGGTTCGCAACCCGGAGGGGCATACTCTTCGGTCGACTGACGACATGTGCGAGGCGTTTCGGCGGCATTTCGAGATCCTGTTGACCAAGGAGCGTGGTCTCCGTGATGAAGAGTTTCGTAGCTATTTGGCTGACTTCCCCTGGCTTTTGCCAGTTGATGCAGCTAGCTGCGAGGGAGAGATTACGGAGGGCGAAGTCTACGCGGCTTTGAAGAAGGTCGGCAGAGGCAAATCGCCGGGTCTCGATGGTTTGCCCTATGAATTGTACTTGATGCTCTTGCACATCTTTGTCCCGATTTTGACTGTCGTGTTCAACAGCTGGTTCCGGCAGGGGTCCATCCCCAACCGGTTCACCAGGGGTGTGATCACGCTGTTGAGAAAAGGCAAGGGTGTGGGGAAGGAGGTTATCGGCCCATAACTCTGCTAAACACAGAGTTAAAGATTTTGGCCAAGATCTTGCAAAATTGTTTGCAATTAGTTGCCGAGTCTCTGTTGGGACCTGAGCAGACTTGTGCTGTGAAGGGCCGAACAATTCAGAGCAACCTGCATCTGATACGCACGATCATAGAGTGGATAAAAGACGACGACGAAGACGCGCTGATCAATTTAGATCAGTCCAAGGCATTTGATAGGGTTGACCATCGTTACCTGGTGGCTGTCCTGCAGGCAGCTGGATTCAAAACCAACTTCCGCCGCTGGATTAGCCCCCTGTATAATTCCCCTACGGCTGTGGTACAGGTGAACGGAAAGTTGTCGGGCGTTCTGGCGCTGTCTAGGTCGGTCCGACAGGGTTTTCCACTGTCGCCCCTACTTTATGCTTTGGCGTTGGAGCCCCTCCTTCGCCGGCAAAGGGACAGGGCGTGCAGTCCGGCCCTACGTGGAATCGCTGTCCCTGGTGGTGCTCGAGCCAGGGTTTCCGAGTACGCCGATGACGCCACTACTTTCGTGTCCTCCCGGAGTGACATCCAGATGGTACAGAAGGCGCTTGAGCGGTACGAACAGGTGACAGGGGCCAAGATTAACCGCAACAAGTCGTCCGGCTTGCGGTTAGGTGCCTGGAAGGGTGTTACCCTCCCGGGGCTCTTCGACTGGACGGACGGCCCGGTCTGCATTCTTGGAATGTGGTTTGAGCCCGACCTACAGTTGGAGAAAAATTGGTCTGAAGTACTGGCAAAGGTCGGCGCGTCGGCCAAGATTTGGAGTCGAAGAAATTTGTCCTTAAAGGGTTTGGATGAGGCGTGTGCTACTTACGTCTTTCCCATTATCCTTAACCAGTTGTCACTACTTATACTTTGTAGACGGCGTAGGGAGACGATCGAGCGTTTGCTATTCTCCATTCTGTAGAGAGGACGCAAACACTACGTCGACAAACGTGTCTGTTACCAACGTCCGTGTCATGGGGTCTGGGAATACTGTACCTTGATGGGCCATAAGGTTGCGTCAAGGTTGGTTTTTCTCAGGCGAGCGATTTTGGAAGACTCAATTGCTGAGGGGGATAGTGAGGGACATGTTCCCTAGCCTTACTATCACTCCCCCCATCTCGAGGCGGTGCCGTAAACCTCGAGGGCGATCGAGTTTTCTCCTCGAATGTCTGGCGGCCCTGTGGGCCATTCCACGGTCCAGTGACCTTTCGCGGCCTAGAAGAGTCTTCTATCGTAGATTAGTGGAGGGCGTCGCGAAGGATTCGTTACCTGATGTGCTCCGCTTGTCGGAGGATGAGTTTCGCTAGTTCTGGTCTTGGGCGCCAGGTAGCGATTATCTCAGCTCACCTGGCGATTGGCTCGAAATAGGTTGCCTCTCAATGACAAGGCTTTCATATGGGGCCTGGCGGATTTGCCAGATTGTGAACGCTGCGACCTTGGCTTGGAAGAAACGGCTTCGCACGCCTTCTACCATTGTTCGCGGGTTCGCCCTCTATGGGACCGGGTCGGCGAGTTGACTGCTCATATCGCGCCGCGAGAGCTTGTGTTCATTGATCGTGCATTTGCCTGCGACAATGTGTCACCCCCATTCTCTGGGATGAAGCGTATGGTGTTTCTGTCGCTGCTAGCCACGGCTCGAATGGTGATTTGGACGAGGCGAAAGAAGGAAGTCTTGCGAGGTCTGCGTCTTTCACATCAGTATCTGATCCGATATTTTGAGCTGATGGTCAAAATAAGGATTAGAACTGATTGGAAACGTTTGATTTCGACAGACTTCAGCAAAAGGTGAGTAAATGTGGCGAGCCTGGTTCACGTGAACGGGGCTAGTCTTGATGTTCTCTTTTAGATCTGCTGGTTACATCGGGGTGGATTCCTGTGGAACCCTTCCCTGGTTAAGGTAGCTCTCTTTTGTGTACCTAGTTAAAGTGAATGAATGTGTTCCTAGCCTGTACCCGGCTTTCTCTTTTGCTATGATCCAAGTCGAGAATCCCA
This sequence comes from Ascarosepion bandense, assembly GCA_037127315.1. Classification (NCBI taxonomy): domain Eukaryota; kingdom Metazoa; phylum Mollusca; class Cephalopoda; order Sepiida; family Sepiidae; genus Ascarosepion; species Ascarosepion bandense. The sequence continues at coordinate 253,683 of JBBBDQ010001601.1, read as the reverse complement.
ACCTCCCCAGTTTGTTTTGGCCTCCTTTTATCTCAGTTGGTTCAGCCTTTTATTGTTCCATTCCATTAATTTTTTAACCCCCTCCCCACTCACTTAGCTAGTGTGCTTCTTGATTTCGCTGTTTGGCGGAATACAGCGGCCACTCTTTTTCTGGGATGGAAGGGGCTTACTAACATTGTTTATTAGTTTTAGTTTAAAAATTTGTTGTATTTTCAGTTTGTTTTTTGGGTTCATCCCCCTCCCATCATTTCATTTTTCATTAAATCTTTTAAATTATGTGTTATATTGTACCTAAATACATTTTTATTGTCATGGTTGTTTCCCCCGTTTTTAGGTGCCTCTCGTAAATTTGTGGCATTGTGGTGCCTGAAGGATTGGGAGTCGATGGAGGGGTTCTTTTGGTGATTGAGCAAATTGTAATGAGTGAATGGGTCGTGATAGTGTTTAATTAGGTATAGGATAGTTAACTGAGTACCGCCCTCTACCCCTCCCCTTGTTCGGCCTTGTGCCATAATTTTGTAATTTTTACAAAATAAATATTGGTACATGTATTCAGTTACAACTCTGTTTATTTTTGTCTGCCAACTGGACGCTAGTTGGACACATCAGGAAGGTGAATCTCACAATCCTGAATGTTCACCTTCCTACAGGGAGACAAAAGAAGACCACCATGTTGAAAGGTAACTTATTTGACTTTTACAGTGACCAGATTGAAATGTGATTTTATTAAGGGTGGGTTGCTTTGATTTAATGTAGATGGCCTCCATTATCTGAAGGTTCTTTTACTGTGTGTATGTGTGAGTATTATTGTGTTATCGACTAAAATTTGTCTAATATCACATACATGGCTATGTTTTTTTTAAAGATATTGTTTAACGGAACTATGACCAGAAGTGGGCAAGTAAGTCTACAGGAGAGCGTGGTTGTAGTAAAATTAATATATGTAGTGGGTTTATTATTAGTACCAGAGATGCAATCTTTAAACGGGCATGTAAATTGATACGCTTTTGATGGCTTTCTGAGGATTTAGTTGTGTGTTTGTAGGGTCATTAGGGACTATGAAGTCAATTGTTTTAATTTTTTATAATATATGATGAGCTTAATTTGATTATTATTATTTATTGGTTTAACATTTCTACATATTATGTTTTTGAGTGTTGTTTCATCATGTTTGTAATTATTATGCATTTGGTTGCAATAGTATAAATTAATAGTGTTATGTTTATTTTGACGTAGACTATTATTATTAATATTATCAATATTGTTAGAGGTATTATTAAGTTTATTGAGATACATTCTAATTTGTCGATCAATGGCGGAGTTAGGAAATCCATTGTTAACAAGTGTTTAATGTTGTGTAATTCTTTATAGAATATGGATTTGGAAGAAGATATTTGTGCGTTGAATTAAGATTTTTATAACAGTTAACTTATATCGTTGGGAGTATTCACTATTATATTTAAGAAGACACGAGTTTATGCTAGTTGATTTCCTATATAGAGAAGTAGTAAATCTATGTGAGATAGAATCAACAAATACATCAAGGAATGGGATTTTATTATTAATATTAAATTCTAATGTAAATTTGAGGACGGGGTGACTTTCAAAGTTGTTTTTAGTAAAAGCCATCTATGTACCTTACATATATAGGGGGTTTATCAGTGTGATTATTATTATTTTCACCTTAAAGCTAAAATACGATGTCTAGAACGGCTCATGATTAAACATAATAGACATTCATTATCTGTTTTATTTAACAATATATGTTTAGGAAATCATCTGCTGCCTCGATAGACTATATATATATATATATATATATATATATATATATATATATATATATATATAAATTATTTTCAGATAGAGTGTATCGGAAAAGGAAAAAAAACAAATATAAAGATAGGAGAGGAAAAACTATTCTTAGCCGACGCATTTCGTCTGCTGAGGGACTTTATAAAGCCAATGTAGGATTTCTTTTTTTGCACGTGTTTATATACAAAGACTCTTATTGCATTGGTTTATCAAGGCTTTTAGAGTTGAGAACGTTCATGAATATTGATCAAATGGTTAAAACGTGAGTCAAACTTTTGATTGACTTCTCAACCAATTGATGAACGATCTCAAATTTAAAAGCCTTGATAAACCAATGGCATCCTCGAAACACAGGCAACAAAATTTCCTCCTCTCTCTTTTTATTCATATATATATACATATATATATATATATATATGTATGTATTACTTCAGACGTTATCACAATGGGTATAAGAGAGAGAGAGAGAGAGAGAGAGAGAGAGAGAGAGAGAGAGAGAGCTTATGGACAGTAAGTACTTTTAGTGCAGTGGGGGTTAAGAGGTGACTACGTGGTTACGTAACAATATATATATGTTCAATTTTATGTGGTTTGATTTTTCATCGGTTAGCCATGTATAATGTGCATTAAAACAGTATATATATATATATATATATATATATATATATATTTGAAAATTATAATTTGTCTATGCGGACATCAGGTGATAATCGGTATTTGTAATTATGCATGAGTATATGACTAGCGAAAGAAGTTGAAATGTTTTCACTTTTTGTGAAAATACAAGAATTTCTGTCGAAGCTCTAATACACGTAAAACACGTTAGATCAGAGGTCATTAAACATTTTAACAGAGGGTCAGATAACTGAGAGAATGACAATCACGGACCGGAGAACCCTTTTTTTTGTTCAATACAATAAAAAAAATACACAAAAATAAAGACAAAAAAAATATTTACCAAAAAATATCAAAGAAGGCGACATTGGTAATAAAACAGTTGCATCACACCCAGTGCGCACATATCCGATTCTCACAAACTAAGCACCAAACAATATTAGCGACATTTGTGAAACTGGCATTTACCTTTTAAGATATAATGAATATTTGTTTTGGAATTGCTGCATCTAACCAAGAGAATTGCTTTCTAATGTTCATTAGTCATCTGTGACGTGGTTTCCCTTTGTCATTTCTACAAATATTTTTTTATGGCAATTGCTCTTATGAGTTTTTATCCTTTGTGCCCGTTAAAGTGAAATTAAGTGTGCTATTAGATTGTCATCTAGGTCCCACATTTTTTACCATTGAAATAAATAAATGTGACCGCCACTTCTATTCTAACAGTTTCTTTTCTCGCACTTCCTGTCTGCGGAACTCCCATCTGTTTACATGCATCCCTGATAGCTACAATTTTCAAAAATGTAAATGCAACGTCAATTGTTATCTATCTTCTTGAATCCCGTTCATCTTTTCTACTTTCTTAAATACTTTAAAAAGCTCATCAGAGCAGTTACCACAATTACTATTCTACCAAATTTCCGTAATGATTTCTTCCCCCTTTGTAGAAGTGAAAAACAGTAAATAGAAATACATAGTGCGGTGAGTAACTTGTTGCCATTTTTAAATTTTTATTTCGCGCATGCGCGTTGTTTGTTTTTTAGTTTGTCGACTGCACAGTATAGTAGGATCAGTTGGGTACCATCATTTTCGCTCCGAAAGAGATTTGGAAACGGCATGCAGCACTGCTTGTACAGTGCTTTAATTTACTAGGCTATTGTTCACGTTCTATACTAATAGACTCAATTGAAACGGTAAGTGCTTTGAAGAAATCGTACTGTCTTAGATCAAGCGGGTGGTTGCTGAAAGATCCTATGTCAAAACGCTGCACCATGTCACACAAGCAGGAGAACCAAGTCAGGGCTGTAAGCAAAATTTCTGTGATTACATCACCCCTTAGATCTGCTCACCTAACTCCCCAAACTGCAACCCCTATGACTAGTATGTGGGGTGCAGTTAAGCGAAAAACCAACAAAACACCTTGCAACACCAAAGATGAACTGAAGGCAAAGGTTATGGTAGCATTCACTAACTTAAAAAAGGAGACCGTCAAAAGGAATTGCAGGAGATTCTGAAGTCGTCTGGAGACATCTATAGTGAATTTAGAGCCAAAATACCCTAAAATTCAATAAATATGAACATTTTCTTAAATTTTTAAGATTACTGCTTACTTAAAATGTGCTCGTTTTATATTCCTTAATTATTTATTGCAGGGTAAAGCCTCCGCATAGCATTAGATAAAAATATATACGTCATTGGCTGTCACGGAGATGTTAAATACCTGTCAACATAAATTAGCTACCGTCGAGTTGAAAAATGCCTTTATGCGATATTTTAAACTCCAAGTAAGCAATATTTGTTTTAAATCAGATTAATTCAACTTTAAATCAAGTAATATTTTTTCAAATAGTCTTACAGAAAAATATATTTTATTTTTGAAAGATTTTATAATAAAGAGATTTACATTTTCATAACACTTTGCTAAAAATGACGTTAAATTAATTTTTTGGGGGAAATTATGAAAAAAATATAATATTTGGTTTATTGAAAATATTAAATTTAATCTCTCGACTTGGAATTAAACTAGGTACCTCCACTTTATAAATGTTCTATACCTGATTTTAAAATGAAATTTTTAAAATGAAAAAACATTCTTGAACATTTAATTTTGGATTTAATTAAAAGCTTAAAGATTAAGTTTATTATTTCCATTAAGAAAAAATTCTGGTGTATTTCAGATAGAATTTATATAGATTTGAAGTCACATTTAATTTCGATTTCTTAAATTTTCTTAAAAACAGCCATTTTCTTAATTTTAAGAAATTTGTAAACAAACAAATATTTATCGATTTTAAAAATATTTCAAAAGATTTCTGACACTTTATTTTAATAAAATTAGAAAATTGAAAGCTAAATTAAACTGATTTACAAAAATATTACTTACTTATAGCATAAAAATGTAATATACAACAAATTATTAACGATTGGTCGTGTTCATCTGATCGAAGGTTTGACGGATTCGTGACTGATTTGGCGATGACAGGTTGTACGCATGCTCAAAAACGACATTTTTTATAAATCTAAGTGAAGGAACAAAACTCTTAAATTACGTAACCGTTTCATAATAATGGCAATTTCAGTCTAACATACATAAAAATAAGGTAAAAATATAGTAAATTAAAAATTATTTTAAAAATAGAGAAGCGTAACTACGTTTATTAATCTTTGCAATTTTGGACTTGTAAATTTCGTTTCCACTTAATTACTATATCACATCCAATAAACACCCCAATAAAGAAGTTTACACGATTTTAAACTATTATAAATTATTATAATTAAAATGTAAAAAAAAATGAAAAATTCTTGTAAAAATTCATTATTCATCAGAGAAATTTTATTTTTTCAGTCAATAATGTCCTTAATATTATTTGTTTACAAAATCAATTAAAAACTTTTCTAATTAAGTAATGTCGTAGTTTTATTGGATTCATTATTTTTCAATTCAGAGCAGATTTTCAGTGTTAAACTTTGTAGAAGGCGATGACGTAAACAAAACAAGCATTTTGATAAAAATTTCGAACATGTTAGAAAAGATTTAAAAAAATTAAAAAAAATGAATTAAAAAATTCTTTGATCTTTCCTCTTAATAATAATATCAACATTTTGACGATAAAACTTTATTTTCGTTAAGTTTGTGGCTTTCGCATTACGCTATGCTGTTTTTCCCGCGAATTAGTGGAGGTACCTAAAAACTAAAATTAAAGATTCAAGAAAAACTTTTCATTATAAAAAAAATTATTTTTAACGTTAAGTATCACGTTTTCGTGAAGGGTCCTAGATTTGTTGCTGAAGCAATGACACTCTACTTACAATAAACCCTCAGTTCTTTTTTAAATGTTTTATTTACACTATTTTTAAGCGGAAATATTTCAGTGTAGTCTGAGGCAGTTATTGGAACAATTCTTAATCCAAAATTTAGCTAAACAATCATCTTCCTTGTGAGCCTCTTCCGAAACTTCGCGTGACCTTCGAATGATATGAGGTTTTAATAATTCAAATCACGCAGACAACACTGTCACCGGATGTGGTTTGATTGTCTGTTGGCTGGCTCAGCCGGTATTTTGTTCTGATGCTGGTACGTAGAATACAAAAAAAACCCCCAAAAAACCCCAAAAAACAAAAAAAAAACAAAACAAAAAAAAGCAAAAAAAAATAAAAAAAATAAAAAAAATAAAAACTAGACATTTCCGTAGCTAACTGTTTTTCTTTTTGTAATGCTGAGAACCAGACGACACGTAATAGTTAAATGGTAGCAAACCTACGATGTCAATTGCAGACTATATTATTTCCGGTTTGCCATTTGAACGAGATGATACTTCCTGTATGTTACTTCCGCTGTAAAAAAAAAAAAAGAAATCTGTGATGTTGTGACCTTCTTTTATGTGCTATGTCAGAACATGGAGGTTTGTGGCTCTTCCCAACATCCTTTTTATATAGCTCTTAGCAACATTTGTCCCATTCTCAGTTCCAGTTCTGTCATCCATGTACGTTTAGGTCAGATAATTACAAAACGTTTTCTTATAATCCCCTTGTCTTAAACATACCCTGTTAATGTCAAATTCTCCAAGCCGTCTTTCCTCGTTGTATGTCTCACAATTTTCAACTCTCACTTTCTGACACTGACTCTGAATATAGACGTCACTTTTGTTACTCATGATTTATAGAAACGTAAATACCTTAAAATACACCGTTGTCAAAAACGAAGTAAAATTTTTCATTTTTGGGGTTAACGTTTTAAGTTTCACAATTATGGCACATGTTATTTGAATTGTTTATTCTTATCAATTATTAATGGTAGTAAATTTGAATGAACGAAAACGAGACTGCTTTTAATTAATCAAATTATAAACTTATTTATTATTCTTGTTACGGTTCAATGCACAATGAAATTAGACATTAGTCCCTAGGTGCACCAGTATGCAAGCACCCACTCAAAGAAACAGATACAAACAAACACGCGCATAGCATCTAATGTGGGACATAATAATTCTTTAAAATTCTCGGCATGTGGTAGCGTTCATTTAAGACAGTCCCTCGAATATATTTGATCCTAAAACTAATAGAACTAAAACGTCGCTTTGGGGAATAGCAGTTCAAACGAGTAGCGCCCAGGAAGCGAGCAGTCTTTCATTTGTTTTCTGCGACAATGCAATTAGAAATGTTCTCCATATTTCGATTTAACACTTATTTTTAGCGGATACTCGAATTTGAGTAGACGATCTGTTTATTTATTAAGCATCATGTTTATTTTTGTCTACCGGTCTGAATCTTCGAGAAAGCATATTAAAGGAATATTGTCTCCCTCTAGCAGGATTCGAATCTGCTAAGGGAGCTGTCGTTAGACTCCGAACGCTCTAACCAACCGAGCTAGAGAGAACCAGTCGATCAAACCAGGCTGAAATTGTACGTTTAAGCGAAACATCTCTTGTCATAGCTTTCCGAAAATTGGTTATATCTGAACAGTTTCTTATCCGAACGTAAACAAATAAACTTTTCTAAAAAAGTAATGGGTTTTTATTAATACGACAGATTTATCACTTCAAACATTATTTTTAGTGAGTACTCGTAACTGAGCAGACACAGTATATTTATTTAGTTTCGTCTATCGGCCTGGCGGATGTGCGTTGTGGTACAGTGGATATCGGCTCGGAACGAGAAATCGGGGAGCGAGTTCGAATTCCAGTTGAATCCATTGTATTCACTTACGCGCAAATACCCTTGGGAAAGGTATTAATCCGTCTCTTCCTTCCAGTTATGGGTTAAATAGCAGGACAGACTGGGTTCTATAGCCTTGGTCGGCAACCAGTCTACCGCAGAAAGCAATGGCAACCTACTGCGGGATAATCTTCTGCCCAGTCAGTCATGTCTCTTTCGAGACTTGATCGCTCAAGCGTGTATCACGTATGGCACTTAACTGACTATCGGCCTGAATGTTCTAGAAATCTTAATTAAGGAAAGAAATGTTAATTAAGGAAAGATTTACGTCAGCGATAATTTCCTCCGACTAGTGGGACGCAGGTTCGAATCTTACCGGGGAGAGCGGTGGGGAATGAAGCAAGCGTTCCATGGAGAACCCCTATTTTGCACAACGAAAAGTAAGGTCATGGATATACCCAACACCTATGGTAAAACTTACCGAATCAGAATAATTTCTGGATACACTTAACTTATTTCTCACATTAGAAAAGTAAATAAATAAAAAAAATAATAAAAAAATCTTGCCAGCAACATTTCTGAGACTACATTTAAAAAAAATTACAGCTTCTCAGTTGAGGGTAAAATCTTTGACTTCATCGAGAATAAACGCATCGATAGTATTTTCTGCCATAATTGAAACACCTAACATTTCATTAGTCTTGTGGAACATTGTCACAGCATTAGTACCATGGAGGATGAGGGTAGGGTTCAAATACTCCTTAAATATATAGACATATAATTTAATTTTTCAGTTTTTCGTTATGTATTGTCTTGGGATGTGCACGTCTAGGAATGAGAAATCAGAGATCCGAGTTCGAAATCCAGTCGAATTCTTTTCCTTCAGTTACGCGCAAATATCCTTGGGGAAGGTAATAACCAGTCTCTTTTCTCTTTATGGGTTAAACAACAGGACAGATTGGGTTGGCAACCAGTCTACCGCAGAAAGTAATGGCAACCTACTGCGGAAACTCTTTCGAGACATGATCGCCCAAGTGTGTATCACGTATGCCACATAACTGTCGAATTCGTTTTATTCACTTATGTATAAATACTTTTGAGAAAAGTATTAATCCATCTCGTCTCCCTCCAGCTATGGGTTGAATAACAGGACAGATTAGGTTCTACAGCAACCTACGGCAGGAATTGTCTTTTCAGTCATGTCTCGAAAGAAACATGATCGCATAAGCGTGTTTAACGTATGGCAATTAGTTGATTGATTGTCTTGAGTGTCCTTTCTGTTTTTTATATAGGTACCGCCATGTAAAAACGATAACTGAGTTCTAAAACGCATTAAAAAAAACTCTCTTTGAGCTTTAATACTTTCTTGTAAAAAAAGTTCTCTAGTTATCGGAAAATCGTAAAATAATAAAAATGCTATAAAACTAAGACATTATTTGATAAAAGTTTTACTTGCTTTTATGAATAGAATATATTATGGATATTACTTTCTAAAGAAAATATTTTTTCGATAAATAATACATTTTTACAAGCATTATTTTAATTTTTTTAAAAAACTTTGTTAGAATAATTTATCAAGTTTTTAATTTTTGAAAATTCTATATTAATTTGTAGGCATTAGGCGAAATTATTACGCAAAAAAACTATATTTACTAATCATAAATAGAAAGGTTTACTACAATTCAGAGACCCCCAGTACAATAAAAAAAAATCTGAATTATTTTTTTATGTATGTATTTTTTATGTGTGTGCATAAACGTGTCAATTTTTGTAAATACGGATGTTTATACATCTATTAAAGATTCAAGAAAACTTTTCATTATAAAAAATTATTTTAAACGTTAAGTATCACGTTTTCGTGAAGGATCCTAGATGTGTTGATGAAGCAATATATTTAGGACACTCCACTTACAGTAAACCCTCAGTTCTTTTTTTAAAGTTTTATTTACACTATTTTAAGCGGAAATATTTCAAGTGTCGTCTGAGGCAGTTTTTGGAACAATTCTTAATCCAAAATTTATACGGCATTATCAGAAAATAAGAAAGGTAACTAAAGTAAATTTCAAGCACCAAAATTTCAATAAAATATTAAATTACGGAGAAGATTTTCCTAAAGTTTTAAGATTACTAAATAATTAAAAATTATATAAAAACACGCTTCAGTTCTATTCTTTAAGTAATATTTACAAATATGTCTCCCGTAGAAAAATCCATTACTAATAAATATTAGTTTTGCTGACATAACCGCTCATATAAATGATGGTTTGGTTTGGTTTGGTTGGTTTTGTGTACCGTATTGGTCATTTAATGTCGAAATCGAAATACGAAAATTTAAACTTTATAATTGATTCAAGTGAATGATTTTATTTCATGATCAAATTATATTTACTGCAATGCATTTTTAGCCAAACAATCTTAGAAAAGTAAACTAGAAATTAAACCATTTTTCTCCTTGCAAGAAAAAATGAGAATTTTTTTTATTTACAATGTATTCAGTGTCTTCAATTTTACTATAAAATGTATGGTCCTTACGTATTATCGGGAGGACCTTGAACAATTGGTTTGCCGACAGTCGTTTGCCGTTCGTAACTGCCGTCCGTTTCTTCTACTGTTGGGCCAAGGACTTGACCTCAATCAAATGGTGCGAAGAACAACTGGACATGGCCGATAAGACTACAATTGACTGGAATTCGTATATGCGAGAAGCACTGTGGCACTGCACGTCACCATTTGGAGTCGTATTTGGCCGAATTCATGTGGCGGAAGCATGTTGCCTGTACTGATGTCTTTGAGTCACTTTTGGAAGCAATTGCGACGTTCTGGCCTCCGGAATTACAAATGTAATGTTATTTTATTGTTTTAACCGTTTCAATAAATAATTTACTTTAATTTTTGAGTCGTTTTTTTAAAGGTCCTCCCGATAATACGTAAGCACCAAATGTATAGTGGGTCATTTTTCTATAAAAATGTATTGTTGGAGTGTTTGCTATAAAAAGTATTGTTTGTAATTTTACTCTAGATTTTATTGCTGGTCATTTTTACTATCACATTTATTGTTGGTAATCGTTTGCTGTATAAATGTGTTGTTGCTCATATTGCGATAAAAATGTATTTTTGGTAGTTTTACTATCAAATTAATATAAAATGTATTGTTGGTCATTGTTTACTATTAAAATGTCAAACGTATTTTTATAAAACTGTATTGTTGGTATTTTCACTACAAAAATATACTGCTGATCATTTTATTATAAAAATGTATTTTTATACTTTCCTAGCGAGTGGAGTTCAATTTGGAGGGTTTCACTGTTTGCCTATAACAGGAACCCTACTCGGTGTTATCATCCCGAATCAGAGTGGACCTGGGAACAATAACAATTAAGAGGTGGTTCCATGCTCCTTAACCCTCTAGGGCCATTCGTATCATATTTGATACAGTATGAAAACAAGCCTTGAAAGAAATATTTTCCTGAAAAATTTTTTAAGAGAAATATTTTATAAATTTCAAATGAAAGCAGTTGAATGCTCAGTCAATGAATACCAAATGTTTTCCTTATAGGGAAATACCAAATGTTTCCTTATAGGGAAATACTGTATCAAATATGATACGAATGGCCCTAGAGGGTTAAAACCTGCAATCTCCCCATCAGAGGCTTTACTGCCGGATGTAGTTTATCGTTATAGCCAGGGCGATATTAATAAATAAAAGAATGCTATTTATGTATTGGAAGTGTGAGTTGATATTGTAGCTATAGAAACGATTGCACAGGGATTGTGAAAAGTTTCAACTGCGCAGTCTCAACCATTCTCTCACTTTGTGTCGGAAATCGATTGTGAAAATAAAAAAGAAAGAAATGAAAGGTATGTATACGGAGAACGTCAGATATCCTTTTCTGTTCTCTACCCAGTAACCTTTAGTGATTTTACTGCCTTACTTGGGGTGAATTAGATTTAAAAAAAACTTTAGTGACGCTCGAATTGCACGTTAAGCTAGATAAGTGCTGGAGGACTTGAAATATTAGTATGTCATAAGCATTACTTGTTAAATGTCTATAACTGTTGTTAGTCTGGTTTGAAGCGCTGTCATTAACTCATAAAATGTCACTGTCCTACTCTTTAATAAAATAACTAATATAATTTTCTGTTTAAAAAAAGAAACAGTTATAATCAAAATGTTAAAACACATGATCCATTTGTTTATTGGAGTTCGCCTCTCACCCGATTCACAATCTTTCCTCGTCTATTGACCAGTAGTAGTTTTATCTGGAGGCACAGTATAGTAATGGATAGCAGCTCGGATTGAGGAATCGAAGAGCTGAGTTCGAATTCTAGTCGAATCCATTAGATTCATTTACATGATAATACCCTTAGGAAAAATATGAATCCCTCTCTTCATCCCTCAGCTATGGGTAAGTATCAGAACAGACTGGATAATGTAGTCATGGGTCTAGGAGAAGAAAACTAAATTCAAACCAGTCAGAAGAGGGCTGGGCTCTGTCAGGTTGTCGTACCCAAAGAAACACCAGTTTTCTACTGCGGCTGTAATACATGTGGTGGCCATACGACTCTAATGAGTCACGGGATATCTAGATCTGGAGGGTATTATCACTTGTTTCCTGTTTCTAGTTTTTCCGTTTTTTTTAAAATTCTTTTGACACGAAGTAAGCTCTTGCATCTTAGGGGCATTATTGTCTTGATTAGGGTGAATAGAAAAAACGAAAAGGAACGAACGTTTTAATATAGGTACATTCACTCATTTTCAAAATCTAAGTTCTAAATTGAATTTTTAAAAATCAAACAGTTTCTTGAATCTTTAATTTTAGCTTAACTAATTAATTTTAATTAGTTAAGTAATTAAATTTACTATTCCCAGTAAGCAAAATACTCTAAATTATTTAAAACATAAATTGATAAAATAAATTTTTTAAATTAAAAACAAATTTCGGCTATTTTTGAGAGATCAACACATTTGTAAACAAAAGTTAATTCTCGGTTTTAAAAAGCTTGCAAAAATAAAATATATATCTATGACACGTTAGTTTTAAAAAATTAGCAAATTTAATATTAAATAAATATGATTTGAAACAAATATTACATATTATGGCATGTAATTTTGAATAAAAGTATTTCTTAATCACGAAGATCTTATCTTGCTGACCTTTGAAGCAGGTGATGACAGAATGTCATCAATCATTTAACAACACTGATTTAGTCTAGTTGACCAAAATCGATATAAAATTACGAACCCTAAGTGAACGTTTTGGTATGGGAAACAACACTTGAAACACGTGACTTTTTAAGGATAAGTCTCTTATAACTTCCAAATTTAAAAAAATGTGAAATTTAACATAAAAAATAAATAATTATTTTAAAAGTCTTACTGCGAAATGGTTTGTATTTAGCTTTTCAATTTTTGATTTGTAACTGTAATATTTACTTAATAAACTAATGACCGAAGTGACTAGAAGAAATTTAAAAGATGTTTGAAACTTTTATAAATCATTATAATTAGCAAATAAAAATGAAAACATTTCTTATAAAATTCATTATTTACCGAAAATGTTTTCTTCCGAATATATCCTTAATATATAGTATTTATAAAATCAATTAAAAGTCTGTCGAAATTAAAAATGACGTAGCTTTAATGCATTTTTTCTTTTTTTTACTATTCGGAATTGATTTTCAGAAAAATGGCTCCATAGAAAATTACATGATTTACATTCCCCAAGGAATCCTGTATTTAACTAATAAAACAAGATTTGTGATCAGTATCAAATTTCTAGATGAAATTAATTAAAGGATGGGTAACAGATGTAAAAAAAAATATTTTTACCAAGATTTTCTAAAAAATAATAATTGCATAAATAATTTAATTTATTTGTGAATAGGTAAAAGTTTTATTAAAATCAGACTATTATTTAATTTTTGCAAGAATTTCTAAATCAGTGTGTCGTTCAACGTCAAAAAAAAAATGAGTTGTGTAATATTACGTTTGCCATAGTAGTAAACTCTAGTATACATCGGGTGAATCGCTGACAAAAAATATTAACCAAAATTTCGAACGTGTTAGAAAGGATTACATTTTTTTTTAAATAAATAAAAAAAAATTTGATCTTTCCTCTTAATAATGGCAGAAACATTTTGATGACAAAACTTTGTTTTTATTAAGTTTGAGTCATTTTTACATCATGCTATCCTGTTTTGTCGGCGAATGAGTGGAGGTACCTATTGTAATATCTTCTAAAATTTATCATCAATTCTCTCTTGATATAACGTTACATGACAACGCATTTGTAACGTTACAAATCACTAATTTAGATGAGGTTAGAAGTAGATGAGTACATATATCGCCCAGTTCACATTCCTTCGCGGTCTTTTTAACTGAGTAGAGCCTTATTCCTTGGACCCTGTTTAGGAATAAATTTCCAGTTCCTTCTAAGGTCTACAATAAATATAAATACTTCTAACGTCTCCACCTAACTCTGAAATTTTATTTACTATTTTTTTCTTCAATAAAAGTAGTTAGGTTCGCCTATCGCCCAGTTCACACTCCTTCCCTGTCTTTTGAACAGGAGTAGCGGTTTATCCCTTGTTTTCTGTTCAGGATTGAGTTTCCAGGTTCTTCTAAACTATGCTTTAGCTCTGGACTCCTAACGTCTGTGCCAGAACTTTAAAATTTTGTTCAGTTTTGTTTTCTAGAGAGATATTTTCTAGGGACTAGCCCTGATATCTGCGATAACTTGGTCCAAAATAACACCAATTCGGCTCTAACATTATTTGATAACGGAACTAATTTAAGCTTGTTTCAGGTTTCTTTTTTTCAGAACAATTGTTGCCATTTCTAATTCGCACGGTTTTATCACTTCTCTTGCAATTGTATGGGGATTCTTGGATTTGGCTACTTTACATGCCACGTCGTAGGAAGCCTTCTTCAGTAGTTTGTCAGTAAATGTATAATCAAAGCGGGACCTTTAAGATTTCAATGCTCCACAATCATCGCCTGCAACATTTCCTCTACCATGCCGGTTGTGGAAGTGTCCCTGCTTCTTACATGGCTTCAAATTTGTGTTTGAAAAGACAACGCCACAAAGCATGCACTGGGGTTTCTGCAGATCCTTAATTGTTCCGGTAAAAATGAAACCGAACAACAGGTAGTCACTATTCCATTTTCTTTTCTTTGACATAATGATGGGTTAATTATTAATTTAAGAATTATAATCTGAAAAAAGATATCGATATAGTTGATTAGAAGAAAAATAACAATAATTAAAATAATATTAAGTATAATCACTGTTTATTAAAGAAGAGAATTGAAATACTCCTCCCTATTATAATAAAGACCGCTATATATATATATATATATATATATCCTGACACACTCATGGAAAGAGAGACAATAACGAGGCAGCGTCGGCTCAGTTCATTCTCTTTATTGACAATTATTAAACTTTACTACCAGTTATGAAAGCTCTTGCCGCGTGTTTGCTCATTAACTGTCTCTTAGTATTTTATTTTTTGTAATAATTTTTTTAATCGTTTCATACCAAGCAAGGCCGTACCACCACTGATGCGCAGGGGGCTACATAAGGGAGTAAAAGTTTAAGCAGGAGGAAACCGAAGAGAAAGACGAACCAGTTACAGGGGATGTCAGAGAAAAGGGCAAAAGAAAGATACAGGTGCGATGACAGTTGTGAAAATAGAGTGAGAAAGAAAAAGAACGAGATACACGGGGTGACGTAGAAATGAGAAGGAAAGGACTGCAGTCAAGTGGATAAAAGATGGGAATTGACATTACATTTAAATTCCTGGAGGTTGTAACTGTCAGGAAAGCAAGTATAGGGAAGGGAGTTCACCAGACAGGAAATGCGAGAAAAGAAGCTGATGGAGTAGAATTGTCGCCTGCATTTGGTTGATTTAAATGTAAAAGGGTGGGACCTTGTTGCCAGTCTGGTTGCTCGAGTAAATTCTTGTGGAGGCTGCATCATTGACGTAAGTTCGTCGGAGCAGAAGCCATGAAAATATTTGTAGAAGAGACAGAGGAAAGCCACATCCTGGCGGTGAGAAAGTGGCTGGAGTTGGGCTGGATCGATCACATTGCAGATTCTTCTTTGGTGTCTGTTGAGAACCCTGAGATGAAAAGCAGGAGCGCCTGAACAGATATGACAACAGTATTCTATGCACGGTCGGATGGTTGATTTGTATATGTGCAAGAAGGATTCAAGTGGAAAAAACTTCCTGACCCGACGCAGTGACCCAAACTTCCACGCAGTGGATTTAGCTATTGATTCAGTGTAATGGTTCCACTTGGGGTCAGAAGAGAGGGTGAGACCGCGGAGGCGCAGTATGTCTTTCAGAGAGACTCGCTTGGTCCATGCTTATAGGGGGCAGGAGAGACTGCCTGCGATGGTTGACAGATAGAAGAACTCGAATAGTAATATATATATATATATATATATATATATATATATATATATATAATATAGATAGATAGATAGATAGATAGATAGATAGATAGATATTCTTTCTGTATATACACACACAAGAAGGGATAACATACGAACGGAATTCAGAGATTATGAATATTATTATACGAATATTTCTATTTCTATATACTATTTATATTAAAGGTAGAAAGGTAAAAATAAGCACGCTATCAATACACACACACACACACACACACACACACACACACACACATACATATATATATATATATAAATATATATATATATCGCGTATTTGGGCAATAATCTCTCTTTTGTACAGGTTACATTAAAAATAACAGAGAAGGTATTATCATTAAATTTTTTATTTAATTTTTCATGTGTTCGTACAGTTTTTTTTTCGGAACTCAAATTATATAAGAATTAACCAAAGGTTTTGTACTTTCGAGCGCTTTCGGCTATACTTTTAACTATTATCAATAATTAGTTTTGTTTTACTTGTAAATAAACACGTGTAAAGTTTATGCATATAGTCTTGTGTATGTTAAGTTCTGAACACGGTAAGCACATTGGTACCGTGTTCATAATTGATGGTATTAAGTATAGGATGTTTTTTTTTTATTAGTGATGCTTCCATTATTTTCAGCCTGCTTTTGCATGTGGATGATGCTATTATGTATGTATTATCAACAAGGATATCATCGATAGGCCCTGGAAAATCTCGATGTGTGCTTAATTGAGATCGGATGGAACTGATGTTGTAAATTACAGTCAACACACACACACATAAACACACACACAGTACAGGGGGGCGTGGAAGAAAGGATAAAAGACGAATGGAATTCAGAGATAATTAATATTACTATATTAATATCTATATACTATTTATGTTAAAGGTAGAACGGTAAAAAAGAAACACGCTATCATATACAATACATATATTTATTTTAGCGATAAACACTTCGTATATCTTCTAAGAATGACACGAATAGATCATTGGAGTTTTTCTCATCATTTTCGAGCAAAAATGATCAAGATGTGATTGGAACGGCTGACTACCAACACCTCGCATTTTCTTGAGAATCATCGTTTTAGCATCAAACCACGATCGCTCAACTGCCTGAGTGTGTGCTCCTGTTGCTGAATCCACACAATGCCACAATGCACCTGGCTAGACGATATATTGAAATAGACCTCACTCTATAGTAGCACCAACTATTTGCATTAACTCGTCAGGTAGGTTATTCGTTGTGTTTCTGTCTCTGTTCTCATCAGTGTGTCCGGTGAGTCTCAAAATTTTCAAGTTTTCTTTTCTCATTAACTATCCTAGAAATTTTAATTTTCTTTTTCTGATGTTACGTATAAGAGTTATTTTTTTATTTCTCTTTTAGGATCTCAACCTCTCAACACCTATCATTCCTTTGAATGTTGTATTGTTACACAGTAGCGATTGTGGAACTCTGAAATTAGGGGGCCACTTAGGGGCCTAGAGGAGGAGGGGGACTATCTCAAGCAGCGTCTTCATTTTTATACTATACCACTATTGTATACACAACTTAGGAATGAGTTTGAGTCTGTTACTTCACTGAATTAAACGGAATAACTTTTCATTCATCGTAGTGGGGTTCTAATCTATTCTTGCCATCTTTCCCACTCTCAAGCTGTTGGAACAGAAGAGATGTTAATTTCAAAGTAAAATCAAAGCGTTAATTCTAACGTAATTACTAACAGAACAGTGTGATTTGTTTGCTCTGATTTTTTGGAAAAAAAAACAACAACAAAAAACAAAGAGGAAACGTAGCGGGAAAAGTGCTGAAGATCAAATCTGATCAGTTTCATAATTTTTTGAAGTTTATAAAAGTAGAAGTGGGCCAATATTATGGGGGTGCCTTGGCCCCTTTCTTACCCCCACCCCTAGAATCACCGCTAGTATTACACTGCACATATTACAAATATCTGTATAATTCTTCTTGAAGTTATTGCATTAAAGGTGTGACTAACGTTACTGGACTATCTGCATCGACTAGGGGATAAAATTCGATCTACCAAGCAGCAAACTCGTTTGGTTGAGTCATCAACACGCATTTGAATTATCCTCTCTCGAAATGACTCATTCTATTATGGTTCATACGCCATAGCTGAAAGCAATATGAACAAAAAATTATTTAATTAAAAGCAAATGGTTTCTCAAACAATTCTACTTTGCCAGAATAATGTCGAAATGACGCGAAAACTGAAAAATGCTGCTTTGCTACTTGAATTTTTATTTATTTTATTCTAGAATGAATGAATGAATGAATAAGCGACCTCTGTCTGACATCATTATCAATGGATATAATAGCCTTCTATTTTATTTTCATTTAATAAAAGAGTTGTTCACATTTTTATTGGCGCTTAATAAAATAATGGACGCGTGTATGGGGTGAGCGTCAGCATTGTCGGCGCGTCAAGAGGAAACGGCGAACAATATTCAGACTCTGCTGTGTTCATTTTTGCGAAATTTCATGCTTTTTCCAAGGGTATTAGTGTGTCTAGGTTTTGAGCAAAATTCCGCAGCTTTCAACGGGAACATTTTTTCGTTGATCTCTTGAATCTAATTTTCATTAGAGAAAGTTTTAAACGATCAAAGCGTTTTGTAGCCACCGACAAAAGGTAATAATATATTAGTACCAGGTGATGTGAATATATGGTATGTACGTGAGGGGTGCAGTGGATATCGGCTTGAAACGATTTTGAATTCTAATTGAATTCGTTGCATTCACTTATTCACTCAATACCCTTGAGAAAGTTATTAAATCTGTCTCTTCTTCCTCTAGTTGGCTTAAATGAAAGAACAGATTAGGTTCTATAGCCTTGGCTAGAAACTAGTCTACCGCAGAAAGTAATGATAACCTGCTGCGGAAAAAAATCTTCTGTCTAGTCAGTCATGTCTTGAAAGAGACATGATCACCCAAGCGTGTATCACGTATGGCGCTCAGCTGACTGACTAAAAAGCCCAAGCGAGTTCCCAAATTTTTATGGGACTCCCTTCCAGTTTTCTCGCTTCTTTCTTGTGCGTGTATGTGTGTATTAAGAGGAAATTTGTTTATTTGTTCTTTATGCACGTTTATATAAATCGGAGAGACGAGTTCGAATTTCAGTTGTATTCATATACGTGCAAATACTCTTCACTTATGGATTAAATAGCAGGACAGATCGGATTCTATAACATTTGTTGGCAACCGGTCTACCGCAGAAAGTAATGGCAACCTACTGCGTAAAAATCTTCGGCCTAGTCAGTCATGTCTCTTTCGAGACATGATCACCCAAGCGTGTATCACGTATGGTACTTAACTGACTAACTGATACGCGTTTAAAATACTTCGTGTCCTTCCATTATTATTATTATTATTATTATTATTATTAAAGCGCATATTTAATGAATCCAGGGAAAATTTTTAACGTATTAATGCATCATAGGGAACGGGTCTCTTTGTCTTTTTTCTGTTATACTGAAATATATTCCACAGCAACAATTAACATTGGCTTATGTCCCCATCAAGTAGAGCCACATTAGTACTTAGATGGGTGACGACGTGGGAATAACTGGTACTGTAATCTTGGAAGTGCGGGTAGTATAGACTTATGACCATATCACTTCAAAACACCGGTCCCGAACGATAATAGAAGTTAATCAACGTTGATCATGGTCAGTACCTAGATGGGTGACCGTTTGAAGATGCCAGGTGCTGTAAACTTAGCTGTGTGGGTAGTATAATGGATAATAGCTCAGGATTAATAATCGGAGAGCCGAATCGCAATTCTGTTTGAATTCATTATAATTACCTGCGCGAAGATACCTTTGGGAAAAGAATAAAATTTCTTCTCCCAGCTATGGGTTAATTAGTAAGACTTTATCACTAAAATTATTATTATTCAAAAATAAATAAAAAATAAAATAACATATTTAAATTTCGGTATTAAATAACCCATAAAGGTTTATATGCCGCTCATAAAAACAACCAACCAAAATAATTAACATATCATTTTTTAAATTTTTTGTCAGGCAAAAAAAATGTGCTTTGAAATAGTAATTTTACCGAACGATATTTTCCTTAAAATATTTTTTTCTATTCTACAAGAAATGAAATCTATTTTTGCTTCTAATTCGTCTTTTTTTTATATAAATATTTTATGGTAACTGTTCTAATGAGCATTCCTTTATGGCACCTGAACTTTATGAATTTAAGCGCAGTACTAGATTAGTACAAGGTCTCATCATTTTTAGTTGAAATGGCTAAAAATATAACCGCAAATTCTATGCTAACAGTTGCGTCTCCCGTATTTCTTGCTTGTGGCTATCTTTTGCAGCTTCTTGATCTTCAAAATTTTAAATGCAATATCAGTCGTTATCTTCTGAATTCCTGTTATTTTATTGCTCTCTCTCACTCTCTCTCTTTCAAGTATGTTTTTCGCATAGTTTCTCACCCCTTGAGTTTTGGTGGCTTTATCGACTTGGGATGAAATAATTAAAAAAGTACTATTATACTGTTAATCTACATGACTGATGTTGCTGAAAATGGATCTTGAAGAGAATATGAATAAATACAATAACAAAGATATTGTAAAATCGATATTTCTTAGCTATCGATTCTTATTTCTTTCATCTTGGTCTTGAAAGTTATTTGGGACGACTTTGCAGAATTATATATACCCAACAGTCAAGTATAACTTTTCCAAGGCATTAGTCTGACTAGGTTTTGAGTAAAATTCAGCAGGTTTGACATGAAAAATATTTTCGTAGATCTCTTAAGTTTGCTTTTCATTAGAGAAAGTTTTCCTCCATCAAAGCGTTTTGCAGCGACCGAAAAAAGGTAATAGCCCGTTAGTACCAGGTGATTTGAATGCGGCAAGTAGGGTAGGACAAGCCAACCGAGTTCCCAATTGTTTTCCTGTGTTATTCTTGTTACATGGTACTTTGCATTGCCGTGGAAGTGAACAACATTTTTTTTATTAATCGCTGGACATATTTTATTAAACCTTTATGGACACGTTACAGCTGTTTGCCATGAAAATATTTGTAGTTTCATATTTGCAATCTTTACTCCTTGGTGCTTTGACGGCATGCATTTAAGTGTAGATTGGCAACTAGGCCTCACCATTTTTACTGTTGAACTCGCTAAGATGCAACCGTCAATTTTATTTATATGGTATCTTTTCTCGCACTTATCAACTGTGCAATTCCCTTCCAATTTCTTGCTTCCCTGCCAACTACACTCTTGAAAAGTCAAATGCAATACTAACCACAATCTTCTGTCTTCTTGAAATATGTTCCTTTAATGTACTTTTCTTCGTGTATCTTCACTGAAGCCTTTTTATTCTCTTTCACTTCCTGTAACAGATCGCGTTCTTGAAGGATTACCGCCTTGCTTGGGTCTAAACGTTTTCTTTTCGAGGATCTCAGCTTTGGTGATTTATTTCTGTTAGTTTATTTCGATTTGCGTTGAACATTGTTGTATGTTAGCGTACTTCACATTTACTCTTAACTGTCACCTATGATTAGTTGTTAAGTTGATACATTTATTATTACAAGTGGCTTCCGCAAAAGGGAAATTACTTATGTCTCAATCTAATATTTATAACCACAATAAATGTACGTGAAACCAAAAGAAAAAAATGTTTTCTTTTTATTTGTTTTCCCGGTCGACTTTCTTCTCAAATATCCCAAAGTTATTCTTTTCCACATTTACTCGGCTTCTTCTTCTGTGTGCCGTGTCCATTCAGGATATTACCGATCATGGCTCCTCGCAATTTCCTGTCTTCGGTGATTTTTTTTAATATCTTCAAATCCACGTGCACAAGTGCATTGTGGTACAGTGAATATCTGCTGGGAGCGAGAAATCGGGGAGCCGAGTTTAAATTCCAGTTGAATTCGTCGAATTCACTTACGTGGAAAAGATAATAATCCGTCATTTTTCCTCCAGTTATGGGCTAAATAACAGAACATACCTGGTTTTATAGCCATGGGTGGCACCCAGTCCACCGCAGAAAGTATGACAATTAACTTACTGACTGAATCCATTTTTTGTTATTCATTTACTCAAGCTCGTTAGATAGATTATTCGTTGTTTTCCTCTGTTCCTCTTGCCCTCAATCTGTACCGTAGGTATAAAATATTCTAAGCCCTCTTTCCTCATTATATACTCTAGATATTTTGACCGGCTCTTTCGGATGTTAAGTATAAGTGTTTTCGGTGTTGCTCACATGTTCTGTACATGGTATCCTCAGCATCCTTCTGTAGATTGTCCAGCATTACACTGCTATATAGGAGGACTAATATTACTCAATAATCCAGTACTCCTGTCTTTGTCTATAACGAAATTTTCTTGTTTCTTAATACTTTACTGTGCTTTTGGAAGACATCTTTCGCTATACCAACACACCTTCGGATTTCACTGTCGCATCTCCCGTCTTCCTTTAATCGACTTGTTGTACTTGTTTGGTTTTGGTAATTTGCATATTGAGTTGTTCAATCACACTAGGCGCACAACTCACCTCAGGTGTAATACTATTTTAAAATATCTTGGTACCTTTTTATTTACACGAGTCACCTCTAAATATATGTTAAGTTTAGCATAGTCTGACACAAGGCTACAAGTCTTAGGAAAGGAGTGAGGATCAAACTTACGCCAGTCCTAATGGACTGAGAAACAAGCCGTTTGTACCTACACTATGGTGAGACAGCCCTTTTGTTACAACTTTTCATTCGTTCTAGGTCTGGCACAAGATTATATTTTGCGAGTGCCCAATACTGTTCTAATTCAGTCGAATTAAGTAACGAGATTAGCTTGGTAACTTTTATATCGCAGCGAAGCGCCTATAAATTTCTGCTATGTTTGACTAGGTCTGGTAAAAGGCCACAAGTTTGGAGCGTCTAATGGGGAGATCAAACTCATTTTAGTAATAAGGATGTGTAAGAACAAGCTTGCTCCCCAGTACAATTGTGATGACTATTTTTCTTCGGTTTTTCGTTTCAGTTTTTCGTTTTTTTTTTTTTTGCTTCTTTTTCTGTGTCTCATTCTTCCATTTCTTCTTTCACCACTTTTATTTATTTTTCTCTTTCTTTTTTCCCTTTCACTTTTTCTCTTTTCTTTACTGTTTTTCTCTCGTTTCTTTTATTTGTCTTTTCTCCCTAATCCTATCATGTAGCCTTTTTCACCAGTCTCTCCTTCAGCATCTCATTTTTTTTCTTTCTATTTAATTTTATTCCTTTTTACTCCCCACCGTTGCTACCCACGACTTCTCGTTTCCTCCACTCTGCAACCACCTGCACTGACTGGCGCCTGCAAGTTGCGCTATGTAAGTCGATCGGACTCGATTCCTGTTTCATGTGGGTCCTTTTGTTTAGGCGGTTGAAGACTTCGTCTCTAGTGGATATTTGCCATGAAACGGCTTCGCTTCAACACGATGTACGTGTGTGTGCGTTTGTATGTCTGCCTGAGCATGTTTGTCTCTCTGTCTATGTCGATGCGGATTTGTAGGCGGGATTTATAATCGACATCAAGTTTCAAGTTCTAAATCGAAGACCAGACACTGTTCACTTCTGGCTCGGTATATTTATGATTCTGTAACCTGCAAGAATACAAACACGTTACTCATCATAACGACATTGACCCTCTTATTTTCTTGCTCACTCTCTCTCCCAACCTTCTCTCTTCAACTGTCTCTCTTTGTTCTACTCTCTTACATAAAAGTTTTCGGCCTGACCAAGTTACTTATGCTCCGCCCCTCCCCCAAATCCTGATACTTGGTCATTTGGTAAGAAGTGTCAAGAAAGTGGATTCAAAGAGCCGAGTTCGAATTCAAGTTGAATTCGTTCCATTTACTTACGCGCAAATAACTTTGTCAAAGGTATTAATCCATCCTTTCTCTCGCCAGCTATGGATTGAATAGCAGGACAGATTGGGTTCTATAACCTTAGTTGGCAACCAGTCTACCGCAGAAGGAAATGGTAACCTTCTGCTTAGTCAGTCATGGATTAAAAGAGACATGATCTCCCAAGTTTGTATTATGTATGCCACTTGACTGATTGAATATATATATATATATATATATATATAATTATTTACATTAATAATTCACTATAAGCAAGGCAATAGTGCCACTAAGACGCAGTGACTTACTGAGAGTGAAAAAGAATAAAAAAACTTAATAAGGAACCAGAAAACCGATTCTAAACAGGTAACAAGTGATAAAACTCTACTCATTTTAGAATCCGGGGAGAAGCATAAACTAGATGTTATGAGAACTTACCTACTCCTATTGAGAAAAAAACAAAAATCCCCCAAAACAAACAATAAATAAAGTTTCAGAGTTTAGGCAGAGACGGTAGAAGTATAGACTTTAAATGGGATAGAAAATCTGCTCGGAATTGTAAAATAAATGTAATAAAACTAAGACATTGTTTAATTAGAAAAGCTTTTCATTGCTTTTATGTGTAAAATATATTATAAACCTAATTGTCTTGAGTAAAAAAATTGATGAACAGTGAATTTTTACAATAAATGTTTTCCTTTTTTTAAAATTTTGTTATATTAATTTATAAACGTTTAACTCTTTTGAAATTATGTGTTAATTTGTATCGGTTAAGTGATAGCATTATTAAGATTCTATTTATTAATATTAAATGGAAACGCTCATTAAAATTCAACGACCTCCAACATTTAAAAAATGATTTTGAATTTATTTTATGTATATATAAATGTGTCAATTTTTGAAAATACGGATGTCAAAATGCAAATTTATCCAAAGTTTTTTAACGTTAAAATTTATTGATAATTTTCTAACACTTTCTACACAATATTTTTCGTAAATGAGGCTATAAAGGCAAAGTACCTAAAATTCAATAAATATTTAGATTACACAGAATATTTTCTTAAATATTTAAGATGACAGGTTAGTTAAAAAATATTAAAAAGTACGTTTATGTTATATTCGTCAAGTTACAGTTATGCCACTCAGAGAAAAATCATAAACAAGCCTATCGAGAGAGATTTTAAGATATCATAAAACACCCACCTACGTGTTGAAAATAGTTTCTCACGATATTTTAAAGTAAATGTAAGTAATATTTGTTTCAAATCAGATTAATTAAACTTTAAATCAAAGTAATATCCCTCAAATAAATTTTTGAAAATAAAATATACTTTTGTGAAAGTCTTTTTAATAAAGAGAGTTACATTATGTTGACTGATTTATCAATATGACCAATTTTAGTGTTTTTTAATACATAACATAAGGAAAAGACAGCTCAAGTTTCTGGGGCATGTAATGAGGAAAAAGGGCTTAGAGAATTTGATAGGAACTAGAGAGAGATAGAGGGAAAGAGAGATGGAGAAAACAACAGAATGACATACTTGATGGGGTTGAGCAAATGGATGGTAGATGATGGTCTGGAGGGGTTAAGAAAAGAAAGAGTGTTAGCTACAAGAGATAAAAAGATGTGGAAGGCCATGATCACATATGTCTTGAGAAAACATGGCATGTAGGAAAAGAAGACTGACAATAATACAAAAATTCCATTCCAATCAATTCAGTTTGAAATATTGATAATATTACATTTAATCTATTAGCTTGAAATTAAAACGCAAAGGAAAGGGAAGTATTTTTTTAATTAAAAAAAATCAAGCTTAGGCATATATATATATATATATATATATATATATATATATATATATATGATAATTTAAATCTTGGTTGTTACCGTAACCTGAAAACGGCCGCGAACTGGGTTTCATACATATAAGTGTATAAAATTCGAGTTGCCGGATAATTGCATCAGCTCTACCACCTTGTGTGCTATTGAACACCTTTCAATTATACTGGTGTACTTACAGTAGTTCATAATTAAAGGTTTCCTTTGCATGTGTAATATATATATATATATATATATATATATATATATATATATATATATATATATATATATATATATATTTTTATAATTTTGTGTTATATATTTTTTATTTTATATTTATTATTATTATTATTATTATTATTATTATTTTATTATTATATCTATTTTTATTTATTGTATGTTTATTTTATTTATTTATATTATTTATTTTAATTTAATTTTTTATTTTAATTTTGAATTTGAATTTATTATATTTTATCTTTCCAATTTATTATAATAGGTCTAATGAATTTATATCTTCATGTTTTTTTTTTCAATATCCTTTATTTTACGTTTTATGAATAATTTTTCTGTTTGTGTGTGTGATTTCATCATTTTTCAAATGCTAAAAGACTTAACTGGAAACACTGTAACTGATGTCGATATCTGTCTGCAATTTAGCTTTCTTAGCCGTTTCTATTGTCTCTCCCCTTTCTTCTTTCTCTACATTTTCTTATTTTTTTCCTCTTTAATTTCCTCTCCACTTTCTACTCCTTCTGTATTTTTCTTGTTCCTCTTTCTTTTCCTTTTCTTTATAGAAGTACATTTTTTTGAAAATGCCAAAAGATTTGAGCTGCAACATTGTAACCGATGTCAACATCTGTCTGCAATTCACTTCCGGCCAAAATTTAAAATTACTCTTTCTTAGCCTTTTCTATTGGTTCTTCTCTCTCTACATTTTCACACTTATTTTTATCTTCACTTTCTATTTCTTTTGTATATTTCCTTTTCTTGATTTCTCTTCCTATTTTCTGATTTTTCTGATTTTGTAGTAATTTGTAGTTTGCACATGTTCTAATTTAACAATTAAGAATAAATATATATTGGTCAATTTTTATATTAAGCACTCTTTTAAATTAATGTTTGAACACTGCAATTATTTTCTTCATTTTAAATATATATATATATATATATATATATATATATATAGTGGATGGATACACATGTTTGAAAATGAATTCATGAATTCTTTGTATATATATATATATATATATATATATATATATATATATACCTATCTTTTGCTTGTCAACAAAAATATTCTTTATCTTTTGTAAACCAGTTTATTATATCTTTCAACGCAACCCTAGCAAAAAAAAAAAAAATAAAACAAGTTTTTATTATAAACTGGATCAAAATAAATATGAATTTGTCATATTGATATCATTTTTATTTATGAAACCATTTAGAAGTTTAAAATCATTGCCTTATAAATTGAGGGGCCCTAGGCTACGGTATATACTAACCTCAGAAAGGATAATCTGCCCTCGACTCTAGACTTACAGCCGATACATACCCAAAGGATATTTCGGTTAAAAAATAAAAAAATGTATTTCAATTATAAAAAAAAACGTTTTGAAAATGATAACGTATTTTTTAAGCCAGTAATAATTATATATATATATATATATATATATATATATATATATATATCTTTAAATAAGATAGACGTCATTATAATTATCCCAACCCGAGGAACCTTTCGTTGGCTTACGTTGGCTTTATTACAAATGGTTAATAAAGGACAAAAACAAAGGGTTACTTACAAAACTCGTAAATTTGTTTAAAAATATACTTTAATCAGTAAATATTAAAACGTAAGGGGGGTGTAAAAATACAATTCAACAAGAGTGAATAAAAAAGAAAAATTGTTACACTTACAAACCTCCAGTAATTGTAAAAGCGAATAAATTGCTCTTTCTGCCTGCACAGTCTCGGCTGCTGGAGTTTTAAGCAAACAACCTCCAAAACGCGAAAATGATGGGCCGATCGAGTACTGTGCAGAACAGTAAACCAATCGTCCTCGTACAAAGAGGCACATGCCCGGCTGTCCAGCTGTCCAGCAGGTGGTGGCCAATAGCTGAATCCAGAACAGCCTATATATATATATATAGTTGTGGATTCTTGTTTAGAAAACCACAGAATATAATCATAACACAAAACAGATATGAGAGGAAAAAATGTAAGTATATTGAACAAAAGATAGAAAACCTGTACACGGTTAGTAGATTCAAGAATACTTGTTAGTAGGAGTCAAATATATACAAAGAAGTAAGTCCGGTAATAAGTCTATATTCTTGCTGACTAACGAGCGGCCGTTCGACGACGACGACGACGACGACGACGGCTGCTGCTGCTACTACTACTACTACTACTACTACAACAACCATCGTTCTCGGTAGGCAGCATTATTTGTATAATTTGGAAGAGTCCGTTGACTGTGTAAAACACACACACACACACGCGCGCACACACATGTATATATATACACACACAGTTTATATATATATATATATATATATATATATATATATATATAGCCTGTTTTCATTCTTGCGTGTAATCAAAATTTTTCTAAACATTCAAGTAAAACACCTGTTAGTAATACTAACACTAAAATGAAGATAGATTTATGCATAAACGCAAATAGAATTACATTTCTAATTGTAGGCATGTTCATTGTTATGTAGCAATATACTAATAACTACACGAGCGAGTATGCAAGCGTCCATATATATATATATATATATATATATATATATATATATATATCCAGGTAAAGTGAACCAACAGTTTTACAATTCCGAGTTCTCCACAATTAACCATCATATAGAGTTTGTTATTATATCTTGCACGCATATTTATAAAATTCTTAATTAAATATGCATATATACCAATATATACTTTTACCTCACTGGTAGCACAATTTTCATAAATGACACAATCTTCAGGTGCTGACCGCTACATAACTTAATTTAAAATGAAAATATATGGTTAGCACAATGATGGCACAATCCATATATTAAACAAGGGTTCAGTGCCATACGTGATAAACGTTTTTGATCCGTGACTGACTAGGTAGAAGATTTTTGCGCAAGAAGTTACCAATTCTTTCTGCGGTGGACTGGTTGCCAAACAAGGCTACAGAACCCAATCTGTCCTGATATTGAACCCATAGCTGGAGGGAGAAGAGATGGCTTAACACCTTTTCCAAGGGTATTTGTCAACCAAATGAATGCAACGAATTCAACGAATGCTCTCCGATTTGTCATTCCGAGCCGATATCCTTTACAAATCAAGGCACATTTTGATGGATTTAAAATGGATTTTGTAGGTAAAATAGACGGGATTTATATTTAAAATTTAAAATAAACGGGTTATTAATTATCATTTTAATTTCGTATTAAAATAGATAGACCTAAAACTAAAAAAATTACTTAAGATAGACAGGATTTATATTTTATGTTTAGAATAAACGTGGATTTATGCTGTAAAAAAAATGTATTAAAATAAACAGACCTATAACTATAAAAAGGCACTGTTTTATATTTTATTAACACCAGCACTCAATGCACGAAACTTTATATATATTCTCATGCGCAGACAGATCTGTTTCGCTGTATCACAGCTCATCAGTGCGGTTAGACTCCGATTGCTTTTTAACACAGGATTGAAACCCGACCGAATTGACGTCAGTCGACGATTCTACCTCTGGGCTATGGGCGTTCGGTGAAAGAAGGCAGACTTTTTAGCGCATATATTATCATTATACGCGCCCAATAGCTAGAGTGCTCTAATTCATTTTACTGAATGAGCGATGCGTACACGCCAGAGTAGCAACTGTTTTTCAAAGGCTACCATTCTTCCAGAGTGCTCAATCAGGGTGTGAGAGCGTAAATATTGTCATCCGCAGACAGATCTGTTTCTCTGTATCACAGCTCATCAGTACGGTTAGACTCCGATTGCTTTTTAACCCAGGATTGAAACCCGACCGAATTAGCGTCAGTCGACGATTCTACCTCTGGGTTATGGGCGTTCAGTGAAAGAAGGCAGACTTTTAGCGCATATATTATCATTATACGTGCCCAACAGCTAGAGTGCTCTAATTCATTTTATATATATACTCTCAGATTAGGAAGATCAGCTGATTAGGCTACTATGGTTTCAACCTTTCGGTATCGTCAGGATTATCCAACGCTTTTTTGAACGCATAATAGAAATTTTACAATGCATAAAAAGAAATTTAAAATAAGGAAGGAGTTAAATAATATTATACATACTTTCGTATTTTTAATATTTAAAAGCTCTACTTGTTAAATTTTTTCTTTAAATATGTATTGAGTACTTTTTAATATAACTGTTTACTGATCTAATTTCACTCTGACCAATAACTGTTTAATTTATATATATATATATATATATATATATATATATTATAAATTATGTTTTATATTGTAATGGTTGTTACAATGGTTTATATATTCATACTATCACTCCACAAAAACTTTCGCGTTTCGAAGCTGCTATGTGCACTTCTCATCGGGTGATTAGTTTAAATGAATATTAAATGGTGAAAACGGTTCAGTTATGCTGATATGATGTTTAAGTGAATGTGGGGTGGGAGCTTATTCTGATTTAGTCGGCCGTATTGTAACCTTAGAGATATAGCTTTGAGTTAGGAGAGGTAGCTTAGTTTAAGACAGGTTCCTTATTTATTTTGTTTGGGTAGTTCTTATACTGGGATTTATGTTTTTTTTTAAGGAAGGGTAGACATTTTTTGTTTATTTTACTGCTATCTAAGTGTGATGGGAGGGGCGCCGCTGTTAATGAGAATGATGTAAGTAAATGTGGGGTGGAAGTTTAGAATGATGTAGTCATCTGTTTGTGGGCCTAAAGATGCCGCTTTAGGTTAGGAGAAGGGTGTGGGGTAGCTTAGTTTTGGACAGGTCACTTTTTCGTTTAGTTTAGGTAATTTTATATTGGGATATATGGTCTTTTAATGCAGTTTCAATAGTTTTTATTTTACTACTATTTATAGGTGGATATAATTGCTGTTAATGTTGTGTGAGATTTATTTTCTTTTATTTCTACGTTATTTGTTCTTTTTATTTAGAGGATTGATTTTGTGTATTTATTGCATTTTGGGGGGGATTGTTTTGTGTGGATGAGGTATTTTTTGGTGATTTAAATTTTAACGAGAAATATTTTCGATGTTTACATAATACTGCTAATTCATCTCTACGTTTTAATATTTTGCTACTGTTGGGGTATTTTAGAATGTATAGCTTTCACTTAAACATAAAGGGCAGATGTCGTTAAGCGAGTTGCAACTTCTAGTTTTTTCTAGGATTTTCGATTTTACTTTGGGTTTCTGTTTTGAGTCGTTTAATTTCCAAAAATATGCAGAAAGGGATGTTTGATTTCGGTATAAGTTGTTTTTGAATGAAGTTAAGTGCATGTACCAGCGCTGCTTAAAAGTGTTCTTAGTAGATCCGATAAACACTTTATTTATAGTGGGATTTTCACTTGATGTTATGTTGCATTGGTAGATTATTGAGTTTATTTTACATTTATTCTGTAGTGGGCAATTGTTGGGGTTTCTACAATTACATAGGTTTTTATTGTTGTCATCTTTATTATTTTGGTAGTTAATTTTATTTTGATCTACGTGTTGATTTACGATATATTCGTTATGGTTTGTTATAATTTTTTCTAGGTTGTTTGTGCAACTATAACTTAGTTTAAGTGTATTTTTGTTAAAAATTTTACTAAGAAAATTTATAAAAGTAAATGCAGGAAAAAAACCTACACGTTCTATAACTTTGTTACAATATATATATATATATATATATATATAAGTACCTCCACTAAATCGCTGAAAAAACAGCATAATATGAATAAAATGGTCCCAAACGTAATAAAAACGAAATTTTCCCATCAAAATGTTCATGTTATTATTAAGAAGAAAGATCAAAGTATTTTTAATTATTTAAAATATTTTGAATTCCTTCTAACACGTTCAAAATTTTGGTAAAGTCTTGTTTTGATTTTAGTTAGCGGGTAACCAAATCGGTACGAGAGTTTACAGTGGAAAACGTAATATTAAGTATTTTTCCGGTGACAAACATATTAATTTAGAAATTCTTGCAAAAATTAATAATTGTCGGATTTTAATGAAACTTTCAGGACTTATTCATACATAAATGAAATTATTTTTGTAATTATTATTTTTAAAGAATCTTAATAAAAATATTTTTTACGTCTGTTATTCCCCTCCACGTAAATTCATGAAATTTTAAGAAATTGAATTTTTTTGCGATAATTAGTTCTATTAGTTAAACGCAGGATTCATTGAGAAATGTAAAATTTTACCTTTGTATCCGAAAATCTGCTCCCAACAACAAAATAAAAAATGCAATATAACTATGACATTATTTAATTTGATAAGCTTTTAATTACTTGAATAAATGATATAAAATAGGGACATTTCAGTCTAAAAAACATCTTTTTCGAATAATAATGAAATTTCAAAAGAACTGTTTTCATTTTTTTAATTATAGTAATTTTTAAAGTTTCAAAATATTTTAAGAATATTTAAAAGATTTGTTGTGGTTAGTTTAAAAACTTATTAAATGAAGATTACATTTACTAATCGAAAATTAAAAAGTTTAATACAAATCGTAGTGCCTTTTTATTTTAAAAATAATTTTTCATTATTTTTTGTTTGTGTATTTGAAGTTTTTTTGTATAGTAATTTCTGTGTGCAAATTAAAAGGTGATGTGTTTCAGGGTTTCTTCCCCTTTACAGAAAAAATGTACATTTATGTCACTTGTGATCACCATACACTTAACTTATCT
Source organism: Ascarosepion bandense (assembly GCA_037127315.1). Classification (NCBI taxonomy): domain Eukaryota; kingdom Metazoa; phylum Mollusca; class Cephalopoda; order Sepiida; family Sepiidae; genus Ascarosepion; species Ascarosepion bandense. The sequence continues at coordinate 221,088 of JBBBDQ010001601.1, read as the reverse complement.
TGCATCTTTCATCACGTACGGTGGAAAGTTGAACATAAGAAATAGTTTTATTCTAAATTTCATGCTATAAATAAGTAAAACTTGTGTCAATCAGATTAATTTTACGTTAAATTTGCTAAGCTTTCTAAAATAATATCTCAAAGATCTATATTTTATTTTTGCAAGATTTTTAAAACCGAGAATTAATTTTTGTTTACATATGTGTTGATCGCTTAAAAATGGCCGAAAAATTGAAAAATTAAAAAAATTGAAAAATTTTAGATTCCAATTAATATAATTTTTGTTTAAAATACACCTGAATATTTCACTCACTGGAAATAGTAAATTTAACCATTAAACTTTTAATTAAAGTTAAATTAAAAATTTCAAGAAAACTTATTATTTTTAAAAATTTAATTTCAAATTTAGATATCGAAAATGAGTGTAGGTACCTTATATATATTTTTTTGGAATGGGCAAAAAAAATTTTTAATTTTTTTATTTTACACAAAAAAAACAAAACAAAACAAAAAAACAAAACAAAAACAAAAACAAAACACGAGGACCATTTCTGCCAACACAGACTGAGTCTATAAAGACAAAAGAAACGTTTTATATTCCCTTGTCCTGTGTAGCGGGCTATGAGTGAGTTTTCCCTTTTTACATTCTGTTGAAGCTTTTTTCATTTTATTCGTAAATTGTTTTTTACAAATAAATTATTTTTTTAGTCGCGTTTCATCTTTGTCGCTATTTTTTTCAGTTTGTCGTGATAAATTAATTAAGTATTATTTGTCTATATTTCTGAGATGAGGTAGTATTTACAGTATTTACATGATTCGGAGCATTGTCCTCATCTTTGTTGCCATTTGTAAGACGTTTCGGCAGTTGTAAACTCCGACCTTCTTCAGGTGCTAGGAATTTCGAACCGAACCCTTTATTAACATAAAAAAATTGCAATATGAACTCTGGTAAAAAAAGGTTACTGATAATTAGGCTTATAATTCTTAGAATTCAGTCATTCTTGTCCTTAAGGACACATGACCTAGTGGATATAGACGTTGGTTAGTTCCTGTGACTTGATCCAAAGAGTTGTGAGTTCAATACCAGGCTACAACAGTGGTGAACAAGTAACTTACATGGTTAGAAGGATAACTCATGACTACCAGAAAAGGCTCTAAAGAAAGGAATGGAATTCATATACCCCAGTTTGAAATTCCTAGCACTTGTAGAGGCCGGAGCGTACAACGGCCGAAACTTCGTACAAATGGCAACCAAGATGAGTCAAATAGCCTGAATAATGTAAATACTGTTTTTTAAGTATTATTCTCCTTTCATTTAATTACGGTACTCTCCGATGAAGTATTGTCCTAAATTATACCTATATTTTTGTTTTTTTCTATAAGATAAAAAAATGTTTTCTTATTCAAAACTCTGTGTGTGTGTGTGTGTGTGTGTGTGTGTGTGTGTGTGTGTGTGTGTGCGCGTGTGTGTGTGTGTGTGTGTGTGTGTGTGTGTGTGTCAAAAAGGAGTGAAATGAAAATTCGGAAAATTTTTTTAAACGATGGATCATATACTAGATTATCTAACGTGTCCTATGAGTTGCTTGATATTTTTCATTTCTCCTGAAAACACAACACCTGCATCTTTCCTTTTTTATTCCAAAAGTTCCTTGAATTTTTAACTGAGCAGCATACATGCCTTTCATGATGTGTATGCGTTTCTCTGCGAAACTTCAGATGCATGGTGTATCGATATGTCTGCTTAGATTTGCATATGAATGCCCGCCTATACGTCTGGGCATGTGCAAATATTTCAGCTCCTCTGCAGGAAATAGCCAGGCTTAATACCACGTGATTTACATTTTCATATCATCTGACATCTCCGTTCAAGTGAATAAAAATCTAGAGTGCGTTCTATTCTTATAAACATATAAACACGTACACATTCCATGAAACGTGTATATATATATAGCAATATATAATTTTTTAGATATCAATAACAGTTTTAGAGGAAAAATTTATGTCAAATTGGAAAAAGTTTTTGTGTCAATCACTTCATCCCTTAGGACTTTATTGAACTGTTGTTTTATGTTGATTCGACTACATATGCGCACTAATCAGAGACGCTGGGAATTTAAAATTTCGAAAAAAAATGAATATATATATATATATATATATATATATATATATCTGTGTATGTGTGTGTGTGTGTGTGTGTGTGTGTGTAAACATGCAATAGATAAATATACATACATATTTTTTACTTAAGTTTGACAAATTTAGCATTTTTATATGCTGTACTATTCTCAGTGAATTCAATCACTCATACATAAAAGTTGGCAGAATTACAATACTGTTTAGCAAGTAGCTCTCTGAGCCCTATGATTTGCAATTTTTTACACACACACACACACACACACACACACACACACACACACACACACACGTGTGTTTGTGTGTGTGTGTGTGTGTGTGTGTGTGTGTGTGTGTGTGTAGTTATGTGAATTAATAAAAATACATATGGGAAAACATACATATAAAAATATCATTCAGCTGTTAATAAAACAATGCTCATTGTTGTATCAACAGAGCTATTATATGTATTAATGTTGTTCATCGGAATTAAATCTTATAATATTAGGGTACTGTTTTTGAAATTATCTAGAGTAAAGTTTGAATAGACAAAAATTACATGGACTTCAAAAAATACTATTAATAATTACGATTTATGCCCCTTTGATTTCATCACCTTGCGTCTTAACAGTATTTCTTAAAAAGTATATATATATATATATATATATATATATATATATATATATATATATATTACATTTGTAAACGAGTTATTACACGACCTAGGTTACTACCATGTGGTGTCTTCAGACGATTTGAAGATGAACTCAAAAAATCTGGTCATAAAAACATTTTACAATATCATTCCCAACCAAACAGACAAACAAAAAACGATAATAGAAAACGAAACATTATCTGGTTCAACCCACCATTTAATTTAGAGATAAAGATCACAATAGGACAAATATTTTTCAAACTGCTAGACACATTCCAAAAAGTTCAGTACTAAGCAAAGTTTTCAATAGAAGCACAATCTAGCTAAGTTATAGTTGTACTAGTTATTTAGATAGTTTCATAAAAAAAACAAAAACAAAACAAGATCACTAATAAAGAATGCAACTGCAGGGACAAGAATAAATGTCCATTTCAAGGACTTTGTAATATAAAAGAAGTCATTTACAAGGCAAAAGTACATGACTTAAATGGTTAAAATCAAATATATTTGGGATCAACCAAAGACACCTTTAAAACCAGATGGTTCAATCAAAGGCTACATTCAAAAAAGAAAACTTAAAAGATCTGTACAAAATTGGCTAGCCACGCGTGGAAATTGAAATCAAGATATGGAAATGAACCAGGCATGACGTGGGGTATCGTAAAAACAGCCAAGCCTTACAACAGTGGCAAGATATGTAGACTGTGTCAAGAAGAAAAGTTAGCGATTATGCTATTCCCAAACAAAAATGAACTATTTAATGACAGAACAGAAATTATGACTAAGTGTAACCATATCTATTAAGTTCATACAACCATGGATGAAAAGGTTATAATTTCTTGTAATTTAAAAAATTTCGAGTTCAAATATTCTCCGTCACGTGACCGTTCAAAAAAAAAAAAAAAAAACAAAAAAAAACTGTTACGTGAGCGTTCTTAAAAAAAACGGAAAACGGTAAAATCAGTTATTGCAAATCGCCTGAAGACACTTCATGGTAGAAACCTAGGTCTCGTAATAACTCGTTTACAAATGTAAAATATACTAAAGTTCTACAATATAATTGTATTGAAAACTTTTTAATGCACTGGTTTAATTTTATTATGACCAAAAATGAAGTAATCATATATATATATATATATATATATATATATATATATATATAGTGCGTGTATGCACAACAGACAAAAAGATTTGGGCCACGCTGCATTTCTTAAAAAAACATTTAAAAAATTAAAATAAGATATTTTATTTTAAAAAGATAAAATTTTTTTAACAAGCTTTTATTTGCTTTTATTTTTCAGCCTTTCGAATGGGTCGTGAATCTGATTATACTTCGGTCTAGGATAGTTAATGTTAACCAGCCTTATCCCAGTTGGTGAATATCCAAAAAAGACTGTTATGGGTAAAAATGCATGAGAACTGGACATTGAAAAAATAGCAAATTTTATTGTAGACAGACAAATTCAAATTTGAACTTTTTGAAAGCTTGAGAAGAGTGTATTCAAGAGACAAGAAAAAAAAAACTAAATGAAGAAAATGTGGTTCCAACAGTAAAGCATAATGGCGCTTCTCTTATAGGGTCGGTGTGTTTTGATAATGAAAGGGTGAGGGATTTGCTACAAGTCAAAGAGTAATGGAAAAATGACAATATCTTTCGATTCTACAAATACATGCCATACCATCTGGTTTATGCACAAGTGGAAAAAAAATCGCCTTACAAGAATGCAACAATCCAAATTACACATCTGAATCACATCAAAATTACCTTGCGTCAAAAAAAAAAAAAAAAGATGGAATGATGACTTGCCAGCCTGATTTCTCTCTTATTGAATTAGTATGGAATGAATTGGGAAGGAAATTTTGATGAGAATATCCAGAGAAAGAGTGATCTCCTTCAGTGTTTGAAGAATACTTGGGAAGATCTACCATGTATTTTTTTCCCAAAACTGTTGGAAAGAATGGCATGAATTTATAAAGCAGTAATTAAGGCAGGTGGTGGTTTTATTGACAAAACAAATATGATAATTTTTTTTATAGTTAAGTGATTATGTTTGCATGCGTGTGAGTGTCTGTTTAAATGCGTATGTTTTCTAATTATAGATAAATTAGAGGTCGAATCTGTGAGTCCCAATTTTGATGTAGTTACTGTATTTTAATCTAAAATTTTCGATCTGTGTGTTTAATAAAAAATCGTCGGGTTAATAGAAAATATTTCTTTATAAATCCTTTTTCTTTTATCCGCCATCTCTCTTTACGGCGTGAGTGATCATGACTCTTCACAACTTCCTATATTTTGTTGCTCTTAACATTGTTTGTCACCTGTCCCTGTCTCTGTAATACCATCCATCTACATAATCTCGTTAAGTAGTTAACTCAATGTTTCTCTTTCCTTCTCTTGCCATGAAAATGTCCCATGAATGTCGAATATATTTACTTTTCTATCTACGTCAAAACAGCAAGGCCTTTTATTTTTAAATGGTGCCTGCTGTCTGTTCTGGCGGCAGTGAAAAACAAATCAAACGGACACACTTGCAATTTTGTTTGCTTAGATCGAAAATGACAAGGTAAGAGGTAATGGACCAAAGCGAATTCGTTTTTATGTTCATAACGTTGAACTTTATTTTTGATTTTATTTGCATAGAATATTTTTTATAATATTAACAATCACGAATCTCGTAACCTCTTAGAGTCTAAGGGGTACCACATCTACTGCACCTATAGCAGCAGTGGTGTTTTATGCAAATGAGAGCCTGACCAGGCTGGTTTGAATTCAGAGAGTTTCATCTCCTGGACTGGTTGTCAACTAAGGCTATAGGGCCCAATTTGTTTTGCTATTTATCCATAGCTGAGGGTGAGATATGAATTCATACCTTTCCCGAAGGGTCTTAGCACATAAGTGATTATAATGAACTCGGCTGACATTCGAACTCGGCTCAACGATTCCTTAAACTGAAACCGTTGTCCATTACTCAACCCAGACTGCCTAATTATATTGCAATGAATGGCAGTTCAGCTCAATCGCATTGTCACAGATTTAGGCTGAGTGGACAGACTTTGTACTTTGTCTCTTCTTTAGCAAAAGTTTTGGAGCTGAAGCTCCTCGATCCCTTTTCTTATTGCACGGTAGATTGACGAAGGTATATTTCGATATCTTTCGTGTGTGCATTTTTTTGGAGGAGGCATATTTTCATGTAATATTATAGTTTTGTCTATATTTCTGAGATGATGTATTGTAATTATTTACATTTTTTACATTATTGATTTGTCCTCATCTTTGTTGCTATATTTATGACATTTCGGCCATTGTTCGCTCTGATCTTTTTCAGGAAATTAGAATTTTGAACTGAACCCTCTATTTTATTCACTGGGATAAATTGTTTTCGTTCCATGAGCCATACCACTTCCAGGCGTCTAAATTTTTTCCATTTAATTCAACTCTCTAAGCTTTTTGTTCACCACTGCTGAAGCCAGGTACTGAACTCACAACTCTTTGAGTTAAGTCACTGGATCCAATGCTTTGACACATAGCCCAGTAAATAAAAGTGTTGGTTAGATGCTTATCCATGCACATAGTGTTTTTACTTTTTAATGCCATGTCGTTTTAGAACACAGACTACCGCGTCTCCCTAAGAAAATTTTGTTTATTATCTGTGAAATGCCATGCATTCTTGGGAGAAATATTTGAGTGCTTTTCTATTGTCTTCTCACAATTCTTCAATTCAGTTTCCGAGGCAACCAATCTAAGACAAGGCTAAGGAGTCCAATTTGCTCTGCTATTCAACCTGCTCAAAAGAAGAGAAGAAATTAATTCCCGCCTTTCCCAAAGGCATCAAACTGGTGTGGAATTTATAATTTGTTTGGCTTGCTTTGGATTGTTTATTTAACGGCATATCAACGCCTTATGGGTCACTCAATGCTTTCATTTTATTTTATTGTGAGAAGTGGTGATTTTTTTTCCAGTAATGCATTGCTGGTAATTTTTAATTTCTTTTTACTACGGAATTGCTAGTATTTTTTCTAATATATTTTTGATATTTTCATGTTCCAGTTTAGGGGTTCATTATTTATCCATAGCTGGGACCCTAACAGGTGCTACCGCCCAGTGTCAGGGTGGAATTGGGAAAAACGGCAATTAAGAGGTGATTCAATACTCTTCAAAACCTCCCGATCAAAGGCCTCGCTGCTATTTGTAGTTTATGGTAATACCCAAGACGAACTTGATTTGTAAAGGTCATTGTATCTAAGTAATAAATTGGTATCGCTCTTCATATTTACTCACCATTTTATGTCTAAGGTACATGCACTGCTAACTCTTTTTTTTTTTCTGACGGAGAGCATTGCAAATAAGAAAACTGTATATGATTTTACTATAAAAAAAGCATTGAATATCCGAGAGGAAGGGATTGATAATGATGAGAAATTGACGCAAAAATCATTGACAGTACAGCGGTATTATTTTTCGCATTCTCTTTTCATAACGACATATTCCTATTCGCTTTAAGCAAGCAAAATTTAAACGAAGAAGTCTCAGGCGAATTTCATTTTATTCATTTCATATTTGCATCTTAAAATCTGTGTCTGACCCCTTTTATATATTACAATGTTTAAGCTACAGAACGGAATGGTGCGGATATAAAGTAGCAATCAGCTTTAAATTACTGACAGGGAAAAGGCGAAAAGAAGGTGAAAATGATCGCACTAACCGACTGCATTTAAAAGAAAGAAAGAAAGAAAGCAGAAAAGAAAGAAAAAACGAAAGAAAGAACGCAAGAAAGAAAGACTGAAAACGAAAAAAAGAACGCATGAAAGAAAGCACGAAAGAAAGAAAGAACGAAAAAACGAAAAAAAGAAAGAACCCACGAAATAAATAAATAAATAAAGAAAGAAAGAAAGCACGAAAGAAAGAAAACACAAATGAACGAAAGAAAGAACGCACGAAATAAATAAAGAAATAAATAAAAAAAGAAGAAAAGAAAGCATGAATGAAAGACTGAAAGCACGAAAGAAAAAGAAAGAATGCAGGAAATAAATAAATAAATAAATAAATAAAGAACGAAAGAAAGAAAGAAAGAAAGAAAGAAAGAAAGAAAGCACAAACGATAGAAAGCACCGACGAAAGAAAGAAAGAAAGTACGCACGAAAGAAAGAAAGAAAGAAAGAAAGAAAGAAAGAAAGAAAGAAAGGAAAAAAATGACGTTTGAATTCTATTCAAACCAGCCTCTATTATAAGTCGCTTTCAAGCCGACCCTATCAAGAATCGTCCATAGAGCAGCTGCATGTGGAAAGAGGCTCTGAGTAGACTTGTGTCCAGTGGAGAAGCTCTTCGAGGAAAACACCTGCTTAAGAAAGCGAAAACTTCTTAATACTCGAGTGCATCACTCAAACCATCTGACAGAGTTTGAGGATGGGCCACATCAGATTATAAAATCACAGAGTATGTATACATATCTATCTATCTATCTATCTATCTATCTATCTATCTATCTATCTATCTAGAAGAGATAGCTTTATAAATGTGATTATACATTGTAAATTCTGTAGTCTTACTTTCCTCGTCATATATGCATGTATAATGAAAACAATTCTTCTGAGAAATATGTTAATCGTCGAAAATAATGTTTTTTTTAAGGCAATAGTGTTCATGAAATATTTTATCAATAAAGTTAGGGACCTCTACAAAAAGCGCGATATCTAAGGTTTAAAATGAATTTAAAAAAAATGAAAAATCTTTCTTGAAGCTTATATTTTAGTTTTAATTACAAGCTAATAGATAAAATTTAATGTTTGAATATTTCCAATTTGCAGTATTTCAAAAACTAATTTAAATTGACCTTTTGGCTGAAATAGCTGATTGGCGCCACCACGTTTTAGTCGTCTTTTAACGCAATGTAATTCTATATTAAAACATTTTCCAAAAATAAAATATGCATTTGTAAAACTTTTTTTAGGAATATTAGCTGATTTAAAGTTTAAATTAAAAATTATTTTTAAAATATTGGTCTTTGATTATTTGTATTAAGCTTTTTCATTCATGATTGGTAAATATAGTTTTCACTTAATAATATCACCTAGAAGGCTAAAATTAATACAGAATTTAAAAAGATTTAAAAGTTAATAAGTTTTTAAAATTAAAACTTAGAAAATAAAAACAATTCATTATTCAGCTACACTATTGTTTTAGGAAAAAACATTCGCTTAAAAGTTTTTCTAATTAAATAATATCATAGTTTCATTTTTTGTTTTACGATTCCGATCAAATTGTCAGTAAATGGTGCTTCTGTTTGACAAAAAATGATGATTAAATTTCTCCAAGGGGCCCTGCTTTAAACTAACATAATTACGAAGATTCTGGAATTTCAATTTCCCCTAAATTTCATAAATTTAAGTGGTGCTTAATAGATGATGTAAGAAAAGAAACAATTGCCAAAATTTTCTAAAAATAGATATTTAAAAAATAATTCTATTAATTTGTGAATAAGTCCTGAAAGTTTAATTAAAATCCGACAATTATTTGATTTTTGTAAGAATTTCCAAAACAATGTGTTTTAAGCCCCCTCCCCGCGAATTTTGGCTGACCCCTCCGTTAGCACTCCACCCACTTTTTAAGCTTCAAAAATTTATGGAACTGATCAGTCTCTGATTTGTATAAGATTTGATCTTCAGCACTTTTTCAGCAGTGTTTGCTTTTTCATTTTAGCTTTTTAAAGGACACGTACAGAGACGACTTTGAAGGAAAAACAAACAAAATAACACAACCAGATAGATAGAAACAGGGAGAGAGGGAAGGAGATTTAATTGTCATATTTTCATATCTGAGGGAAGACTTTAATTAGAAATAATGTCCCCAATTTGATAGGTAGATACTTAGGCAGTCAGTAATTTATGGTCGAGTGAAAGAATTGGTCAGTAATTTTCTCCAATCTACTGAAGACAAAAGGCACCAAATTCTCACACGACAAATTTCTGTCTCAGAAGTATGTAGACTGGCTCGTCCACCACCACATAGAGAGAGCAACACACAGCAGGTGGATTGAATTGTTTATCAATGGTTCCAACGAAGATCATCAAGACTTATACACCCCTACTGAGATATACTGACAATGACATTTGGTAAAAGATTAAAAGAAAAGGGGTTTAAACCTCTTCTTTCCCTGTTTATAGTGATCACTACTGAACACCGAAATGAATTGTTTTTAAACCAACGATCACGCGAATCATATGTCTTTCTCTCTCTCTCTCTCTCTCTCTCTCTCTCTCTCATATTCGATTCCTTATAGCTAAACACAGTTTTATTTCTAAACAATTTTTTTACAAAATATAGCACAAACACACACACGACACTACAACTATAAACCAACACTGCATTATGGTTAAGTTTTTGAATTATAAAAAAACGTACTTCAGCAACAAACAGTGTCAACGAAGAAGCAGGAGTATCAGCAAAAATGTTGAAGTTAGATGCTGAATATTTTGCAACTGTTATCGGACATTCATTTCAAAACCCGAAGGAGAATGATACAGCACCAGATGACGTATCCCAATCAGCTGGTGGTATTCAAATTCAACCACATTTACAAGAACAACCTAAGCACAGTGAAGGAAAGAGCCATTCTCGGTCATTTGTAAGTGTTTGTTTCGACAAATACTAATGGGCCGAATATTCACAAGAACGTGTAGGCACTTTGCCCTACCAACATATGCCAATTCAGATGACACATTTACTAAAACGGAATTTCGGCAATGAAAAAAAGCACACGGAAAATTCCCAATGCCGAAAATTCTCTTATGTTGCATGGAGTAACTACCTAAGTAATGTATCCGTTGAATTTAGTGATGTAACTGACTTATACTCAATCTCATCCTTAAGTTGTGTATATGATAGTAGTGTAATATGAAAATGAATATGCTGCTTCAGTTTGCCCCCACCTTCCTCAGACAAATCTCGGCCTCTTTCAGAATTCCACAATCACCACTGGATTTTCCACTTAATAATAACAACGATTTTGACGATAAAGTTTATTTTTATCAAGTTTGGGAACCTTTTTTTTTATCATGGCAGACACATTTGGTCTGTGTTGCGGTGCAGTAGATATCGGCCTGGAACGAGAAATCGGAGAGCCGAGTTCAAATTCCAGTCAAGTTCATTGCATTCACTTACGCACGAATATCCTTGGCAAAAGGTATTAATCCGTCTCCTCCCTCAAGCTATGGGTCGAATAACAGAACAGATTGGGTTCTATAGCCTTGGTTGGCAACCAGTCTACCGCAGAAAGTAATGGCAACCTACAGCGGGAAAATTTTCTGCCCAGTCAGGCATATCTTTTTTGAGACAAAATCGTGCAAGCGTGTATCATGTATAGCACTTGACTGATGTCCTGTTTGGAAAATTTTTAAAGGTAGCTACATAAGCAATTTAAAAGTTCTTCAAATTAAATAATGTATAATTTTTTTTTAATTTTACAATTCAGACTAGTTTTTCTGTATTTTAGAGTTTTGCTTGACCTCCACTGACAAACTGGTGATTTCAATTCAGGAGTTGTCCTTATAATTAATATAAACATTAAGTGACAGAAAAAATATTTCTCACATTTCTTTAATCTACGTAACAAATGCAAAAAAAAAGAAAAAATTAAAAGATATATATATATAATTTTTCAAATAAATATATATATATATATATATATATATATATATATATATATATATATATATATATATACACAGTAGCGAGCATAAAGACCAGAACGATGTTATGAAAAAGTTTAAATGTGAAATGACTTTATCTTAAAGCTTCATAGAATATTTTATCAAGGAAAAATAAGGAAATAAAGGTAAATTATGTAATTCCAAAATATAAAGCCCAATAAATTTATTTTGATAAAGTTATGAGAATAATTATATAACATTAAAAAAATAGATGATCAAAAACATCAGAACGATTAACAAAGTTATACAATTATAATGAATAGATCATATCCAAATGAAAATAGCGTTCATAATTCATTAGTACTTGATGTGAAAAACCTTTACTTTCAATAACAACTTGACATCTTTTGCTACATGAGCGAATTAATGTCTTGCTTCATAAACAGATATTTTCTCCCATTCTCCTTTCAAATTAGTCCATGGTTCTTCGACGTTTGTTAGATTCTTTTCCTTAGCTCTTTCATTTAGTAACTTCCAAACATTCTCATATCTGGGCTTTAACCAGGCCTCTCCATAACAGTAACATCCTCCTCAGAAAGAAATGTCTTAACAGACTTCGCTGTGTGACATGGCGCGTTATCATGCATAAATACAGCTAGTTGATTAATTGCAGTTCTCAAATTAGGTACATGTTTCTTCAATATCTCTTTGTATACAGTTGCGTTAATTTTACTATGTAGCCTAACAAGAGGTCCCACACCAGAAAGTGAAATTATGCCAAACACCATCACACTTCCTCCTCTAAATTTAACGCTCCTTTTAGTGCACTGAGGCAAGTATAGTTTCTTAGAACTGCGTCCAGCGAACCTTCTCCCGTCACAACCGAACAGGATAAATTTTGACTCATCGCTAAAATAAACACAATCTCACTGTTCTTCTGTCCATATGTGGTGTTCAGTGGCAAATTTCAATCGGCTCATTTGATTCTTTTTAGAAATGTAAGGCTTCGTAGAGGCTACTCGACTGTTCAGATTTATTTCATTAAGTCTTCGGGAAATAGTGTGCCTTGATATTTTAATGCCAAGGTTAGCATTAGCTCTTTTTTATTCTTTACCAATATATCTATCTTGCCTTGCAGTAATTTTCCTAGTCTTGTCAGGTGGTTTCTTCGTTTCACATGACCCAGTTTTCTCAAGTTTCCTTAAAATACTATGAATAATACTTTTAGATTTTCCTACACTCTTTGAAATATCTCCAATCGAGAGTTGATCTTCATTACGTAACTTGACTATCAGTTTTCTAAGTTCCAATGACGTCACAGATTTTTTCGCCACGTTTACATTGCAAGAGCCAGTAAAGAGCCTGTGTAATTTAATAGAATACCCGATTTTATATTTTTACTCTAAAAAGTTTTCAATAATACAAAATAATTATTAAATTTTATGGATTTATTTAATCGTTCTGATGTTTCTGATCATCTATTTTTTTTCGAATGTTATATAATTATTCTTATAACTTTATCAAAATAAGTTTATTGAGCTTTATATTTTGGAATTATACAATTTACTTTTATATCTCTTTTTTCCTTGATAAAATGTTCTTTGAAGTTTTAAAATAAAAAAGTTATTTCATATTTAGACTTTTTCTTAACATCTTTCTGATCTTTATACTCGCTAATATATATATATATATATATATATATATATATAAGATTAATGTTGAGATATTTATAACGTACCAAAGCAGAGTCATGCGAACTTCGGGGATTCTAATGATGTTTAATTGCTTTTGAAAGCATGATAAATATTAAATTACGCCAAGCTCCATATAAATGAAATTAAAGTCGCAGATTAAAGAAAAGCCCTGAGGAGTGAGGTCATTATAATGGTGTCTTCACGAAACGTCGAGTGTAGGCATGACTCTGCTCAGTTAAGTTACAAACGTCTCAACGTTATTCCTATTAACGCTCTATCTCTTTCTCCACATCGAGAATTTTACGACAAAAAACCTGCTTGACAAAAAATCTTTTAATTGGTAAACCACTGAAAAAACAGTAATGTTGACACTAAGCATCATCACAACTCAACATTATATATATATATATTTTATGATTTAATGGATAATACGTATTTCGCCGCTGCTGATCTTAGAGCTCGTTAGACCTAAATGAAAAACATGACAAGGAAATTTAACATTGAAATTTAGTTGTAAATATAATAGGATACATTTACGGTAAAAAAATAAATAGTAAATCATAATTTTTAATACAAATTAAAATAGTAATAAATTATTATTAATAATAGTAATAAATAAAAAAATCAAAAATCAAACGGCAGACGGATTGCAGTAGACGCTGGCGTCAATGTATGACGTTGACTTTTAATTTCTCTGTATACTCTTAGTTCTCTTTCCATTTCTTTTCTTTTTTTTCTCTTCTTTCTTTTTATCAATTGTCTATATTTTTCTTTTTCTTTCTCTCTTTGTTTTTTTAATTTTAATGAGCGAGTAATTGTTTTTTGTAGATTAGCGTTACAATTGTCTATTCTTAATATGGACACGTGAGCGTCTGTGTGTAATTATTTTCTGGAATATTTTGAAGATTAACTGTTGTATCATTTGGGTCTGACGAGCTGTATGATCAGCGGCGAAATACATATTATCAATGAAATTGTAGAATTGTAAAATTTTTCTAAATTATATTACTATGTTAAATTAAATAAATAAATTTAACATTGAGTTCTTTTGAGTTCGTCTCTATCGGAATTTACCTGACTAATATACCAAGTATTCTACGTTATATATATATATATATATATATATATATATATATATGCAATACCATATACATATATATATATATATATATATGTAAGCAGTGGCATAGGTATATATAAACCTGTATATATAAAAAACTATCGGCACACTCTATTGTTATGTGTCGATGGTTTTTTATATATACGGGTTTATATATATCTATGGCATTGCTTACATTTTTGTTTTTGCGGTTGTATGTATGTATATATGTGTGTTCGTATATATATATATATATATATATATGTATATATATGTGTGTGTGTGTGTGTATGTGTACATATATGTGTGTACATATATATGCGTGTATGCATGTATACGCATTTCCGTGTGTGTGTGTGAGTTGTATGTGTACATTTATATGTTTTTTTACATTAACGTTATATTGTATTATAATTGTATTATTAACCGAATAATTAGGATAATCAAGATTATATAGTGGGGGGGGGGTAATTGTGATTAAAACGGATTGATTAATTATTATATCTTAATCTGTTTAATTTTCTTAGTTTTTTAGATTCCAATTTCTTATCCTTCCATTATTAATTTGTTAAATTTATTTTTAAACTAAATAATTAAGTTTAAACAACTAAATCTAAATAGAATAATTAGGCTTACTTTTAAAATAATTTATTTCTTATTTTTTTTATTTTCATTTTTACCTTTCATTTCTTTCTAATTTAAATTTATTCCTCTCGTCTTTCTTCTTCTTTCCCTTTTCGTTTACGCTTTAAGATATTTACCTTTTCTCTTTAACACTATCTCTCTCTCTCTCTCACCTAACCCTCTTTCTTTACTTTTCAGTCTAACTGACTTGCTTAATGTATCTTTGATATCCGCTCTTACGCGTGCTCTTTGATTATATGTTGCGTATATATATGCTTATGTATGAATGTGTGTGTGTGTTCGCCGAACTGATGTAATGATGTATTTTTCTTAAATTTTCTCTTTTAAGGGAGCAATCTTTATTTTTATTCTGTTTTTTTTTTCGGGGTCTTTGTGAATTTCATTCGTGTAAAATTTTCTGTACAACAAAGACGGAAGCTGATGATGGTTCGCCTGAAATAGGCCTATACTTCCGATTTACCATGAAATAACGTGTCTGCCTAATTTTTTTCATACATTTGCTCAATATGTATTTATATACATATATATTTAGAGCTCTCTTAGAGAGTTATCCTACCACTTTATGTACAGGATACTCCTTTGGATTCTTCTATATCTACACCGCATGCTTATATATATATATATATATATATATATATATAATACTGCAGAACTTATACTTTTAATTGAATAAAACCGCATATTTTTCCCTTTAAAATATAACCATTTTTTCAGCCAACACGTCATCAGAAGAATCGTTGGGGAAGAGTTTAATGTAATAATAATCGCGGGAAATATACATATTAGATGTGAAACTACGATGAAAATACAGTATATATATATATATATATATATATATATATATATATATATATATGTGTGTGTGTGTGTGTGTGTGTGTGTGTGTGCGCGCGCGCGCGCGCGCGCTATATGTGTTTGTTTTTTAAATAGTTAACGAATTTTTTATTTTAATTCGACATATTTACTTCAAACGTTATTTTAAGATAAATGCAGGTTCGAATCCTGTCGCAGCGTACATTCCTTGAATGGGTAGGTCTGTAGATGAAATAAACGCTGTTTACAAAATGGGACGCAGTGAGCATTCAAAACATTTTTCTACTCGTTCTGCTTTTATAACTGCAATCGAAAGGCGATGTTGCACGAGGGCAATGCCCATGATATTTCTCATAATCTATCTTATATATTCATATCTACCATTTGTCCTTACTTTGAATATTGCTACCACCTCTGAGCTAGTTCTTCTGCTATGTATTTAGAGATTATTGATAAAATACAAAGAATCTGCAATATGATTGATCTTGACTTGGCATCTAGGCTTCAGTCAATTTTACACCACCGTAACGTTGTTTCCATGTGCTTTTACTTTAAGTATTTTCATGGTAATTGTTCTGATGAATTTTTCTCTATGATACGTAGTCTTTATGGATTTAAGTGCAGTACTAGATTGGCGGCAAGGTCTCGTTGTTATGAAATCTGGAAAACCACGATGACGATCGTCTTGTCAGATAACGACGAACAAAAAACACAGTGGCGGTTGTAAGGAGTGGAATATAGTCAGAGAGAATCACGCACAACGAAGTTGTCGGGAGTCGTTAACCATCGGAAATTGCTTTCTCTCCTCTCTTCTCTGCGTTCTCTTGGTGTTCTGATTTCGGCCAGAAAAAACCGTACTTATATAACCTGAAATTTCTACGTATTTTTGCCTTCTTGGGTTTTCGCTTAATTGTGTCATCTATGGCCAGGTAAATCTGTCAATCACTTTCGCTGGCTGTTGCCTTTCGAGCTGGCTGCCTTTGATGTCAATAACGCTTTCGTCGATCACTGTTAATAGTTTCTGCCTTTGATGTTGTTCATACTTTTGTCAGTCCTGTTTGTATTTTCTGCCTTTGACGTTGATCATATTTTGGTCGATCACTGCTTTTGGTGTCAGTCCTATTTCTGTCGGGTTACAGAAATATATGACGTCATTAATATTTTCTTTTTCATTATATTCTCTCACATCCAATAACCTCTTGTGTCATAGTAACTTTATTGCCTTACTTGCGGTAAAGTGATTTTTTAAAAACTGAACATGTTTTACAAGATTTTTTCTAATAACCCAAAGTGATTCATTTGAATATAGAGAGTTCGTCATCGTGGTTTTCCAGGTTATATAGCAATGAGACCTGACTCGTTCTATTAGCCCACCAATAAATCTAGAAGTATTGCAAGAAGTATGGAATAATGTAAGCTAGAATTATATTAAAAATTTCCCTTGGCTATAGGTAAATAGCAGGACACACTAGGTCTTTTTAGCTTTTGGTGGCAACTGATCTGTAAGAAGGGCAAATTTGGATGCAAAAAGGACTAGAGGTTTATTTTTTGTTTTCTGTTTAGGATTGGATTTCCGGTACCTTCTGCTTAATTTTTCTCATTCTTTTTTGTGTATAATAATCCCTTGCGTCTTAGTGGCGTCATCGTCTTCTTGGGATAAAATGGTTACAAAACACCGAGGATGGTCGTTTGGTGACCTTGTGACACACTATGTATAGCAGATTCCTGTGTTCGGCTCTTCCAAAACGTGGCTTTACCACTATAATATAATCATGTGCGGATAGTTTCTAGAACAGAACAGCCAGACTGAGTTGCTTTACGCTTGTATCTTAAAAATGACTGGAAAGTCCAGTAGTATTATATGTACACTTGTCCAAAATTAACGCAAGTATTTTAATATGTTGCCTTTTTTCGTCAGTGTACTGTGTTGAATTTACGTTGTATAGCAATGGATATCGGCTCAGAATGAGAAATTGGTAGAGCCGAGTTCGAATTCAAGTCTAATTCGTTGCATTCACTTACATTGAAATAACATTGGTATTAACAAAGGTATTAATCAATCTCTTCTTCTGTCAACTATGGGTTGAATAGCAAGATAGATTGGGTTCTATAGCCTTGGTTGGCAACCAGTCTACCGCAAAAAGAAATGGTAACCTTCTGCGGCAAAAAATTTCTACCTTGGATAAGACGTCTTGACGTAGTGTAGTAGCTAGCAAACTTGGCTTGCTAGAACAATTACAACCTCACTGGTTCCCCATACTTCCTGCCTTGTGTCACATCAAAATCACCTTGTCAGTCATGGATCAAAAGAGACTTGATCGCCCCAACGTGTATCACGTATGGTACATAACTTGACTGATAGATTGATTTGATGGCTGTCCCAGAAAGAAATCTACAGCACCTTCAAACAGGCTAATGGAAGAAAGTCAATAGATCCAACCAACGCATGGACCTATGGCCCTGTAGATAAAAGCGTTCTTTGGATCCAGTGATTTGACCCAAATTATAATGAGATTAGTATTCTGGCTACAGCAGTCGTGAAAAGAACTTAGTGAGTTGAGTTAAATAGAGATAACTGAGACATCTGGAAATGACATGACTCATGGAACGAGAACAATCTACCACACTGAACGGAATAAAGTTTAAAATTCCGATCACCTGAAGACGGTCGGAACGTAGAACGGTCGTAACGTCGTGGCTATAGAAA
The DNA here is from genome assembly GCA_037127315.1 of Ascarosepion bandense. NCBI lineage: Eukaryota > Metazoa > Mollusca > Cephalopoda > Sepiida > Sepiidae > Ascarosepion > Ascarosepion bandense. The sequence continues at coordinate 202,718 of JBBBDQ010001601.1, read as the reverse complement.
TATTCTGTTAGTTTGTACATAGCAAAAAGTAAACAAGGGCGGTGGAGTAGTGGTAAAGTAAGTGAGATATGATAATTGCCTACATTTAAATAAAGTTAACGTTGAAATACAACACAAGTGTTTCTCTTCTTCCTTTAGCAGGATTTACAATGTCACTGTATGCTCAATTATTGGAGTGAATGAGAGCTTTGTTAATCGTATCCGTGGTAGAACAAGTTACATCGAAAGAAAAGAAAAAAAGAAAAAAAAAAAAAGAAAAAAAAAGAAAAGAAAACTGAAAAGAAAGAAAGAAAAGAAAGATGAAACAAATGCCCTCCAGGTTACTTCATCATATAATATCGACTAGAATGGTTTTTTTGTCTTCAGTTATTTATGACTCTCTAAATATAGCTCACCATTCTTATCTTTTCATTTCGAAACATCATCGTTTGTGAATGAGGAAACATTCGTTGGTTTCACTCTCTCTCGCGCACGGATGCTTCTCATTAAAAAATAAATGAATAAAAATAAAGCAGCCACTGACCTCGAATTTACCAACCAGATATGTATAAACGAGACATTAAAATTAATATCTCAGTACGTTAAAAAACACTCATTGATAAACGTTTTGAATAGCGTCTATATTGTTCAACACAAAACAAGCCTTGATTTAATTCATACTGTCTCTTCATAGTGTCTCTGAATCTTACTAACTCTCTCTGTTTGGTTTCTCTTTCCTGTCTCTCTATCACTTCCCATCTGTCTGCGTGTCTCTGATGTACATATGCCCGTGTAGCCGTAATGCTCAAATGTGTGTGAAATAAATAACTCTGGCTTCAGGTATCGAATAATTATGTATATAAGCCCATCTTTCTCTTTATATATATATATATATATATATATATATATATATATATATATATATATATAATTATTAACCAGTTATTAGTCAGAATCAATTTAGACTAGTACATAAGTGCATTAACAAGTGCTTAATACATATATAATATCGAGCTTGTAAATATTTTGATTCAGGAGTCAGCCATTTTCGCTGCCTTGGTTTCAACCTTTCGGTATCTTCAAGCGTTTTATAACTGATCAGTAACGGTTATGCATTGGAAAAAGTTTTCGATGATAAAACGCCTGAAAATAACGAAACCAAGCTAGCGTAATCAACTGACTTCCAAATTTATATATACATATATAAATTTAAAAAAAAAATTATATAAAACATTTATATATACGTCCTGCTAGGGTTGAAAAAGCGGGATCTGTGAGCTTGTACGAATGACTATTCCCCAAAGGTAAAGTATTAAATTTACATATGAAACATACGTGTGCACATAATGATTTTTACTCATTTTCCGAGTACACCAGTTTGCTAGGGTGGCTAACCAAATCGTGTGGCAGACGCCTACACAGACATGTTTGTACTTGATAAACATTTGATTAATAATTACAGATCCCACCTGTGGTTTATACTGCAATTATTTAGTTAGAGTTTGTTGAAGAGAGTACATAATCTATTATGATAATCTGTTTGACCAACGCCAGTGCACCCAAACCCATCATTGCTTGTGATTTTGTGCTAGCACAGTCATCAACAGCTTCCAAACTGTCTAGTCAATTTCACTCACAAGGCATTTAGTAAGCCTGTGGTATTGTTTTTTGGCAATTTCCAAGGTGCCGCACATTGGGATAGTCTTCTAAGTGCCTTCCTGATAGACCACAATAAGATTCGAATTGGAGTTCATGGTAGGAAGGTAAATGTCCTAACTCAGTCACGCGCATACATGCATATATACAGGGTGTTGCAGCAAAATCCGACACTTGACAAAAAGAAAACGAAATAGGCAATAAACATAAAAGTTGTATATGCAGAGACTCGACAGTTTATTTAGGAACAGTCATACTTTCGTTCTTCTTTCAAAAGGGCTTGAGAGTCACCGCTGAGATCTACCAGGATGTACTGAGGAGCGTGGTGAAGTCCTGGATAGACGAGATCGCAGATGGACGCCCATACGTCTTCCAGCAGGACTCCGCTCCTGCACACAAAACCAAGACGACCCAGGCGTGGCTGCTCAATAAAGCTCCTCACCACTGGCCGCTCTCCCCACCCGAGTGCAACATCCTTAACTAGTTCTTCTGAGGCGTGATCGAGGCCAAGACCAACAAGCATGCCCACAACACGGTCGACTCTCTGGAAGCTGCCATCGTGAAGGCGTTCGCCGATATAGACAAGGACATGGTCATCAAAGCGTGTGACTCATTTCGTGCCTGCCTTGAGATGGTCGCCGCCGCCGCCGGTGATTACATTGAAAAATAATGTAGTATGTAACTCTAACTGTTGCTAAATAAACTGTCACGTCTCTGCATATACAACTATTGTTCTTATTGGCTATTTCGTTTTCTTTTTGTCAAATGTCGGATTTTGCTGCAACACCATGTATATATAGATACATGTATATATAATGGCTGGTCATTCGTATCCGAAGATACCCGTCGACCAGGTCGGCTAGCTAATTCCCATTACAGACGTCTGCTCAGGCACACTTGTGTTTGTTCAACATCCACAGAGCCCACCTGTGGATTATACTGCAACTATGCTGATCGAACCTTTGGTACAGCTTCTGGGTATAGTGAGTTATTCGGCGTGAACAACAATCTGAACCAGTCAAGGACGCTGAAACACTCTGTCACGATGACTTGTGGCTTCGAAATAGCGCAACCATTGACGGCTCCTCAAAGAAAGCTGTCTATCCAATTCACTCACAAGGCTTGGGTCAAACCATGGTATGATTTTCACGCACTTTCCAAAGGTGTCACATGCTGGGATTGCATCCTTCAGAACATTAAGAAGTCACCTTCCTGACAAATCGACCATAGCGTTAGATTTCTGACCATAAAACCCGACTGAAATACTGAAGATATTTTCGTCCTACTTCACTTGCTAAAATCGAATAAAACAAAACTGCTCTCAGTTTCATAGTCACACTTTTGTCATAAACCCACAGGTTTAAAACATTTGGTGAAATTGAATCACTAAGAAGCAGTTATTGAATGAAATTTGTTCTGAAATGTTCACACTGTAATATGATTCGAAGAAAGGATATTATGTCAAAAATAAATATTTGTATAAAATTAATGCTACTTTATTGATGATTTTTTTTTAATCGTATCACCCCGAGCAAGACGGTAACGCCACTCATATGCAGTGAAAAGATTGGAAAAAAGAAAGCCGGAAACCACATCCTAAACAGGGAACAAGGGATGAGCCTCTTAACCTGTTCAATAGATATGGGTGGAGTGTGAACCGGGCGATAAATAGCTCTATCTACTCCAATCGAAGAAAAAACAAAAGAAACCAAAATGAGAAGATTGGAAAAAGAGAAAGCCAGAAACCACATCCTAAACAGGGAACAAGCGATGAGCCTCTTAACCTGTTCAATAGACGTGGTTTATTAAAAATCTATATATTACATGTGCGTGTCTGTATCTATATTGACAGTGTCTGTCTGATATGAACAGACTGAGGTAGATAAATAGAGAAATGTAGACCAGACAGAGATAGACAAAATGATGCTAATAAACGTTATTCTAAAAAATAACGTTTATTACTATCATTACTAACTACCTGATGAGACATTGCTCTTTCAATGTCAAAACAAAATGTACACTTTTGTTGTAGATTGTAGTTTGTACATGTTCTAAAGTATAATTTATAATAAATATACACATACGAATAATCATAATATAAACTCAAGATTAATAATATAAATTCAAGGAATTATAATTATAATATAAACTTTATAAATATGAAAATTTTAATATAAGCTGATATAAAAACGAATTATAAATTTCATAAATATGACGTTACTTTGCATCGAGGTTAATAGCCGCTGATTTCGACCTTTAAATTAATTAAAATACGGAGAAAATATCATGATGATCAAAATACCAAACAAGTTGTTCCTGTTTCTGAGTTTTTTTTTAATCATAATGGACGAAAAAATCCTCAGTCGAAAATAAAAGAGGAAAGATGAATATTTTCACTATTTAATGAAAGCCTCATACCACTAATTATTATAAACACATTCAAAACTTGCGCTTTTTGTGCAAAAGAATAAACATTAGTAGCGTGCCTTTACAGATACGATTTATGATAAACATAACAGAACGATCACAAAACCAAACCTAAACAACATTTATCGGTTTGAAATACGCTTGTGCCAAAATATCTCTGCGTTATGCAATGTCACCATTATTAAAATGAACAAAAACCCATAGGAATTGAATAGATTTCGTGGTAATAAGTTAAAATAAGGTAAACACTTTTCTCTTCAGTGTATGCAACTGGGTATGAATCCTCTTTCTAGCTTTGGCAGATTTTAAAACCATTTATGTAGCCTTGAATTATTTCATGCCCTACAAGCCGTTTCCCCATAGATGCAAGGTTGCAGTTCTATCTCAACTCTGTCCCTATTTCCATGGAATATGTTCTGACAATCTACATTTCCCAGTTCTACCAGTTGAGACTTTTACAGCTATGTTCTGCCTTGTTATATACTCAGGAGCGAATAAGTCTTCTTTCCTTCGTATTTCATTAGTAATAAGTTCAATACCTACAACTTTCCCCAAAAGCCGCTGCTTTGTGGAACAAACTTCCGAGTGGATGCTTCTCTGACTGCTACAAACTTAACCTCTTCAAATCCAGGGTCAACCAAAATTTTTTCTACATGTTTTTAGTATTCCCGTTAAAGGCTGTGCATCAGAGCTCTCCTGTTGGGTTAAAGCTGACATCGATGCTTTTATTCCAGCCAAGAAGTTACTACTTTAACCCCATTCGTTCCCCTGGTTCTTTTCCTGCTTGGTCGACCGATGTTGCCCACAAGAATCACTTCTTACGGCTTTATCGAAGTCACGCGTCTGACCATTACAGGCACCTTTTTACCTCTGTTCGTAATAGTGCAAGATTATCCTAAATGAAGTTAAGCCGTTGTTTGCTGAAAAAAAATGGAGTAGCGTATAGCATCCCGAAAGTTCGGCCCCAAAAACTACTGGCGGCTCTGTAAAAATGTGTTAAATAAAAGAAAGCCTTCAATCCCCAATTTAATCAATGAATTTGAAGTCCTCACATCTTCAGCGGATAAGCCTGGGTGCTTTGGTCGCAGAATCTTCACCAACTCAACATTTGATTCTTTTGGGGTATCCGCATCCGACTTGAACATAGGCTCAACTGAGTGAGGTTCACCTTACCCACTCAGTCGTCTCTAACATAATTTCAAAGCTTTACCCACATAAGGCGAGTGGAGGTAACGGAATCCCTATCATTGTCCTAAAAATGTTCCCCTGAACTCTCCTCTGTCCTATCCAAACTCTACAACTACTGCCTCTCTGCTTCTTGCCTTTCTGCCTGCTGGAAGTCATCCTCTGTGGTTCCTGTATTTAAGAACACTGGAGAACACTCTAATTATCGACTTATCAACCTACTACCGATTGTAGTAGGTTGATAAGTGTTCGAGGCTATTTTCAATGCTGAAATCGTTCAACATCTCACAGCCATGGCATCTTCTCTGATAATCAGTAGGATTCCGCTTCACCAGGTCTACTGTTGATATGCTAACGACTATCGCAGAGTATATATACCAGACTCCTGATAAAACCGCGAAGCTCGAGCTGTTGCACCAGATATCTCCAAAGCATTTGACAGTCTGGAATTCTGGCATTTTACGCAAATTACAGGGCTATACTATAACTGGACGCATGTTTGACCTAATCCAGTCGTCTCTTTCAAATCGCGTAATGAAAGTAGTATTGAGTGGGAATGCTTCCAGATACTATCATACGAACGCGGGTGTCTCTCAATGCTCTATTCTCGGTCCTACGCTTTTTCTAATCTTCATCAACGATTTCTCTGATGTAATCAGATCCCAAGTAGGCATCTATGCTGACGACACCACCATTTACTCCCGCCCCGATAAGAAATCTGCCGAAGCTAACAAAACAAACCTCGTTGCTGATCTTGAAAAAGACTCTCAATCTGTGGTGCACTTGGATAAGAAATTGCTCATAAATTTTAATGCTTCCAAAACGAAAATTCTGTCTTTTAACCACCATAGACAGTCGCTCCTATTCCCCTCCCCATCAGCATGGATCAGGCTAGTCTACCTGAAAGCAAAACACTGTGCCTCCTCGGTCTAACCCTATCAGCTGACCCCCAAGTAGAATGACTACATTGAATCCATAGCTAAATCTGTTGCTAGGAAGGTTGGTTCGCAGTGTAGGGCCAGAAAGTTTTTCTCGTCTGAATCCCTGACAACCGTTGTATCATGTTTTTCTTCCTTTGCACTCCACTCTCATGCAACCCTCTTCACATCAGTGTTCTCATCCTTCTCTTACCCGTTCTCTGACACCCACTATAACTTGTTCCGCTTTCTCATCACTCACTTCTTATGTAACCCCCTGCGCACCAGAGGCAATTCGGCATTGCATGGAGTGAAATGATAAAAAAAAAAACCTTTCTTATAATATGCAATTCTTATGTCCATAAAACAACCCCACTAGATAACCTCTTGTCTTGAGTAGATCTCTGGCCTTGTAATAGCGTTTGGAAACTGTTTTGATAGTTATCTGTTCTTATTTTTCCCGATGGTATGACAGCTTATCTGAAGTTTTAACTTCTGATAAATTATCATTACAGTACATTAACTTATTCGGATTAATGTCCTAATTTTACTGGTTTATATCATAACGTTCCAGTCATTTTAAATTCCAGCCTTCTTCACCTGTTTCGTGTTTTTTAAGCTTTTAAAAATTTCGATCTTAGCCCTTCATTAAATAAAACGGAATAGATTGTTTCTATTCCGGTCTCCATACTAAGGAAAATAACTTCTATTAGTTCTTTACTCTTGGCGTATTTCAAATTTTTTATGTAATTTGTTTTCTCTGTCTATTTTGTAATGCTATTTTGTTTAGAATTGCTTCAAAGTGTATCTGTTTCTTGTGATTCAAAATTCTTTGTTCTGAGAAAAATATATGTATATATACGCAAATGGACGAAAACATTTTAACCAGTGACATGTGACAAGAGCGAAAGCAACTGGCAACTACACATTTTAAGGTTCCGATAAATATGAAATATGCAAGCAAACTGCCTTATTTTGATATGTTGAATGTCACAGTTATGGCTAGGAAGATTTGAATTACTTTAGGAAATGCAAAATTGTTATGGCCGACAATGAAGCCCAAAGCATTTCTAAATCAGAGAATAGGATTTGGTTTATTTTAAGAGAATGGGACTTGGGTTATTTTTTAAGAGAACACGGATTGGTTTATTTTTTAAGACAATAGGTTTGGTTGACTTTTAAGAGAACGAGATTCGGTTTAATTGTAAGAGAACGGGATTTAGTTTATTTTAAGAGAAAGAGATTGGGTTTATTTTTAAGAGAACGGGATTTAGTTTATTTTAAGAGAAAGAGATTGGGTTTATTTTTAAGAGAACAGGATTTAGTTTATTTTAAGAGAAAGAGATTGGGTTTATTTTTTAAGAGAAAGAGATTGTTTTTTTTTTTAAGAGAACGGGATTTAGTTTATTTTAAGAGAAAGAGATTGGGTTTATTTTTAAGAGAACGGGATTTAGTTTATTTTAAGAGAAAGAGATTGGGTTTATTTTTTAAGAGAAAGAGATTGTTTTTTTTTTTAAGAGAACGGGATTTAGTTTATTTTAAGAGAAAGAGATTGGGTTTATTTTTAAGAGAACGGGATTTAGTTTATTTTAAGAGAAAGAGATTGGGTTTATTTTTAAGAGAACGGGATTTAGTTTATTTTAAGAGAAAGAGATTGGGTTTATTTTTTAAGAGAAAGAGATTGTTTTTTTTTTAAGAGAACGGGATTTAGTTTATTTTAAGAGAAAGAGATTGGGTTTATTTTTAAGAGAACGGGATTTAGTTTATTTTAAGAGAAAGAGATTGGGTTTATTTTTAAGAGAACGGGATTTGGTTTATTTTTAAAAGAAAGAGATTCGGTTTATTTTTAAGAAAAAGTGACTGGGTTTATTTTTAAGAGAACAGGATTTGGTTTACTTTTAAGAGAACGGTTTCTGGTTTATTTTTTTAGGAGAACAGGATTTATCTATTTTCATTGGTTCTAAGTACTGTGCAGATAATGTAACGGATAATGTTACCGTAGGTGGAATAGGCTATTTGATTTGATTGATTCATTTTTACAGCTTATTAACCATTTGCACGTTATTTAAAGCCAGAAATATTTTTATATAGAAATATTTTTTGTGGGGAAAGGGGAGATATTCATACAGGTCTTATTAATTAACCTAAATTAACATAGCTGGAGAAAAAGATGTTGATAAATATCTTTCCCAAAACTATTTATAGATAAGTAAATATAATAAATCCAACTGCAATTAGAACTCGGCACCCCAATTAACAAATCCTATCATTAACACCACCTGCACACCCAAGCTTACCGAAGCTGGAAATCCCAAGCAGTTATATATCTAAGTACTGTCCATATATCTAAGTACTGTGATGCGACCGTAAACATGGAATAGGTAAGTTGAGTTCAAATTCTATGATAACAAAGCCGCTGAAAAAGGCATGAATCCGTCTCTCCTCTCCACCAGCTATGGGTTAAATAGCAGGGTAGAGTGAAATCTTCGACATAGGATGAGAGTCAATCTCGGAGAAGGAAAATTCTAAATTCCAAATCGTGACAAAATGTAAATAACTCATTTGTGTGTGTGTGTTTTTTAAAGAAATTTTACCAACTTCTTCGCAGATAAAGAAAAGAAATCTTGGAGTTATAATCGCCTGCGTCCTGAAGGGATATGGCATTAAGTAAAAAATAAAAAGAGAACGCCGATATATTTTTCTATTTTACGCTTGATTGACATTCATAAATGACATGGATATGAGATAAAAAGTTATTGATTGCATTCCTAAACGAAAAAAAAAGAAAGAAAATATGGGAAAGTCAGATGATGCAAACTTATAACGAAAGAATAAAACTGTAAAATGCCACATAAAAAAAAAGAAAAGAAGAAAGAGAAAGGCTTTCGATAAATAATTTGGGCCACCTGATATCTTGCTTTAATCTTTAAATTCTATTACGCCATTTTACCTACATGTGTGTGCGCGCATGCGTGCGTGAGAGTTGATATTTACTCACTCGTGTATTTCGACGTGATGTATTGGTTATCAAACTAAATCAGTTACGACTGAATAGTGAGTTCGAGCCTCATTGGGTACCCCATATTTTTTATATATATATATATATATATATATATATATATATATATATATTGTTGAGTTGTGATAATGCTTATTGCCAAGATGGTTGTTTTTCAGTTGTTTAGTGCTAAAGTATTTTGGCAGGCAGGTCTTGTCGTAAAGTGCTCGATATCGAGATATTGATAGAGCGTTAATAGGATTAAAATGAAGAAGTTTCTCACATAAATGAGCAGAGTCATGTCAAATTCGAAGTTTTGTGAAAGCACCGTTTTGATGGTCTGGCTCCACGGGGCTGAACTTCAATATTATCAGTTAAGTGACAAACTTGACTATACATTACCTATAATATATATATATATATATATATATATATATATATATGTATGTGTGTGTGTGTGTGTGTGTGTGTGTGTGTGTAGGAAAGCACAATACATCATCTAAAACGGTTGTAAACTGTAAATTATTTTGACGGGAAAGTTTTTAATACCCATTTCTTTAAACCACAAATTCCAATTAGTTTAAGGTCCTGAGTATGACGATAAACTGCATACGGCATCAAGGCCTCTGTTTAGGAGGTTGTGAGGAGCATGGAACCACCTCTTAATTGCTTTTGTCCCCAGATCCATCTTGAGGTGGTAGCACCTGCTAGGGTCCCAGCTATAGTTAACCCCTAAACTGGGGCCAAAATGCTATGAAATTTTAAAAATAGACTATTATAGACATATATTTATAAAAATGACTTTTATAGAAAAATATACATTTTTAAAGAAAATATTACCAACAATACTTTTTTGAAAGAAAAAGTTACCATAATACAATTTTGAATGAAAAAAAAAATTAGCAGCAATTCATTTTTGAATACAAAACTAGCAGACATCTTCAGTTTTCAATATAAAAAAAAGAAATAAAAATATTTTCGTCAAAATCTGACTAAATCAACCTTCTCACTATAACCAATTATTAAAAAATATACCTTAAAAGCTCACTTTTTTGGCATTAAATAACCCACAAAGGTTGATATGCCGTTAAACAAAACTCAGAACTCAAACTCAAACAATTGACTTAATTTTATCAGAACATTTAAACAACAGGAAGTCATGCGGAATGACTCAGAAAAAATGTGTGGCTATGTATCTAGACTGTGGTGATACGTCAAATCAATCGTTACACTTGACCGATGAATAGTTTACTTCTCATCCCTCTACCATTTATGACACCAACTTTATAACATCTAGAAAGATTCTTTTCTGAGTCATGCCGCTTGATTTCCTGTTTTTTTTTTTGTTTTTTTTTTCTTTAATGTTCTAAATCATTTGTAATATGCGGTCTGATGAGATTGGTACTAAAAACTTACTCGACAAAATAAATTATAATTTATAACTTCTTTCGATTATGTGTTAAGTTTTATGTATATCATATTCTTCTGAATATTACCCATTGAGCTCTCTGTATGGATATATCTCTTTAATATTTTATATGAAATAGATCTTCTTGGACTATCCTCTCTGATTATGGATTTTACATCAACATATCTATCTATCTATCTATCTATCTATCTATCTATATATATATATATATATATATATATATATTATAAGAATGTGAAAGAACAGGTAGATTAAACCCCACTGCTCAAGCATTTGCTTTTATAAAGAGTGCTTGATACGAAGTAGAACTTAATATTGTGACTTTTTTATTACAATGATTTATAAAAGCATTATATCACTACACAAAAATGTTCATGTTTCAAAACAGTACTGTTCTTCAGGCGATAGTATAAAAAAAATTGTGAAATTGATTTATTTAGAAAATATAAGATGAATTCATGGTTATTTACAAACGGAAGAAGTAGTAGTAGAAGGGGTAGGTAGAGAATATGCTTGTAGGTGTATCAATACTGTTCAATGATGTGAATGAGATATAGAGAAAAAGAAAAAGAAATATGGTATTTTTACTTTTATGTTACTTGATTTTTACTGCTTAATCATGTTTCGACTTTTTAAACTAATATTATCATAATTTGTGGCGTTCAGAATTCAAGGAGAGGTGATGCGCTTATCTAAATTTTGAAGAATTTAGTAGATTCCAAGTTGACCTGAAAAAACTTGAATATTGCTTTACGTATGTAATTGTATAATAATTCTAGTTTGTCTGTACAGGATTCAGGTGATAATGTATATTTCTAAGTGTGTGTGTGTGTGTGTGTGTGTGTGTGTGTGTGTGTGTGTGTGTGTGTGTGTGTGCTTGTTAGTTTATTGCATGTTGATTTGGGAACATTTTTACATACATACATTTTGTTTTTATTAACGTACGTTAGATTATCTAAGAATGGATTCATTAAAGGTTGGGGATAAAATATAATTTTTAACGTGTGTTTATAGTTGTTAATATTATTATTAATAGGCCTCTGAAGTACTTTCTTCGTAAATAATTATGTTCTTTTTAAATTACGGTTTACAAAGTAAAAATATCATATTTTTCCATATCTCATTCTCTGATGAGAAGCTTTAATAAATATTGAAACATGTTAGACTGATAAATGTTTCCTATTTGTTCTCTATCTTATCACTCTGTCTGATTCCGACTCATATCTGATAATTTATTTTTGATTCATGATATGCTAAAACATTATGAGCATTATAAGTATAAGTGCTTCCTTTGCAAGCCCCGCAAGCTCATCAAAAACGCAGTGAAACAATACAAAGATAAACCCTTTCTTTTCTTAAATATAAACACTCTTTCTAATGCAAAATCTCTCTATATAAAAGGCAATCCGTGAGTCTGTGTGTGACTGTACTGTTCCCTATGCACGCCTACATTTTTTAAGCTACGCCATTCAAACTTTCTAGGGGCACATATCGACAGGGAAGTCACATCTTTTTTTTCTTTTTGAGTTTAAGTTCAGCAATTTTCACCTTTCGCACTCTTTGGCCAACGGAGCGATTGTTTACATTTGCTCAGTAAAACATCTAAGATCTAAGATGGTTGCTAGATTACGTCACAGAAATCAAATCACACGTGTTAAACGTGACTAAAAAAAAAAAAAATGAGCCTTTATATTTAATTTTTATTCCGACGTTTTAAAAATTCATTTGGTCAACAAAAAATGTGAAAATTTCCCCCCGTAATTTTGAAACAAAAGAAAAAAAAAGTGTTTTTAGGACCCGAAGGCTAATATCCCTTCAAATTTTTCCCAAAATAGTCTTATTTCCGTGCAAATGTATATGCTGAACTCAAATCAGTAATTATATATTGAAGAAATCGACCTTTTTTTTATGTTAACGACCAGAAAAAAATCGGACTTCTTCTCGCTCTTTTTGTCAGCCATTACCGGCTTAGTGAGAGCCATTTGCTGCAGAACGATTTTAGTCGTAGGAAGAAAATTTGGGCCTATTTACTTCCTTGACAGAAAAGTCCTTGCAGAAATTAGTACGCGATTATTTTTTTTTTCGGTACTTAATTTCAGAAGAAAGTTATTGATATTGAAACAAGTAAAAAAAAATAAGAGTTTACGCAAAACAAAAGAAAATAGTTTTTTTAATGGAATTTTTTAACAATTTTTAAACAATTTTTTATAAAATTAATTTTTATATAACTGAGTTTTAAAGTGAGGCGGCGATTACAAGTGCTTGAAAATCGCAACACGCTGCACTAATCATGTAATTAAAAATGTTTTGAGTTGTACAGGCAACGCCGGGCTACGATGCTAGTAATAAATACACGCTGTACGTTTGCTATTCAATAAAGTATTGAGAATTTCGAACCAATTCAGAATAGACATTACGTTTAAATTGTCAAAATTATCCCAACTGATTATTCTACGTTACTGTGGCCTAACGTTGTTCAATTCTATTTTGTTTCCTAGTGGTTGTGAGTTCAATCTATTGATGAAGCGATGAAATTAATATACTTTAGTTTTGTTTAAATCATTTCGACCCAATCAAGGCGATAAAAAAGAATTTCAACAGTAAAACGGTGAGGACTATAATAATAATTATTTCTAATTTCAAACATCCTTACATAGATTATGTCGCTATAATTTTTTGAAGTAAATATTATGGACATATTTCTCTAATTTTATCTAAAATAAGAAAAATATGAAAACAGCCTATTTGTTATTTGCTTTTTTACTTCAAAATCCATAAACAACTGCAAATAGTCGTGGATTCTTTTTTTTTTTTACTTAAGTTACTTTGTATCAGCCTCTTACAGCATTCACCTATTCCCAAGACATAGGTTGTTTATGAATTATAAGCACACTCGACAATTCTGTTATGTGTTTCTTGGCAAAGACCCTTCATCTTGTGCATATTTTTTCTCTTAGCTTGTTGGGAAAAAAGAAAACTGAATCATAAGGAAGAAGTAATCAGGTTAGATTTACTGATCAGAAAAAATCTACATGAATTGAATAAAAGCTTTGGTTATGGTCACTTTTCAGGTTACTGAATATAAGAGACGCCAGAAGAAGACTAAGGTACAATAGCCAAAATCTTGCAACATTAACAAGGAAGAGAACTCTAGTCTGAACAGATCAGTAAATCTCTCTCTCTCTCTCTCTCTCTCTCTCTCTATATATATATATATATATATATATATATATATATATATATATAAATGGGTATGTCTACCTATATGTGTGTGTTTGTGTGTCTCCATTCTAACGAACCCTACTCAAAATTTTTCGAATCGATTTACAGTACGGCAGAAATCGCTGAAATCCTTAGAATTTACAAACGTTTCTCCCCTGAGACATTTTATGCGAATTCAAACAAAATCGAGTAACTTTTAGGTCAAGATCCGAACCTTTGATGTATACAAAATATTTTTGAATCAATGTACAGAGTTCGTCAAAAATCAACAACAAACATGGTCATTTGCACACTTCTATGCATTTCTCCAAGACGCTTCACTCAAACCCAACAAAAATCAAGTCACTGGTAGATCAAGGTTTGATGCCTTGATATGCAAGCAAAAACTTCAATTGACACACAGGGTGCGGCAAAAATTAATAGAAAATGTTGCTTTTTGCGATCGTTTACTTCTATGAAATGCTTCGTTGTATTTTTAACAAATCAGATCTTTTTGTAACATCTACCTCATCATATGCCCTAACAATTTTCCGTGTTCTACAAGGTGCCTACTCCTCCGACATTGCAGGGATAATGCATCTACTTCTTCTGCGGTACAACGTCATCGCATCACATTACAGGTTCCTGTAACGACCCCCATGTTCTTCCACTTGTACATACATTATTCCCGTTTATTGGCAAAATTGATCAAGCATGAATCCCGTTTTACAAATACAACAAAAACCTATATTTACGTCGCATTTTGTTAACTTACGCGTCCTTGCAACCTCATACTCAAACTTTTTGAATAAGCACTTGACCTTACCATTTCAACATAACTACCAAAAATCCAAACAACGCCAAACTATAAAGTTAGTATATTATAAGGTAAGCATACTAAATATATGCACTTATACTTGGTTGCTTCGAATATTCGATCCTCTTTGGGCACCATATACCGGATAACCTGATCGTTACCTGGATCGACGAGTACCAGAAAGAAGTTTGTTAACAAGTATGAGGTTAATAATACATGTGTAAATAATGCCAGAAATAATGATTAATCATCCCAAAAATCCAGACAGACGGAAAACAGGTGATAGAAACCACAAAGAGAAGTGTTTAAATAATGTAAGTCAAAATAATTCCTCATTTCAGAAATTCAGAACGAAAGCAAGCATGTATGTGTAACAACAAAAATGATGATAATAATACGTGTGTAAATAATGTAAGTAACAATAATTCCTTTAGAAACATTGTTTGGACTATTGTCCTTATCTTTATTGATATATTTATATTCACGACGTTTCGGCCGTTTTGCACTTCTGTCTTCTTCAGGTGATTGAAATTTCGAACTGAACCATTTATTTCGATCACTGGGGTATACTGCTCTCGTTCCAAAAGCCATGCCACTTCCGACTATCTTAGTTATCTCCCTCTTAACTCAATTATCTAAGCTATTTGTTCACTACTGCTGTAGCCAGGTATTGAACTCACAATTCTTTGGGTCAGGTTACTGGATCTAACCAACGCTTTTATCCTGGGCCATATGTCTTTAGAACACCAGTGTATGAATTTTGGGGGCCTATAAAGTTAATGTCTCAGTTATCATTGCATATTGCAATCTTGAAGCTAATGATTTTCTCTTGCAGTCCGTATTACTTGTTTCCATATTGTATTCATTTCTATGCTTGGCCGGCTTAGGAGATTTTTGAGGCCTTGCATATGCGCTAATTCCTTAAGTTTTCGTAATTTACAGTGGTTTTCTCGATCAATTATTTTAACTTCATCCCACAGGAGACGGTGATTCCCTTTCTCCCTCCATATGTTGTCAGCTATGCCTATTTTTTCTATTTCACCTCGTGTTACGGCTTAAGATTTTCTTGTAGCCTTACCTTAAGAGAGCGATCCGTTTCTCTTTCATATTTCTTTCCCCAGCTGCATGGAATGGCGTACACACAGACCTTAGCCATGTTCTCTGTTGTCATATACCCTTTTTACGTTGTAGAGTACTGTTTATACTGACAATTTCCTGTTCATAGGTCTCTGGAACGCCGTTTATGACTTTTGCTCGATGTTGTAAGCAACGGGCGGTCGTTTTCTTTGCATTGTTTTGGGTGGTGGGAATTGAAGCTGCCATTGTCCAGTCAATGTTGGTTTGCGATATACGGATGTCTTGAACCTATTCTCTATTCCAGAGATTAGTACATCCAGTTTTCTTTTTTCATTGTGAACTCTATCGATGATCTTATTGAGATAACTAAGACATCTGGAAGTGGTATGGCTCTTGGAACGCCAGTGATCGAAATAAGGGGTTCTGTTCGAAATTTTGACAACCTGACGGAAGCCAGGGCGTACGATGGCCGAAACATCGTGGATATGAATATGGCAATAAAGATGAGGACAACAGTCTGAACAATTTAAACAATGTAAATATTACCTCATCTCAAAAATATAAACAAATATTGAACAATAATTCCTCATTTCAGAAATTCAGGCAAGAGGAAACCAGGTGATAGTAACAACAAAGAAGAGGATAATAATACGTGTGTAAATGATGTAACAATAATTTTTTAGTTGAGAAATCGAGACAAAATTCAATCAAGTGTTTATAACAACAAAGATGAGGATAATAATACGTGCGTAAATGATGTAAGAAACAATAATTCCTCATTTAATAAATTTAGACAGAAGCCAACCAGGTGATAGTAACCACAAAGATGAGGATAATAATACGTGTGCAGTTAATGTCAGTATCTATAATTCCTTATTTCAGAAATTTAAACAGAAATTACTTTCTTTATATTTCTGAGATGAGGTAGTATTTACAGTATTTACATTATTCAGGCTATTGTCCTCATCTTTGTTGACATTTGTCCGACGTTTCGGTCGTTGTATGCTCCGGCCTACTTCATTAATACGGAGTGCCAGAGAAAATCATTAGTGTCAAAATTGCAATATGAGCTCTGGTAAAAATACTAGAGAAAACCATTAACATAAAAAAATTGCAATATGAACTCTAATAAAAAAGAGTTAGTGAACATTAGGTTTATAAATCCCAAAAATCAGTTGTTCTCGACCTTAAGGACACATCGCTCAGTAGATAGAGACTTGGTTAGTTCCAGTGACTTGACCCAAAGAGTTGTGAGTTCAATACCAGGCTACAGCAGTGGTGAATAAGTAATTTTTTTAGGGTCAGAGGGAGATAGAAGTGGATCTAGGCAAGGAATGAAGATCATATACCCCAGTGACTGTAATAAAGCGTTCGGTTCGAAATTCTTAGCACCCGAAGAAGATGAGAGCGTACAACGACCGAAACGTCGTACAAATGGCAATAAAGATGAGTACAATAGACCGAATATTGTAGAAATTAGTTTTATTCGTCATTGGTATCGTTCCTTTAATATTGTTCTTTGAATTTTCCCTAGATCTTTTGGTGGAGACAACAAATTCCTTACGACATTTTACGTCACAGTGTCATTCTGTCACTTTTCTCTATTGAATCCTTCACACCATTTTTTTTCTTCAATAATAGTTTAGTTTCTGAAAAATAAGGCTCTCACCTGTGACGAAAAATTATCAAAAACAAAATTGTCTTTTTTCTTTTTGCATCGATAAAATGTTCGAATTACTTGTGATATAAAAAGAATAGAGAGTCGGATCCGGTAAAGAACAATTGTATAAGCCAAATGTTTATAACAGGGTTAAATAAAAACTCTATCGTAGCCCGTACAGAACAAATAAGGCCCTGAGAAGAATATGAGGAAAAATAAGAAAAGTTTTCTATCGGTATTCCCAGTTATGATCTTGCTGGCCAACAAGGAAATATGGCCCGACAGAACGACTCAGATAAAAAATGTTTACGGACAATCGACGAAGAAGTAACATTGACTACAAAATAAAACAAGAAAAAAGGAGATCTCTACCAGAAAAGAAACACATTAAGATCTCAAGAGAAGAAGAGAAAAGACTAACAAAAAAACTCCAAAAACGAAACAAGACAAAAATAGCACGAAATCATTTAGAGATAAAACCCATTACTTTTCATGGAGTTTTTGATCTTGTGTTACATTTGGTAGCGACGATATTTATTTTCGTAAATACAAAAAAATTTGGCACAAAGTCAAAAATTGGGATTGGGAAAGACTGATCTTCATCTATCGTAAAATAACTTAGCTAGCCACAATTGCTGACCCAAGCAAATTATACAATATTCCTTGTACCAAAACATCACATTCTTACCATTCTTACTACAAACACCGTAGTACCTTAAAGACTCTATGAAAATTTAACTCGTTCCATATGTACAAGTTGTCTGGGAGGAGTGGGGAATAACAAATTTAAAAATGAAAACCCCGGTGAATGTTTACACGATTTATTACACATTCGATAGCGACGTGGAGGCGCTGAAAAATACCACGTACCTTTCGTGGAGATGTAGTGATATACAGGGCGTTCATGAAGTTTTTATTGCTCAGAAGTCATATGACATAAAGCATTGTAATTTGTTTGTAAAATGTTGTGCATCTTCCCAAGTTTACATTCTAATCTAATGTTAGGACTCTTCTGGATACACATTTCCTTGAAAGATGGATTGACTGTCACGGACCAATAGCATGGCCACCTTGCTCTCTGATCTTACCCACTTGGAGTTTTTCCTTTGGGGATATATGTCAAGGATCGTGTCTACCAAACTCCTATTCATGATCTGGCCAAACTTCATAGACACATTATTGAAGTTGTCCAAACAGCTGACCTTGATATGCTGCAGCGTGTATGGAGTGAGATGAAATATCGTCTTGACTTTGTGAGGGCAAATAGAAGTGCTAATTGGGATTGTAGCCAATGAAGATTGTGAATGTAAACCCGAGGAGAAGTACAACATTATACAAAAAACTGCAATACTCTAAGGCAAACATAAAACGATTAGCAAAGAACATCAGGGCATCAATCTTGTTAAGAAACTTGTAAATAAAATTGATCAAGTAAATAAGGATTCCTTATTTTACAAATCTGGACTGATTGCAACTATGTGATAGTAACAACAAAGATGAGGATAATAATACGTGTGTCAATAATGTAAGTAACTCCACCTAAATGCTTGCAACACAACCTAAATGCCTTCTTTGTTTGGATAGTGTCAGCGCTTGATTTTGCCAAACAGACAATTTATTAAATTTGCCACTCCTTGCTTTTCTGCAGTGAATTTACATCTGGTGTTTAACACTCGGAAGTACTTTTCTTCCATTAGTTAGAATCATGTTCCTTTATCGCATCCGGGGTTAAGAAACATCGAGCCTAGTCAGCACCGAGACGGGTGAACGCTATGTAGGTGCTGCCAGCCTGAATGTGCGGGTGGGGGTAATGGATAATGCCTCAGAACTGTTAATTGTTAGTCACGTCTGGGAAAAAGTAGACAAGACCAGACCCCGCTTATGCGATGTCTACAAATAAATTTTTCTCCAACGTACGCGCTTTGAAATCCCTCATTTTAAACGTCCTTGTGCCACACTTCACCTTTTAAATCCGAGAGTTGACTTCCAGTTCCAGTCGGTTTTGTTACCTTCACTTATGAGTGAGTTCCTTTGGGTTAGATATGAATCCACTTCGCCGCCCCACGACTAATTAGTAGGATTTCTTTTAGTAAATTATTATTATTCCTAAAAGATTCTTACTATCTAAAAATATTAAATGACATGCAAAAACCTGCCAGCATTCACCGGCCAATACCCCTCACAAATACAAATAAGAAAGGGATCGTCCACTGCTTGCAGTATCGAACAAAAATCATAAGCGGAAACCCAGAGGTATATGAACAGGAAATGACCAAGTATAGAAAGGAATACAATTTGGAAACCAGTCATACAAATTGCTAGAGAAAATCATTACCTTCAAAGGCTGCAATATGAGCTCTGGTAAAAAATTGATTACTGAGATATTAGGTGTATAAGTCCCAGAAATTCATACACTGATGTTCTCAAGGACACATGGCCCACTGTTGTGAGTTCAATATTTGGCAACAGCAATGGTGAACAAATAACTTGAGAGTTGAGTTGAAGGGAAGTCCAGAAGTGCATACAACAGTGTTCGAAATAAAGTTTGGATCATACAACAGTCGAAACGTCGTAAACATGGCAATAAAGATAAGGACAACAGTCCGAACAGTGAAAATACTAATACACTAAATACTACCTCATCTCAGAAGTACAGACAGACCCGCAAGAAGTTGATAAACCGTAAAACACAAATCACTTAAACATTTTATCCTATAACAATTCTGATGTTTTGTGCAAGTGTGAATCTGGTTATACTAGACGCACCTAGCCGAGAGTAGAGTGTAGAATTAAGCAGGCTGTCTGATTTCAGTTTTTGAATGGCCAGTTCCGTAATACAGAGTTACGGCCATATTATGTTGAAACATCGGTTCCCGGATGATCACTGAACGTCGAACCTGGTCAATATCAAGACAAATGACCGTTTGGAAATACCAGGTGCTGTAAGCCTAGACGTCCGGGGGAAGTAATCGATAACGGGCCTGAATTGTTAATCGGAGAGCCGAGTTCCAATTCCAGTCGGGTTCATCATATTCAGTTACGTATAAATATACTTGGGTTAGATATGAATCCACATCTCCTCCCAGTTTTGGGTTAATTGGTAAAACTTCTATCACTAAATCATCATTATCCCCCACCCAAATTCTTACAATCTAAAAATATTTTCTGGCTTTGAATAGACTACCATAAAAAAACAAAAACAAATTGCTCTGTGGAACCGACTCCCGAGGATGTTTTCCCCATTACTACAAACTTAATCTGTTCAGGTCCAGGGTTCGTCCTTATCTTCCCCTCCTATCCGCATAAAGTGCCTCTTACTTTGTATCCCTCTACTTCAAGTGAACCGTACTGGGTGAACCGTACTATATAAAAAAAAAAAAAAAAAAAAAAAAAAAAAACAAGCTCTCACTCATAAAAATTTTGACCATTCTTCTTCTTTTCTTTTGTCAGTGTGTAATTAGTTATATTAGACGTACCTAGCCGTGATTGGATTATGTAATTAAACAACGTCTCCAATTTGGGTTAAAAATGCCCACTTACGTGATATGATAACATTGGCTGTTCCCCGGAAGATTTAGCATTCAGTAATTGACCTGAATCCCATTGTAAATCCTTTTTGTTCCAACACCTTTACAAACGACTGTTTCAAAATTCCAAGTGTTGGCAAGTTCGTCATTCTATTTCAAACTTCTTAAATGATAAATTTAGACGACGAATACGTTTTTTTAAGCAAAAAGATTTTTACTGTTCGTTAAATTAACTGGTATTAATTTATGGCTGAAGTTTTTGTATCAGGTGTTATATCACCTTCATGTTAGCAGAGTTTTTAACATAGTTGTGAATATCAATATATGATACTATTTCAGTTGACTAAGTACCAGTCTTTCTGTTTTTATTTTCCTTCATAATGAGATGACAGATAAGGCTGTCTTATCACGCTTTACTGCGATTTTATTGATAATTTCGTTTTATTACTGAAACTTTTAAACTCACTACTGACCCTCTTTGGTAAAGGTTGATCGAAAAATTTGGCTTCTTAATATTTACACCCACTGTTTTCATTTTCTTTGGATTGCAATTTTCAGCATGTTTCGGTTTCTTCATAGTATCAGTGAGTTAAGTGACATACGTGATATACGGCTGGGGGATCATGTCTTGAAAGAGACATGACTGACTGAGCAGAAGATTTTCCTTGCAGTAGATTGCCATTACTTTCTTCAATAGACTGGTTGCCAAACAAGGCTATAGAAACTAATCTGTTCTGCTATTTAACTCATACCTGGAGAGAGAAGAGATGGATTAATACCTTTCCAAAGGGTATTTGCGAGTAAGTGAATACAACTAATTCAACTGGAATTCGAACTCGGCTCTCTGATTTTTCGTTCAGAGCTGATATTCACTATAGTGTATTTTATAGTGTACTTATTTTAGATTCTGAGACGAATGATATTCACTATTTTTTATGACTTTGTTACTTGACTATGGATTGCGAATTACCGTATTTGCCGGGATGTAGGACTCATTGCCGCATTGGACGCACCCAGATTTTGGCATGGACTATTTAAGGGACAAAAATGAGCAGATCATATGCACACAAAATTAAAATTATAACCTTACATTTATTTGACCTTCTCACTAACCATAAAGAAACACTTATACTACTGGTACTTTTTAAAAAATAGAAGTGAGGTAAGCTTTACTTTACTTACCAGGATATTATTTTGGTGAAAAAATTCACGTCCAGTAGGCCGGCAAATTCGACCGGTCGAACAATGTGTTGACCCAGAGTATTGGGATAAAAAGTGACACAAATACGGTGGAAGAAAAATACAAGTGGAACTATTTTAGGCTGGTTGACTTCACGACATGCCAATCCTTGTTTGATTATACGGTAACGAATAATGCATGGGGCACTCTGTTAGGATCAACCAGGCAATGCCAGATACCCATTATTAACACAATCATAATTTTTACCTATTTTAGATTTTATAAATTTCAACCGCCAGGGGCACTGGCTGTTCGGTCAATGAATAGTAAATGTTTCCTTATTAGGAAACGACTAATATTACCATTAGCATGCCTCTTCCGGATGTTTCATTATCAGTTATCAGCCTTTAACTCAAATCTCAACGTTTTTGTTCACCTCTGCTGTAGCCAGGTATTAAATTCACAGCTCTTTTGGGTCAAGTCACTGGATTCAACCAACATTTTTATTCAGTGAGCCATGTGTTATTGAGGGTATTCAGAAGAAGCATAACACGCGGAACTAGAACAATCTACCTCGGTGTACGAAATAAAGGATTCAGTTGGAAATTTTAATCACTTAAAGAAGGCAGGAGAGTACAACTGTCGAAACGTGAATATATCAACGAATATAAAGAAAACAGTCCGAACAAGGTAAATAGTGTAGATAAGTTTATCTCGCTGAATAGGGTGTTCGATTCTTATAGGGTGCTTCATAATTTTAGCCTTGTGCCACACGTAAACTAAACTTAGAAAATAACCATTATGACCCCGGCTACGAGTTATCTCGTGATTGGGATTTTCTGATATATTTTCATCTGCCGGTACTAACAACCAGTGATATTTTAGTATGAAAACCACGTTAAGAATTCATTTGAAGCTGTAAATCAACTCATAAAAAAATTATTGCCTAAGTTGGCAATGATGAAGTTGTCGTTTGAAGTCAGATTTTGTACTTGGCCTCTTGCCGATACACCTAAAAAATTAATTGCGAAATACGACTTTAGATGTAACCCCTATAACTTGAGTGGTTTCCGAATTGGAGGAATTCTGGTATTCAAAATTAAGACTTTTTTAACTTGCATTTTTTTAAATGAAACTTTTGTAAATGAATCTTTTACTATGTGTCCCGTTCCTTTCAGGCCGTTGATGATTTCGGCTCACCTCAATTCCATGTCCGTCGTAGCTCTTAAATGTGTTTTGTTATTTCTCCTAAACATTGTTCTACAAGCCATTTACTCAAACTCGCTAAGTAGGTTATACACTGTTTTTCTCCGTCCTTCTTGCCTTCAATATGTAATGTGAATATCAAATTTTCCAAGCCTTCTTTCCTCATTATGTGCTCTAGAAAGTAAGTGTCTTTTTTTTGTTTCCATTTTCTCGAAAAAATTCGTCGTTGCTCGCAGGTTCTGTCCATGCTATTGACAGAATCCTTCTGTAGAACCACATTTCTGTTTCCACATGTGTCTTCTTCATCTGTGACGAGATGGTCCTGCAGTTATTGCCATGTAGAAGGACTGATATTATGTAACAATTCAGTTCTCATTTCTTTGTTTCTAACAAAATTTTCCTGTCTCTCTATACTTTGCTTAACTTCTGGAAAACATTTTTCGCTGTCCCAATGCGCCTTCGTGTTTCGGAGTATGGCTTTCCGATATCTGTTAAAATAATTCCCAGATATTTGAATCATTGTACTTGGTTTGAGTTTGGTATCTCTAATTTGTAATTGCGCTGTTCCTTTAGCTGATAATTTTTTCTCGTCAAGATCCATCTTGCACATTTATAAACCTACAATTCGTCCATGCATTGAATATTGTTGCAATATCTAGTCGAGTGTTCCTGTTATACATCTTGAGGTTCTCAACAAAATCCAAAGGAGGATTTGGCAGCTCGTCTTCAGTCACTTTCTTACCGACGTGACGTGGCTTCTCTCAGTCTTTTCTACAAATATTTTAACGGCTTCTGCTCTGATGAGCTTATTTCCTTTGTATTCTGACAACATATATTTACTCTTGCTACTAAATTGGTATCAAGGTCCCACCCTTTACCGTCAAAGTAGTCAAATGTAACCTCCACTTCTAGTCCGCAGTTTCTTTTTTCGCACTTCCCGTTTGTGGAATTCACTTCTGTACAGTTTCTTCCCTGGGAGCTACAATCTTCAATGGTTTAAATGCAAGGTCATTTACCATCTTGTATCTCCCTAAATACCATCCACCTCTCATCCGTTCATCGTTAATTTTGGTATAAAAAACGCTGGGTTGTTTATTTTGCTGACAACCATGAATTTCTGTCTTCTTGAAATTGATGTTTAGTCCTTTCTTCTTGCTTTCCTTTACTAGCTTCTGTAATAGAGTTGCTGCAGTTTCCTTTCTAAGTTTTTTGTTTCAATTTTCTTCATAACTCTGTCTTTGCTCTGTCCATGGTGCTCTCCATGGTGCTCTCCATGGCATGCTAATCATCCTTCTGTAGAACTATATTTATGTTACTTCAAGTCTCTTCATTTGTGATGAAAAACAGATTTAGCACCCGTCCAGATACGACAACAGTATTCAATGCACGGACAAATGGTATATTTATAAATGTTCAAAATGGATTCTGACGAGAAAAACTTCCTGTCCCGACAAAGTAACCCAGCCTTTCTAGCAGTGGTTGCCGAAATAGATTCAAACCTTTAACATACACACACAAACAGGCGCTTTTGCAAATATATACACTGATATTACATAAATGTCCTTTTTCATATTAGATAGTCAGACATGCTCTGTCTGTTGAATAGAACTGACAGCCATGGTTCTCCACAGCTTTCTTTTTTATTATCAGTGCATTGTCATGACTTCTTGAAAAGATTAAGAAATAGTTGTCTTTTGCATGTTTCGGAATTTTTCTTCACTTAAGGTGGTTGCCGCCCAAGTCCAAAGATTATGTCTTTACTGACATTTAATCTATATCTGAGGTGTGTGAGGAGAAGGAATTAATTTACGCCTTTTCTAAAGGTCATTAGTACGAAGTAAACGCACTAGACTAGGACGGAATTTGAACTCGAGTAGCTGGTTTCATTTTCTGTGTTGTTAACCGTTACTCTATTTGCACATCGCAATCTTTGAATAAGCAACTGTTATGTTGGGTAAAAAAAATTGTTTAAAACACCACTTTTAACAAAGAGTGTGTTTTAGACTATGTCGAGTTCTAACATTATTGGGGGAAAACATATTCATTACAATAGGCAAAACAAAACAAAAAATAGTCCTGTGTTTATTGATAAACTACATCCGGCAGCAAGGGAAATCGTTTTGAGAAGCGTGAACTCACCTCTTAATTTTTTTTTATAATCATATCGCCCAAAAGAAGACATTTTACTGCTACTGTTGTAAGTGGCATAGAAGGAAAGTTAGGAGAAAGAGTGACAGATTATAGGAAGTGTCAAGAAGTGGGTAAGAGAAAGACGAGAATAATGATGAGATTGGAATAAACGGAGAAAGGAACATGAGAGAGAAGATGCAAGTTAGTGAGATAGGAGATGACTATTGACTTTACATTTAAATTCTTGGAGATTGTAGCTGTCGGGGAAGCAAGTAAACGGAAGGGAATTCCACAGGCGATAAGTGCGAGAAAAGAAGCTGCTGGAGTAGAATTTGCGTTTACATTTTATTGGTTTCACAATAAAAGGGTGGGAGCTAGTAGCTAATCTTGTGGCTCGAGTAAATTCATATATAGGGGGCACCAGTGAGCTAAGTTCATTGGAGCAGAAACCGTGAAGGTATTTGTAGAAGAGACACAGGGAAGCCACATTGCGCCGATGAGAAAGTGACTCTATCTGAGCTGCCAAGTCGGGATCGATCACATTACAGATTCTCCGTTGGATTTTGTCGAGGACCCCTAGATGGATAGCAGGAGCACCCGACCAGATATGGCAGCAGTATTCAATGCACGGACGGATGGTAGATTTATTTCGCGCCCGCCTTGAGATGATCATCGCCGCCGCCGCCGCCGGTTACATTGAAATGTAATGTAGTATGGGACTAACTGTTGCTAAATAAACTGTCGGGTCTCTGCAATACAACTTTTGTTTTTATTGCCTATTTCGTTTTCTTTTTGTCAAGTGTCGGATTTTGCTGCAACACCCAATATATATATATATATATATATATATATATATATATATATATATACTTTCAAATATTTTGCCGTCATTTTTTACGTCAGGGGTACAGTCAGTTATTAAGTGCCATACATGGTACACACTTTGAGCATTATGTTTTTTCGATTCATAACTGAGCAGAGGTTTTTCCTACAGAAGGTTGCCGTATTTTCCGTGTTGTACTAGTTGCCAACAAAAGCCTATATGTCACATTCCGTCCTGTTATTAAACCCGTAGATGGGGGTAAGAAAATATAGATTCATACTTTTCCGAAAAATACTTTTTGGGTGAGTAACTGTAACGAACCCAACTGGATTTCGAACTTGGCTCTCCGATTTGATTTTGACCTGATATCCATTGCACCACAACGCAAAGTAATTTGAAAAATTATTTTATGTAGCTCATGTGAAAGATCGCCACAATTTTTATTTTTGTCAGCTACTCTAAAAAGCGAAGATGTACAAGACTAAATCGAGTATATCAATATCAACTTCTATGGGTTATTTAATGCCAAAATCTATGTATTTTGTACGCAATTTTCATTTTTTTAGAGATAATGATTTCAGTAATACATATCTTACTAATTAACTCATAGCTAGGGAGAAGAGGTGAATCTTGCATTTCCCATAGGTATTTGCGCAGATGAATATAACGAACCCAACTGGAACTGGAACTGGAACTTGGCTCTCTGATTAAAAATTCTGAGACATTATCAATTACTCCATCCATACATCCAAGCTTACAACACCCGGTATTCAAAGCTTACAAGATTTGGTATTCCAGGGTGTATCAAAGATAATTTTACAAACATCAGGAGTATCTTGCTCACACCAAAAGAAAGGACAAAAACCCATATAAATATATGTCCATAAATCCTTCGTTCTTTAGTTATTAAGTTTAAGGGAGATGACGCTGTGTTGTATGTAGACTAGGTTACATTTGTCATTTGTGTACATTTGTGGCTATTCTGTCTTCAACGTTTAACCTGTGTAGTAGTGAGTTAAACGAGATGTGTTCCGTGTAACAAGGCTGTATCAGATTGCGTTTCCAGACCGAAGGCGACCAAGTCATTCAATCTTATCGTCGTGTTTGCTGAGACAGGAACTGTGGCACCACAAACTATGATAATAAGTACGCCTGACGTACAAAGAACACATACTACAGGCTGTCGGGGACGATCCAGGTATTAGCATATATCAAGTGGTCCTAGAATGTTGTAAATCTCATAGTATCGCATGGCGGCTACTTTAAAGGTTCTCTTGTATCTGTATCATTTGCAACGTGTTCAAGGTTCTTCACTAGCGAAATGGGAACTTCTTTTCGATAGTTTATCGTGTGAACTGCTGATCCGTTTGTCTCTTCAATCTTGTTTACAGATGGGGCAACATTTAAATGAGATGGACATATTTACACAACCATCATTTGTGGGCTGATCAGAATACCCATGGCGCAATACAGACTAGACACTAGCATCACTTTATGATAGGAGTGTGGGCTGAAATTTTAGTATTTTTTTCCAGCACGTTTTTTAGACGTTTAGAGGGACTTTATTTCGAAGACACTTCCTCACCTGCGAGATGATGTACCCTTGTTATATGAAGACGCATGTGGTTCATGCATGAGGGGGCTACAGTACATTTTAGTCACATTGTTAACGATGCATTGGCTGACACTCACTGGGTCCATGGCCTGTACGTTCCCAGAACCTGAGTCCAATGGATTTCAGTCAACCAAAACAAATGGTTTATGCAGCAGACATTAATAATGCAAATACGCTTTATCAACATGTTAAAGGATGCCGTGCTTAAAATGTAGGATGATATGTAATTATATACTTCTTGCACTGTTCTACCGCATTGAGCCCTCTTCTATTAATACCTGATAAATATTTATATATTTATGTGTATCTGCGTATATAAACATATATTCATATACTTATTTACATTCATGCCTCTGTGTGTGTGTGTAAATTCTTTAGGAAATTGATTAAAACCAACACACTTTGAATTTATTTGTATAAATCTTGTTTTTAATGAATACTCATATTTGAGTAGATGCTCTATTTTTTTCATTTTTTATTTATTTAACAGTATATTTATTTACAGCTACCGGCCTGAATATTCAAGAAATCTTGTTTGGAAAATAAGCACTCACTGAGAGGATTCGAACCTGCGTCCGCTAGGGGAAACCGCCATTAGATCTGACGTGCCTTGACCCCCTGATCAAGCAAAGCCCGAATAGTGCTTTCGAACACATATTTCTCCTGATTCTCGAAACATACACATCTGCTTTGTTTCGTATCCTAAGGGCGAAAAAGACATTTTTTTTTTAAATGGATTAAATCCGACATATTTTAATTTATTTGTTTAAACGTTAGTTTTAATGGATACTAATATTTGAATAGATGCTCTGTTTTTATTATCAAACAGTATATTTATTAATTTACATGGACCGACCTGAATATATTCGAGAAATCTTGTTACAAATATATGTATCGAAATATCACCTATTATTATCTGTGCATTTGAAATACTTTAAAAATGCCATCTTATAGTCCAAATCAGACTGTTGTATTTGTTTATGTTTTTATCATATCTACAGGGTATTCTGAAGCTCCTCTTCTTCAATGAGCACCTTCCTCCCTGAGAATATCATTTGTGCATTTCGTTCTAAAATGCAGAGAGCAGAATTACATGTTTCTCCAAAGTAGCTGAAGCATTTGTAATTTTATGATAGTTCTATGACGTTTTCTGAATCACTGATCCGAACTGTCCGTTGCGAAGCCAAAATAATTATATTGAGTCATTACGGAGGAAACATGTTCTTTCATCGAGTATCTTTCGTTTCCTTTTTTCATACAGTTATTTAGTGATGCATAAATGATGGCTTTATCTTTTTTTTTTTTTCGTAAAAAGAAAAAAAAATGGAATTGAAAAATTGAACAGGCTCGCCGTAGGCCTTATCGAATAATATTAATTTCTTTTGTGACTGAATTTCGTGAGTTCTTTGATGTACCGCCTTAACTTTTCCTTGCGGAAAGATATCCAAAATTATTTTAGTTTTCTTTTTTTTAGGTTTTATCAACCACCCACTTTCATGGATAATTTTTTTTACCTTGTCATCTTCAGATATATTGGATAGCTTTATAAGACATCCCTCCGTCCTATAATACTTATAACTGCTACGACAACAACTATAAGATTAGTTGCTGTAATTATTATTATTATTATTATAACTAGTGAACCCTTGCCGTCAAAAATGACGGTAGCATATATATTAATGTACCTATTATTGAGTAACTTATATTAAGAATAAGAAAATAAAATAATCCAAACAACCTGAGCATGACATGACGAAATCTATCTATCTATCTATCTATCTATCTATCTATCTATCTATCTATCTATCTATCTATCTATCTATACCAGAGCCTTTATTTTAATAAAGACGATTATTGCTGCTACTCTTGTTGTTGTGACTACCACAGTGACGTATAACTATACGTTGTGTCCCTTCAAGACGTGGGCGATTTTAGCCTTTTCCCTTTTCCTGTCCCTTGTTGCTCTTACTAAAAGTTGTCCTATTATTTTCCACAACCCCTTCTCTGCCATCCATTTCTTTAAGCCCTGCTTTTTTTGTCTCTCTTTCCCGCTATTTGCCCTGTGAGTATCAGATTTTCTAAGTCCTCTCTTACTCACTGTGTGTACCACAAACTTCAGCTTTCTTTTCCTGGTATGACGTATAAGTTTCTTTTTCGTTTCAATTCTCTCAAAAACCTTGCCGTTGCTCACCCGTACAGTCCATAGTATCCTCAGCATTCTTCTGCAGAGCCACATTTCTTTTGCTACGAGTGTTTTCTTTATCTTTGAGAAAAATTGTTCCGCATTCACTGCCATATTGAAGGACAGACATTACATAAGAGTCCAGTACTCGTTTCTTTGATTGCAACGAACTTGTCTCCGTTTCTGGAATGTGCCAATACGTTTTCGAATTTCAGTGTCGCACTTTCCGTCCTCTGTTATAACACTTTCCAGATATCTAAATTTTTATACCTGCATGACCTGTAATTGGTATTTTGGGCTCCTCTTTTTGCTGATGTTTCTATATTCAGTTTTCGTGTAGTTAATGTTTAGTCCTTTCTTCTCGTTTTCCTTCGCTACATTCTGTAGGAGGTCTTGTAGTTCCTTTCCGTGTCTGCTATCAACACTGTGTTATCTGCTTATCTTATATTGTAAAGATTGTAGCCGCCAATGACGAAATCTTGCAGGACTTCTAGTTCTCTCAGAATTGACGCACTGTATATGTTGAATAGATCTTGTTAAAAGACACAGTCTTGTTTTGCACCCCTTTCTATTTTCGTATATCTGCTGAACAATTCCTCTCCGTATACAGGCGGTTTGCTGCCAGTATCGGTTCTTGATTATTTTAATGTCTTTCCTGAATATGTCATGGTTGCTGAGCAGCAATATTAGCCTATTTTTCTGCATGTTGAAAGTTAATAATGTTGAACTATTATTTTGCATTATGAAGGTTATTATTTTGTTAATCTTTCTGCGAGCAGATGATGATAATGTTGGCCTATTCTTTTGCAAGGTGGAGGTTTTAATATTATCCTATTCTTCTGCATACTGGAGGTTATAACACTGGTCCTATTTTTTGTATGTAAATGTTATTATGTTGGCCTATTTTTCTGGATGGTCAAAGGTTTAACGTTCACCTACTTTCCGCATGCAGCAGGTTATTACATTGACCTACATTCCTGTACGGTGAAGGTGATAATATTAGCCTATTTTTCTGCATTTTGAAGGCTATAACGTTGATATATTTTTCTGCACAGTGAAGGTTATAATATTGGCCTATTTTTCTGTAAAATTAAGGTTGGAATGTTGGCCTATTTTCTGCTTGGTGAAATTTATCATGTTCGCCCATTTTTATGCATGATGGAGTTTATAATTTTGATTTCTTTCTGTAAACTGATGGTTATAATGGGTGCCTATTTTTCTGCAAGTAGAAGGTTATAATGTTGGTCTATTCTTCTGCATGCTAAAGGTTATAACGTTTGCTTATTTTTATAACGTTCTCCAATTTTCTGTATAGTGAAGGTTATAATTTTTCTGCATGATGACGGCTACAACGTTCGCCTATTTTTCTGCATTGTAAAAGTTATAATGTTGGCCTATTTTTCTCCACGGTGAAGGTTATAGTGTTGGCCTATTTATCCGCATAGTGAAGATTTTAACATTCACTGATTTGTCTGCATTTTGAAACCAATTATGTTGGCCTTTTTCTTTCTTTTTTTTTGAATGGTGAATGTTAAAATGTTGGCGTATTTTTCAGCATGGCGAACGTTTTAATGCTGACACATTTTTCTGCATTTTGTAGGTTTTAATGTCGGCCTATTTTCTGCATTGTAAAAGTTATAATGTTAGCCTATTTTTTTCATGGTGAAGCTTATAATGTTGGCCTATTTTTCCTGTATGGAGAAGGTTCTAACGTTGCCCATGTTTTGTGCCTTGTGAAAGTTATAATATAAGTCTATTTTTCTCCATGGTGTAGTTTATGACCTTCGCCTAATTTTTGTATGGAGATAGTTATAATCTTGGATATATTCTGGACAGCCTCCTCAAAGATAAAGGAGATACTCGAAGCAATAAAAGTGTAGTTTTACAGAAGGATGTTAAGGGTACTTTGGATAAAACATGTCAACAACAAACTGGTTTGGGAGTGAATGAAAACAAAAAAGAAATTTATCCTTAACATCAAGAAGAGACTGTTGTAATT
This sequence comes from Ascarosepion bandense, assembly GCA_037127315.1. Lineage (NCBI taxonomy): Eukaryota > Metazoa > Mollusca > Cephalopoda > Sepiida > Sepiidae > Ascarosepion > Ascarosepion bandense. The sequence goes on along the minus strand of JBBBDQ010001601.1, from coordinate 170,710 downwards.
TCTGGGCTTACGAGATGTGAAAGGAGGGCTTGAAAAATCTGAAAGTCACTGGGCAGATAGAGGAAAAGAGGGACAGGGGGAAAACAGTGCATGACATACGTGATGGGTTAAGCAACTAGATAGCAGAACAGGGTTTGAGAGAAATAGCAAGACAAAATATATTAAGAGCTTTAAGGGACAGTAAGAGGTGGTGAGTCATGATCGTCTACTTCCTGAAGGTACACGGTACATAAAAAAAGATAATACAAGTAATAATGTCTCTCGAAATCTCCAAAACCTACTTTTCGTAGCTCTAAATAATGTCTGTTTCCTTACTCTTCTTTTCTTTTATTATTCATCTGCACTTGCTGATTACTTGACCTCTCTTGCCTTCAATATCTGCAGTGCATTAAATTTACCACTTTTCTCATTCTATTCCCCAGAAATTTAAACTGTATTTTTCTTATTTTAAATAGAAGTGACATTTTTGTTCCTATTTTACTTAAAATGCTTCCCATGACATTCGCTCTCTATGGTATTTCTAGTATCCTTCTAGAAAATCATATATATTTTCTCAAATCTTCTCTTTATCTGTTAGGAAATTGTCCAATATACACTTCTATATTAGAGGATTGATATTAGATACTAGTTCAACTCTCTTTTCTCTGATTATAGAGAAACTTCTGGTGTTTTTAATATTTTGTATTAGGATTTAGAAAACATATTTCGCTATTCCGATGCGTCTTTGAATTACGGTGTCACATTTTCTGTTACTGATTTTCTAAGATAGTTAAATTTTTGTACTTGCTTTATATCTATATTCTAATATCTCGAATTCATAGCTGAGATCTTCGACTGTCTCGCTTTCTAACGTTCATAAATAATATCTTCTTACAATTGATAGTTAATCCCTTTTTTCTCTCTTTCTCTTATTCAGTTAAGTGTCATACGTGATACACGCTTTGAGCGATAATGTCTCGAAAGAGACATGACTGACTGAGCAGAAGATTATCCCGCAGTAGGTTACCATTACTTTCTGCGGTAGACTGGTTTCCAGCCAAGTTTATAGAACCCAATCTGTTCTATTATTTGACCCATAACTGGAGGGAAGAGACGTATTAATACCTTTTCCAATGGTATTTGTGCGTAAGTGAATGCAAGGAATTCAACTGGAATTTGAACTCAGCTTCCCGATTTGTCGTTCCGAGCCTATACCTACTATTCTTTTATTACTTTGTCTAAAAGTTACTGCAGTTTTTCTAACTTTATCGCTAGATGTTAATTGGTAGAAAATAGAAAGTGGCTTCTTGGATATGAACGTGGCAAAAGCGAATAAGATGGTTCTGATAGAATATGGGTGAATGCTTCGAAGACAGTGCCACGATGATATCAGGAAGAAGAAACGTTGGGAGAGTCGAGCTTACTCTCTGTGGTGTAATCTGCGTATCGTATGTTGCTTGAGTGTGCCCACCAGTAATAAATCCTGATAGGATTTCTAGTTCTTTTAGATTCGACTCATTGTATTGGTTAAATAATTCCGTTGAGAAGACCCATCCTTGTCTTTTTCCTTTTTTATTTTTTTGTGTACTTGAAATGAAAGCGGTTTGTTCACTAGCATTAATAAGGTAGTTTAAGGAACTGTGTCTTAAGTACATTTTTTAAATCGGTATCACCCCAAGAATGGAAATAAAGCCAAAAGATACAGAGAGTTACAGGGTGTGGAGGAATTAGGAACAGAAGCATTAATAATGAGGAGGAAAGGGAATCAGGAGGACAGTAGATCGAGATTAATATTGCATTTAAATTTTGGCAGGTTAAAATTGGCCGGAAAGCATTGAGCCGGAAGTGAGTTCCACACCCTAGAAGTGCGAGAAAAAACTGTCAGCATAGAAATTACGATTACATCTAACCAGGTCAACTGTAAATTTGTGAGATCACGACACCAGTTTTGTACTGCACTCAAGTTACATAAAGTCTAAATGCCATGGCTAAGGGGTTATTTGAACAATTACGATGAACGTATTTATAGAAAGGACTCAGGGAGGCAACCTTACGGAAAGTGACTGCAGCCGAGACGCTAGATCAGGACCAGTAATATTGCTGAAGTAAATAGCAGGGACACTGGACTATATGTAGCAGCAGTATTTTAAGTATGGATGATTCTTAGACTTATAGATATATAAGATAGATTCTGGAGAGAAAGATTGTCTTGCAAGACACAGTGAACAATTTTCTTAGCAGCTTTTCTAGTATGGATTCAATATAGTCTTTCCACTTTGTGTCAGCTGAGAACGTTGACCCAAGAAGGCGCAACGAGTCACTTTCCTGGAGGTTAGCATCAGCCATACTGATGAAAAGCAAAGAAGGGCATCCCTCGCATTATTAATCAAGAGAGGATCAGTGTAAAAATTAACAATCCATTTTTAGCCACAGTTAAAAACGAACTTGGTCGTTTAGGACATCAATTATTCGTAATGCGATATTTTATAAAATTAGTTAGGTTCATAACAGGGAAAACAATCTGTCTGAATAATCAGTCCAAGTGGCTTTATTTGATGACACTAGGAGTGTCATTTCTTGTATTAGGTTGTTACACAGGAAATGATGTATTTTTTGGTTGATTGTTGATCTGATTTCGTTTTATGAAGTGATCTTAGTTTATATATATATATATATATATATATATATATATATATATATATATATATATATATACACGAAAAATCTTTAAAAAATCTCACTTTAGATTTTTCGTGTGTTTTTGCTCTACTATTGTATTTTAGTACTTTCGTATCGAGCACTTTTTCTTGTATTTGGTTCCGTTTGGGGTTTTTTCTTTAATTTTGAATGTTTGTTCTTGTTCCGCTGGTTTCTTTTTTTTTCTCCCCATTTATCCGACGACTTAGTACGCCGGATTGTAACGGATTTAGGTTCTTTTTGTTAATGGTTTTTTCGAGAGTTTATATTGACATAAATTTACGGAGTGCATTCTTACAGAGTCTAAGTAGTTATAATTATCATTATATATATATATATATATATATATATGTTAACTCTTTCTTTCCAAATAATCTTTCTTTCAGTATGTTGATACTCATAAACCCAATGAAAATGATTACAATGAAGCAATGTCGAGTAATCTTACTGTATGAGTACAAACTGGGGGAAAAATGTTTACATCGAATCATTACATGCAATGAGAAATGGAAACTCTTTGACAAAAGTAAGAGAGTAGTAGACCAGGGGTTAGATGCAAGTGAATCACCAAAACAATATCCACTGCACCCTAAATTGTTATTGGTTACTGTACGGTGGTCTTTCAAAGTGGTTATTTATTATTCATTCTTACCTCAAAGGAAAACAATAACAGTAACCTTATATATATATTTTTTAATCGTATCACCCCGAGCAAGTCGGTAACGCCACTGATGTGCAGGGGGCTACGTAATAGTGAGAAGATTGGAAAAGAGAAAGCCGGAAACCACATCCTAAACAGGGAACAAGAGATGAGCCTCTTAACCTGTTCAATAGACATGGGTGGAGTGTGAACCGGGCGATAGATAGATCTATCTACTGTAGAAAAATTGAGTGTAAGTACGAAAAATAGAAAACCAAACATCTTTAACGTGTGAATAGCGATGGCACAATTTTGTTGCACAACATCGCACGGCCGCACGCTTCTCAATCAACTGTCTAAAAGCTGTATAGCCTGAACTATGAAATTTTGCCTGATCCTTCATATTCTCATGATATCTCTCCAAGTGATTATCACTAATTTAGTCATTTTGAGCTTTTCTCACACAATAAAACATTCTTCAATAAGGAAGAGGTAATCGAAGCATTTGAATTGAATCAAAGGATGAAAATTATTTAAAATATGGAATCAAGAATTTAGAGGTACGTTGGTGAACAATCATTCATCAATATGGTGCCTATTTCAATTAAATAAATTTATTTAAGAAGCATTTCATTCCATTTCTGTAAAGTGCGTCATTTCATATGTGATAGTCTAATATTATAAATCTATTAATTGAAGCATCTCCTGCTCCACGTTTTCCAGCTGTCCACACGTGAAGCAGGAGATGTCTAGATTGAATATTAACATTCTAGGCATATGTGAAAATAGGTGGCCAAACAACGGAGACTGAGAAGATCCGGTGAGAAAACACATCTTTTCAACCTGCACAGCAAAGCAATTATGAAAGAAATAAAAGTCTTGCCAAGCGAAATAAAGTGAAAAGAAAGAACTGAGCATAAACTTCAAGAAAACTGAATGTATAGTCATCAGCAAAAAGAGGAGACTAATATGCTAACTGCAAATTGGAGAATCTAATATGAAACAAGTAAAAAAATTAAAATACCTGGGAAGTGTTTTAAAATGCGACACGGAGATCCAAAGACGCATTGGCATAGCCAAAGACGCATTTCAGAATATAACCAGAGCACTGAAAGACTGGAAAATCTCATTAGAAACAAAGAAAATTGTGCTGGATTGCTATGTGATATCTGTCCTTCTGTATGGAAGTGAATTCTGGGCGATCTCATCAAAGATGAAGGAGAGGCTTGAGGCAGCAGAAGGATTTTACAGACGGATGCTGAGGATACCATGGACAAAGCATGTGTGCAACGGTGAGGTGTTTGAGAGGAAGCAAACGAGAAGAAAACTGATAATAAATATCAGGAGAGACGTAATGAGTAAGTGGGGCCTGGAGAACTTTATACTCACAGATCGGATAAATGGAAGAAGAGACAGAGGAAAGCAGGGCGAGACGTATTTGTTTGCCTGAGCAAATGGTTGACGGAGCGGAGCTTAAAAGAGATACCAAGAGAAAAATTATTGAGAGCGACAAGAGACAAAGGCAAGTGGAAGTCCATGATCGCCTACATCCTGAAAGAACACGGTACATGAAGAAGGAGAAGAATTGAGGCAGTTCACGAGCTTGACTTTCCCTCCTGATATCATCGTGGTATTGTCTTCGAAGCATTCACTCATCTTCTGTCAGAACCATCTTATTCGCCTTTGCCACGTTCGTGTCCCAGAAGCCACTTTCTATTTTCTTCAAATTAACATATATTTCTTATTGTTTTATCGCCTGACCAGATTATAGGAAACGGACGTTTGCCTCTAAAATAAACATAAAATAAAATAAATAAAAACTTGATTACACTTGTTCTTTTAGTTTGCCGCATTTCTTCAGTCCGTAAGGAATCGATGCCTCTCCGTAAATGATGTAAAGTATGAACCAGCTTTTTGTTTTTATTTATTTTAATAAAGTGAATCACAAAGAAATTTGTTCTGTAACAAAGTAATTGACACATAAAAGTGATTCAATAAAACACTCTTGTTTTTAATTATTTTTAATGAAGTAATAAAGCAGACATGCATAAAGAAATAAAAGAACTGACAGGACAAAAAATCTGCTCTTCAACAAGATGTATAAAATCCAAGGATGGAACAATCATATTGGAGAAAGAGGAAATACTTCAACGATGGGAAGAATATATAAAAGATCTTTTCCTGAAGAGAGAGCAACGAATAATACGCAAAGATGAGGACGGGCCGGAAATATTAAAGTGTGAAGTGGAATCTGCAATAGCCAAACTGAATAGAAACAAAGCAGCTGGACCAGATGACATAGTCATTGAGCTGCTGATAACCCTGGAAGAATTTGGTATAGAGAAAATTACAGAAATAATAAATGAAATTTATAATAGTGGTGCAATACCAGATGACCTCAGCAAGTTGATCTTCATAGCACTACCTAAGAAACTGATCGTGCGAATCCTGATGAATAGAGCGAGAAGCAGAATCAGGTTAGGGATAGGACAAGAACAGTGCGGTTTCGTCAAGGACACTGGAACAAGGAACGCCATATTTCTGATTAGGATGCTCTCTGAAAGGGCAATACAAATGAAGAACGACGTATATCTGTGCTTTAATTGATTATACGAAGGCGTTTGACAAAATACGCCACAAAGAATTGATGGAGATGCTCGGCAGCCTTGACATATTTGGGAAAGACTTAAGAGTGATCAAGAATCTTTACTGGCAGCAAACCGCTTGTATACGGACAGGTAATGAATTCAGCAGATATACAAAGATAGAAAGGGGCGTAAGACAAGGATGTGTCTTTTCACCGGATCTGTTCAACTTGTGGAGCGAGAATATTTTGAGGTCCCTAGAAGTTATGCCTGGATTTGTCATCGGAGGCCACAATTTAAACAACCTAAGGTACGCAGATGATACAGTGCTGATAGTAGACACAGAAAGGAAGCTACAAGACCTCCCACAGAAGGTAGCTGAAGAGAGTGATAAGAAAGGACTACAAATAAACTGCAAGAAAACCGAATGCATGGTCATCAGTAAAAAGGGCAGCCCAATATGCCAAATACAAGTCGGGGATACTAGAATCAAGCAGGTAAAAAAATTTAAATACCTGGAAAGTGTTATAACAGAAGATGGAAAGTGCGACACAGAGATCCGAAGGCGAATTGGCATGGCGAAGGAAGCATTCCAGAAGTTGAGTAAAGTATTAAGAAACAGGACAATTTCGCTAGAAACAAGGAAGAGAGTACTGGATTGTTATGTGTTGTCAGTTCTTCAATATGGCAGTAAATTCTGGACAATATCAAAGATGAAGGAAAAACTTGAAGCAACTGAAATGTGGTACTACAGAAGGATGCTGCTAATATTATGGAACGAGCATGTGAGCAATGATGAGGTCTTAGAAATGATGGAAACAAAAAAGGAAATTAATACTGAGCATCAGGAAGAGACAGCTAAAGTTCCTGGGATATGCAATGAGGAAGGAGGGCTTGGAGATCCTGATACTAACAGAACAGAAGGAGAGACAGGGGAAAACCACGTGTTTAAGTACTTGACTGGCCTGAGCTGGTGGATGGCAGAACGGGGGTTGTGTGGTGTAACAGGAGAAAGCGTGCTAAGAGCCATAAAAGATAGGGAGACGTGGAATGCCATGATCGCCTACGTCCTTAAGGCACAGGGCACATAGAAGAAGAAGAAGAAGAAGAAGAAGAAGAAGAAGAAAAGTGAAAAGCAAAATGAAGTTTTTTGTTTTTAATTATTTTTTATCAAGTAAATCGTTATGTCATGTATTTTTAATAAATTAAATCTACATTATAAAATGTCTTCATAAAATATAATTTAATAATTGACAATTTACTACGTAAAAATAATTAAAAACAAAAAACTAGTTCATTTTTTACGTATTGCCTTTTCATTTGCCTTATTTGAAGAAAGGTATTTATTAATTAAGGTTTTAATTCTTAATAAATTATTTGTATTCGGTTATAAAAGAGTTGTTTTTTCTGGTACTGAGTTGTCCCGCTGTTGCTTCAGTCCTGAGTCGATCTGGCGCTCAGTCAGCGGTATTGAGTCGGCTGTGTTAGGTTGTCCTGAAGATCAGTCGGCGTCTTCAGGTGTACCTTCCCGATATCTAGCTGCATACATTAAGTAAAACCTGCGAGAAAACATATCCTCGTCTTCTCTTTCGGTCTTTGTATACTTTCATCGTTATTACCCTATCTGCATGCAGGCTTTTTGTTTTCAGTTATACTCTTATGCATTTCAGAGTTGTGGAGAGTCAGGCTTCCGTTTCTGGAGTTCTTAATATTTCGTTTTCTATGCCGTTGTTTTTGTTTCCTTTTTTTTTTTATTAAATTCTGGTTTAGAGATTTGTTTGATGTCAGGAAAAATATCGATTTCTTCTTTACGAACCTTAACCCCCCCCCCCCACCACCACAAGCATTACAAATCTCCATTACCACTGGCATCAAAAGATTGGTCATGATGACCGTTATAATGCAGCAACCCCTACCCTCTTCATTAAAAAGTTATATTAGAATAACAACTTCAACTATCATTATCGCAATCATTTCCACGGCTATTTCCACTGTCAATTTATTTTTCTGATCAATCGCAGCTTATTATTATTGCGGTCAATATCTTCCTCAATAATTCCATAGTCGTCATAGTATTAGTAAACTAGTCATTTTTAGTATTTTCTATATTAAAACAACTTTTACTACGACAGTAATAATAAATTTTATTCCTATGTCAGCTGCTAAGAAACTTCGTTCATTATGTTGTGCGAGACAATTTTTGTCTCCAGAATCTCTCTTACATATCTATAAGTCTATAATTCGTCCATGCTTAGAATACTGCTGCTCCATATGTTCCGGTACCTCCCCTATTTAACTTGAGCCTCTTGATAAAACCGGACGAAGAATCAGCAATATTATTGGTCCTGATCTGGCCTGTTGGTTTCAGTCACTTTCTCACTGCCGTAATTTTGCCTCCTTGTGCATTTTCTACAAATGGTTTCATGGTAATTATTGCGGATGAACTTTTTGCTATGGTAACTGATTTTTTAAACTCAAGCGCAGTATTAGATTGGCGTCGAGATCTCATCAATTTAGAGTTGAGATGGCTGGATGAAGCCTTAAGTTCTAGGCTAACAGCTTCTTTTCTCACGATCCTGGCTATGACGGCAAACGGCATCTGGCAGCAAGGCCTCTGACTGTGAGGTTGTAAGGACCATGGAAGCACCTCTTTTGATGTTGTTCCCGGGTCCACCCTGACCCGGAGCGGTTGCACCTGTTGGGGTCCCAGCTATGGGCAAATAGTTAACCCCCAAACTGGGGTCAATGCACTATGAAAGTATAAAAATATACTTTTATATAAATATATACATAAAAATAGACTTTTATAGAAAAATATACATTTTTGAAGGAAAAATATTGCCAACAATACATTTGTAAGAAAAAATTATTACCATAACACATTTTTGAAAGAAAAAATTATTCTCAGCAAAACATTTTTGAATACAAAACTAAAAGACATTTTCAGTTTTCGAAAATAAAAAAGAATAAAAACAAGTACATCTCATTAAAATCTGACTAAATCAACCTTCTCACTATAATCGAACATTAAAAAATACCTTAAAACTCCACCTTTTTGGCATTAAATAATCCACAGAGTTTGATCTGCCGCTAAACAAAACTCAAGCTCAAAACTCATTTCTCGCACTTCTCCACTTCTTTCGGCTTCATATTTTCCAGACCAATTTTAACCTGCAAAAATTTAAATGAAATGCCAATCGCTATCTACTGTCCTTCTTATTACTGTTTTTGTTCTCGTACATTAGTAATATTTCTAATTCTTTCACACCCAGTAACCCCTTGTATCTTAGTGGTTTTACTGCCATGCTTGGGATGAATTCGATTAAAATAATAATAATAGTAATAGTCATCACACGTTAAGTGCCATAATAATAATAGTCATCACACGTTAAGTGCCATACGTGATACACGCTTAGGCGATCATGTCTCTTTCGATCCATGACTGTCTAGAGAGAAGAATTTACCGTTTTCTTTCTGCGATAGCCAACCAAGGCTATAGAACCCAATCTGTCCTGTTATTCAACTTATGGCTGAAGGCAGAGGAGAGAGATTAATGGCTTTCTCAAGGGTATTTGTATGTAAGTAAATGCAATGAATTTAACTGAAATTTGAACTCGGCTCTGCGATTTGTTATTCCGAGCCGATATCTATTATGCCACAACGTACATCAAAGAACACGCCATTAGCATTACAGTTCCTGTAGACTTTAAATACCTTCAAAAACCTTTAAAATACAAGGATCTTGAAGTGGAACTCAAAAACATGTAGCACATGAAGATATCAATAATTCAAATTGTTGCTGGGTTTTTTTAAGGTTCTGATAGACTCATTTAAGTGATCTTTTATAGTCCATACCTTAAAAAATAGCAAAAAATGGTTCAGCTTACACTTTACGAAGGTCTTTATCAATATAAAATGTCTTTGATCATCGATTGTTTGATTATAATATTTTATATTTTCCAGTGGAAAAAGTCATAATGCCATTTCTGAACTTCGGTTTCTGGTTGGAACCCGGTAGAAAAATCCACAGAAATAATAGTACTACTAAGCCTTCACACACAAATAATGAGTTACCTCTGAAATTTTAGCGCCCAGACTACTCGGGAAATGCAGGTAAATCGATCAGTCGTGTGTGAAAAATTAGGTTGAATGCATACGTCTTCTGATAGATGTTGCAGCCCAAGCCGACAAACAGTCTTTGAAAACATTTGAGAAACCTGGTAAATACAAAGACCACGAGAAAGAAATCAATACAATATGGCGTCTGAAGACAGCAACATCACCTGTTGTTACTGGAGATTTGAGAATGATATATATGTAAAATTAAAAAAAGAGCAAATAAATATGTGGATCAAATTCCTCGTAGCCTTAATTATACTTGTGAGTATTTCTCACGCCCTGCACAAATTTCTCTCCATGCAGTGAGAGAAGTACAATATCATATTTTTTCTCTCTCTCTGATTGCACGGTGTCTCACCTGTAGGTGTCTTCAGATATAAAAACAAATGTTTCTTGTAGTCTCTCGCTAAGACTTGGGGACAACTCATACTATTTCTACTTTCTTTTCTTTTTGTGTCGTATCCCTTCAAGACTTAGGCGATCCTAACCTTCCACCTCTTCCTTTCCGTTGTAACTTTTAATAGCTTTTGTCTTGTTTACACAAAGCAAATAATAATAATAATAATAATAATAATAATAATAATAATAATAATAAGAAGAAGAAGAAGAAGAAGAAGATTTGAAGATTTTCAAAAAACTATCAAAATACAAATAATTTAATGTGGAAATCTAAAATGTGTGGCACATAAGGATATCAATAATTCCAGTTTTAGCTGGAGCACACGGAATGATTGAAAAAAAAGTTCCGATAAACTCATTGAAAGAATTCTTGGTAGTCTATGTCTTGTACACACAAATACAGCTCACGCATTACAAAAACTTCATCAATGTAAAATGTGTGTGATCTTGTGTTTTTTGTGGGGTAATGTCATAAATCCATTTCAGACCTTACGTCTTTGTTTGGGACCCGGAAGGAAATGTGTATACAACATAAATCAAATAATAATAATAATAATGGCAACTAGAATAACGTGTTTTCTGAAGCTCCTGGAAATTTAGCGTTTTTTTTTTCTTTAAAAATGAGAAAGAAAACTTTGGACTACAATCCACAACTCAAAGTGTTAATAGTGCCTAGGAGCGAATAGCTGTTGCATTATGAGGTCGCAATCCCTCTCCCGTGCAGACGTCTATAAAATACCTAATGTGCCAGGTAACTTTGAGTGGACATTTGGACCTATGCATCACTCGTGGGAACAATGTGAGAAGGAAGAGTCAAACCAAAGTGGATAAACAAGGACCCCGTCCTTCAGGAGGAAATATATCTGAATGAGAAAAAATCTGCCGTAGGAACAAACTCCTACAAAAATAATGAATAATACCCCCAAACTGGGATAATCCCAATGATCACCCTGTGAATTCTCCAAATAGATCCACAACCATTCATTTAAAGAGGGAAAAGTTTATATGGTCTCGTGAGGAGTACAGACCCGTTTTGACCTCATTCTACGAAGCGTTGCACAAATTTTTCACCATGAATGAAAGTTTTGACGTGTTTTTTTAATAAATCCTATCCGTTATATATGTAATCATTAGAGTGAATTAAATGTTTGATGGATTTGTTTAATAAATCCTCCCCGTTATATATGTAATCATAAGAGTTATTTAAAATTTTCATATATTTGTTGAGGGGGTACTGTTGAGCCCTTTTGAAAGGGAGTATTGTCAAGGCTGCACTATAATATTACGTATTATAGTGCGGTCTTGTTACTGTACAGCCTTTAATAACAGTAACGGCCTTTAAACTTGATAGTAGCAGTACTAGCCCTCGAATATAAAACCACATGTATCCTCAGGTAACACTCTTCGTTGTGTATGCAATTTACTATTAACAAAATTAACTCTTGTCTTAAATTTTCATTTATTAATTTCGTTTTGATAAATGTTATCTTGCATTGTAAATCAATTGGCCTGTTACTTTGTACGTTTATCCCCACCCTATTATTTCAGGTATGGTGAATACAAAATTAAAAGTAACTCTCTTCTGCTCACGGTTTGAACTCTAATTTTGATGAATAGGAAAAAAGATTAACCCTGTACTGAGGGAAAAAAAAATAAAGGCAGATTTGGCGATCCGGTGTCAATTATTTTCTAACCAATGAAAGGAAGCGATTTATAAAATTGAGGGAGGTTAACAAGCCAGTGTGCAAAAAGTTCATTGATATATATATATATATATATATATATATATATATATATATATATAGAGAGAGAGAGAGAGAGAGAGAGAGAAAGAAAGCGGAATCAGGAAGCTGGGAGCAGAAACCAGATACGACAGCGCCAAGACGTGGCGAAAGAAACTTCAATCCGCTGAATAGGACATAATGTATCGTTGACACACATTCATTCTCCCATTTCTTTCTTGCTTGCTATTTTCCTTTATTTCTTCTTCTTCATCCTCACCATTCTCGCTGTCAATAAAAAGAATAAGAAAACCACAACCAGAAGACACTTCAACTGAATCCTAAAAAATAAACGTAGATGAGTACAATTATCTGTTTTTTGCTTTACCTTCCTTTTCACTTTATCGCCGTCCGTTAAAAGAAAGAAAGGAACACAGACTTAATTACAATTCTGTTAATCCTTGCATGCACACATTCGCTACCTACAACTACAAACTCTAGATTCCTTTAATTCCGTACTCCACTTTCTCTTTGAACATTTACACATTCAATAATTTCACTTCGTAGAAATTGGTATTCGGTTTTGAAAATAAATTTCCACTTTAACATACATACGAAAAACTTATTCTTTCCAACCTTCTGTTGATGATAATTTTAAGTTGTGGGGAGTTCGGCTAGGTTTGTGTTATGGTGCCCTTCTACGAGGAATGGACTCTTCCTCTTACTATATATAATTACATGCGTGACTTCCGGGAGGCAGTTAGAGGACAGCTAGTACGCAGTTAAAGCCAGCTACTAGACAGGCAATAAGCAGTGTAACTGTACCGTTCGGATTTACTTATTTCTATGTACTTATGACTAACGCTTACTTTGTATATATGTCCTTTTTATTCTAATACACTGTTTTGAATTCACCTTCTGTTTTCCGTGTCTTACTTCTGGGCAAACCAGTCACTACAACTTTGCGGCGAAGTTTCGCCACAACAACTCCACAACAAATTGGTGACAAAGATTTGAGTTAAGATTTGCCACAACAAATTAGCGACAAAGATCCATAACAATTTGGTACAAGGCCAGCTTAATAAACATGCTAGAACTACTTACTACACAGGTACTATAAAATATTCCTGTAAGAAACCTTAGACATTTAATTATTGTAGTATCTGTAATGAGTACAAAATAAAAATAACTTTATTTTCTTCACTGTTTGCAAATTCGCGGACGAGTGTGAAAATATTTATTAACCAATGAAAGGGGAGCAATTTGCAGAAAACAACAAATTGAACTTTTAATGACCTGCGTCATGTTTCTTTCCGCCCCAAAATGACTTTATATTGAGAGCTGACCACGTGATCAACTTGGTTACATATCTCAAGTTTTTCGGTTGGTCAGGATAGATAAAGAGAAGGAAGCCGAGATCATTCAACCCAGCATAATGTAGCAAGAAAATAATCAGTCTGCCCCCGGCGCCCTACATTTGCAACCTCACACTTTCTCTCTCACGCTCTTTTCTTTACCTCCCCTTCCTCTTCACCTAATCGCCATCAACGCAACTGAAAGAGAACAAGACATTACTATTACTTGGTTGATACACTCAACGAAAACATTGTACATTTCTGTACAAATCAAATTTTACATTTCACTAAAACGGACGAACCCTTAATTCTTTAAACTCCTTACTACATTTTATTTTAGAACATTTCCACAGATTATAATTTCATACATACAATTTAATGTTATACTGTTCGAAAAATAAATTTTCATTTATTTATAGAAACGAAACAGTTTTACATTCTCTCGATCTTCTAATCTGAAGTAAATTGTGGGGAGTTCAGCTATGTTTGGCACAGGGTCAATGTAATAAACATGCTCGAGCTTCCTACTTCATAGCTATTCACTAAAAAGCTTTTGATGGTTTTGTTTAATAAACAAATTGTTGCTTCATAATTTTTAAAAACCTAATTTTATAAATGTTTATTCACTTTTACTTCGAATTTTAAAACTTCCCATATTTTTGAGCGATGAAGATTGTTTTTAAAATCATTGTTTAGAAAGGATGTGTATTCGCCATGTTAAAAATCGTAAGTTGTAATACCAGTGTGTTTGCATTACAAGAAAACAAAAACGAAGGTACCTTGGCTTTTAAAAAACAGCCTTAAGTAAATAACTAAAAAATATTAAATATTTTAAAACATTATTTACTTAATGTCCATATTAGAATCGAAGTAGCTGATATTAGAACTTCACATTGGTAAGGTTGCACAAATTTTTATTTTAAATGGATTTTCTTTAAAATAAATAAATTTGTGCTACGTTCGATATTGAGTATTCCTTACTCTAACTGCAAATATATTTTTCTTTTTGTATTTCATTTTTGAAATTATTTTATATCTATTTTTCTCTTAATAACTTTCAGAGAAAAAACAATCTTTCACTAGATTTGACATTGAATTAACAGTATTTCATAAAATATTTTATATACTTTAACGTAGACATATATATATATATATATATATATATATATATATATATATATATATATACGCATTACTCTTTAATGACTTAAGTTCTCCCGGTAGCTGGCGTGTGTATACACTGCATATATATAACACGCTAAAACTTCCTCCTGCTTCGTTCCATGTACTGATAGCTTAGGGAGTAGGCACTCCGACCGACACCAAATCGCTCGAGTAACGATCCCGGCTGGGAGCAAGCGGTTGTCTCGATACACTGATGAGCTGTGATACAGCAAAACAGGCTTGTATGTGGATGACTAATATATATTATGTAGTCATCCATAGACAGATCTGTTTCACTGTATCACAGCTCATCAGTACGGTTAGACATCCGATTGCTTTTTACCCAGGATTGAAACCCGTCCGAAATGATGTCAGTCGGCGCTTCTAACCCTGAGATATGGACGCTCGGTAGAAGGAGGCAGACTTTTTAGCGCAGACATTATTATTATACACACGCCCAATATCTGAGAGTGTTCTAATTCATTGCTGAATGAATGATGTGTAGATGCTAGAGTAGCTACTTTTTTTCAAAGT
Source organism: Ascarosepion bandense (assembly GCA_037127315.1). Classification (NCBI taxonomy): domain Eukaryota; kingdom Metazoa; phylum Mollusca; class Cephalopoda; order Sepiida; family Sepiidae; genus Ascarosepion; species Ascarosepion bandense. Next base: position 155,517 of record JBBBDQ010001601.1, on the reverse strand, counting down.
CTACCATTCTTCCAGAGTGCTCAATTAGGGTGTGAGAGCGTAAATAGTCATCCGCAGACATCTGTTATATATATATATATATATATATATATATATATATATATATATATATATAGTCATTCGCAGACAGATCTGTTTCGCTGTATCACAGCTCATCAGTACGGTTAGACAGCCAATTGCTTTTTACCCAGCCGATTGCTTTTTTTAAATTCTTCTCGTTATCTTATATACATATATAATTATTGTTATTAGATATCTATATATTTAAATCTTATTATTATCTACCTATATTTTCTCATTATCTATGTAAATCTTCTTTTATATATAGATATATATATAATTTTTCTCGTTATCTATCTGTATATATGCGTGTATATCCGTGTGCACACGCGATTAGTTATGTTTTCCTTGAAAGATGAAGAGCAAAGAATTTCTATTTGTGATGTTTAATTAATCGAAATTAAGCATTCGAGATGATATCCAAATAATACAAATAAAAAAAAATCAAAGAACTAGAATAAAACAAATTGCACCCATCCAAAATTCTTCTCCAAATTTTAATTTTGAAGCATGTATGGATGTAATAGTTTTCCGGTGAAAAAAAGAAAAAAAAAATAACAAAATGGCCGCGTGTAGAGCTCGGTAACTATTTTGAACATCATTATTAATCGGATGTAACTAATTTCCTTTGCCGTCTGTAAAATTGTTTTCTTTCTATTTCATTTTTAATAGATTAAGACGAATTGCTTTAATAACTTCTGATGAAAGATGAAACTTAGGCGATTCTCGATTCTTAATTAAGTAGAAGATTGTGTCGAAAAACTTAGGCAGCTTGTTTTGTCGAAACATTTGGAAGCGAAGATTAAAGTAAAAGAGACAGGAAATATTAGCGCAACTGCTAGATATTATTCATCTCACTTCAATTTAGCAATTTTAAAACTTCCCATATTATTTCATATATACAGAGAAAAAAAAACGGCATTTTTCTTCTTTCTTCTATGAGCCGTGTCCGTTCGTAGGCGATCATGGTCTTCCACATATCCCTATCCCTTCCAGTTCTTAACACTCCTTCTCCTGTTACCCTCCAAACCTGCTTTGCCTTCCATCAGCCCAAGCTCATCAAGTATGTCACATGTTGCCTTCCCCGTCTCTTCTTTTCTGTATCCGTCTCGTGAGTATCAGATTCTCCAAGCCCTCCTTCCTCATTACATGTCTCAGAAACTTCAGCTGTCTTTTCCTGTTTTCTTTACGTTTCCATCTTCTACATAACCTCATCGTTTCTCACATGTTCGGTCCATAGTATCCTCAGCATCCCTCTGTAAATCTACATTTCTGTTGCTTCAAGTCTTCCCTTCATCTTTGATGAGATTGTCCAGCATTCACTGCCATATTGAAGGACAGATATTACACAACAATCCAGTTTCTCTCTCAATACTCTACTCAACTTTTGGAATGCATCCTGGTCCATGCCAACACATCTTCAGATCTCAGTGTCACATTTTCCGTCCTCTGTTAGAACACTTCCCAGGTATTTAAATTTCTATGCTTGCTTGATTTTAGTATCTCTGCCTGTAGTTGGCAGTCCATGCATTCAGTTTTTTTTTTTTTTTTTTTTGTAGTTGTATATGAAGTCTTTTTTTCGCTTTCTTTAACTACTTTCTACAGTGGATGAATAATACGAGCAAATCTAAATGGAATCATAACATAAGTACAATTTAAATCGTGGTGGTTTAAGCATTTTAATGAAATATTGAAAACTTCACGAAAAATATTTCTAGAAATTTCTTTAAAAATATTTTGTCTTATTCATGTTTTAGATATATTTTTTTCTGATTTAGTTTAATCTAGTTTAATCTAAACTTATTTATAAATGGAACTGTGTGTGTGTGTCCCCGTTACCTATAGACTCCGAAACGGCTGAACCAATTTTCTTGAAAATTTACACAGTTTTACTATTAGCGTCTGCGAGTGTTCTTAGCTAGGTTTTGTGTCGAGGTACCCCCGATAAATATCGAAAATCGATAATCAGAAAATCGGCTTATAGAAGGAGTGGTCCGATTTCAATCAAATTTGATACACTCATAGACAAAGACATAAGAAACGATATTCAGAAGTTTCAAGGTTGCAGTTCTTACAATAATGCAGAAAATCGATAGTATATATATATAAATGCTTTCATTACACCCGAGCAACGTCGGGCTATACTGCTAGTTATTTTATATAATTATTACGAAAAGCGATCTTCGGCGTAGTGTAATGATTATCTTGTCTCGCTCAATCAATTACTACTGAGCCGAGCTCGAATTCTAGACGAATTCGTTTCATTCACTTACGCACAAATGCCCTTGGAAAAAAATACTAATCCATCTCTTCTTCCTCTAGATATATAGGTTGAATAGCAGGACAGATTGGGTTCTATAGTCTTGGCTGGGAACTGGTCAATCGCAGAAAGTAATGGCAAACTACTGCAGGAAAATCTTCTGCCTAGTCAGCAATGTTTCCAAAGGGACATGCTCGCTCAACTATGTATCACGTATAACAATTAACTGACTGTCTTTAAGCCTCACTGGATGCTCCATACTTTCGACCTTTTGACACACCTAAGCAACACGTAGTAAACTACCATAATGCTTGAGAAAAACAATATATATTGTCATATATGTTTTTTACAACACTGTTTGTTGCTTTTTACGTATCTGCCTTCCCACCACATCTCAACAGTGCTCGTCTTACTGTCAAATCGCGTTGAAAAACCGGTTCCATTATAATCACCGAAGTTAAGATCAGTCGAGCCCGGTCACTACCTAGATGTGTGACCACTTGAGAATAAAAGGTGCCGTAATCTTAGCTGTGCGAGTGGTGCAATGGATAATGGCTCGAATTTTTTCATCGAAGAGTCGAATTTCACTTCTCGTTGAATTCTTTATATTTACAACGTGCAAATAACCCCTAGGAAAGGTAAGAATCCATCTCTTCCACCTCCAGCTACAAATTAATTAATAAAATTTGAAAAAGCTAAACCTTATTATTTCCCCCAGAAAATTTTTGCAATCGAAAAAAATTTTTCTGGCTTTAAATAACCTTCAAAAGGCTGATAAACCGTAGAAAAGGAAGCAGTGTACTGACTAAGCAGAAGAAATTAAAAGAAGTAATTAGTAATACTTGTAAACCATATATTATCATCAAAATATATTCTTTCAATCTAAAAAATATTTTCTGGCTTTATATGACTTTGATAAGCCATAGAAAACGAATCAATCTATTTATTAAGCAGAAGAAATTAAAAGAAGAAATTACTAAGACTTGTAAAACATTATTAGAGCCATAGTATATTCTTACTTTCTAAAATTATTTTCTGGCTTTAAATTATCTACAAAGGGTTGATAAGCCGTAAAAACGAATCAATCAATTTACTGATTAGGCAGAAGAAATTAAAAGAAGAAATTAGTAAGACTTGTAAACCAAAATTATCGCCAAAATAAATTCTTACAATCTAAAAATATTTTTGGCTTTAAATAACCTTCAAAGGATTGATAAGCCGTAGAAAACGAATTAATCAATCGACGGTGCTATGTTCGATTAAGATTCAGTAAATTTGTAGGACTTTTTAAGACTGAAAACACATTGCTTTGTTCCATCAACGTATTGGCGACCAGCGCGTTGCTCCGCTTTGAGTGGTCACTGGTGAATGGGCGCACCGCAGTCATAAATTGAAGCACGTGGCCACCCACAAGTATGTCGGTAGGTTGTGGCATTTAGACGATCTTATTTTGCTACAACTGAAATCGAAACTCATCAGACCGGGAAACGCTTTCCAAATCTTCTGCTGTCTAATCTGTAATCATTACCGAATTGTAGCCTCAGTTTCCAGTTCTTCACTGACACGGATGCAACTGTAGCAGCTCTATTTCAAGGTTCCACGTCTTGAGTTCAGAGGAACAAGGTACAGAGGATGTCGAAGAAAGGATAAAAGAAAGGTGGGAATCAAGAAAATAGAAGATGGCAATTGACGTTGCGCTTAATGTTTTGTAGATTGTAGCTACCAGAGAAGCAAGTATACAGAAGGGAGTTCCACAGAATGGAATTGCGAGAAAAGAAACTGTGGGAGTAGAAGAGAAAGTTAAATTTTATTATTTGCACGGTAAAAGTTTGAGACCTAGTTGCCAATTTAGTAGCACGCGTAAGTACAGGAAAAAAGCTCGCCAGAGCCATGAAAATACTTGTAGAAAAGACAGAGAGAAGCCACGGCAGTGAGAAAATGGCTGATGGCGAGGTGCCAAGTCATCATCAATTATACTGCAGATCTTCCTTTGGATTTTGTCGAGAACCTCAAGGTGAATAGCAGGAGCAACCGATCAGATATGACAAAAGTATTCAATGCATGAACGAATTGTAGATTTATAAATGTGCAAGATGGATTATGACGAGAAAAACTTCCTGGTTCGACACAGTGATCCAACCTTCTTAGCAGTAGATGTAGCTACTGATTCGATGTAATCATTCTACTTGAGGTCGGTTAAGAGAGTGAAGCCGAGGAGGTGCAGTGTGTTGCTTTCTGGGAGACTAGCGTCATCCATACTGATGGGAAGTAGAAAAGTTTCTCTCTGGTGCCACAAGCTTCAATGTGCTGATATTGCAAAGAATAACGGCTAGGAATCGGAAATCGGAATGTCGGGTTCTAATTCTACTTGGGTTCTTTGTACACAAATATCCCTGGGAAAGGTAAAAATCCGCCTCTTCTTCCCCAGCTGTGTGTTAATTAGTCATCTTGTTTCAGTAAAATCATTATAATCTTCAAAAATAATCTTACTATTTAAATATATTGTATGGCTTTAAATAACCAACATAAGGCATAGAAACAAATAAATAAAAAGTACTATTGCCTTTCTGTCAGAATCTGGCCTTTTCCTTCCTTTAATTTGTGAATAAATCTTGAAAGTTTCATTAAAATCCGACAATTATCTGATTTTTACAAAGTCTTGTAAATCAAAGTATTTTCCACGCAAAAAAGATGCTAAAATTACTTATGAACCCCGTTTAGCGCCAGAAAAAAATGAAGTTTTTTGACAAAAATGTTGAAGGTTTAAAAATGGATAAAAAATAGTTTGTTTTTTTTTGCATAAAAGAAACTTCCTTTTGTCTTTCCTCTTAATTTAATTTTGACTCAAATATTTAGACGATAAAACTTTGTTTTAAGTTTGAAGCATCTTCTTATCATGTATGCTATGTTTTTAAAATCAAGAGGAAATAGGTGCGCTTATCGCTCGGTTTACACTCCTCTGAACAGGAGTAGAATTTTTTTCCTTATTTATTGTTTTGGATTGGGTTTCCGGTTCCTTCTAAAGTTTTTTCATTCTCTTTTACTACCAGTTGCATCTTACGTCTTAGTGACATTACTGCCTTGCTTGAGGTGAATAGATTAAAAAAATGGATATACCTAATTATAGTATCTTTTATATATTATAATGTATATTATTTATACTAAACTTTCTAGTTTGGAGATAGTTTTGTTTTTTTGTGTTGCTGAAACCTTTACTTGAACCCACTACCACATTTGATCTCAGCCTGAACACGACTACGTTGAGGAGTTGGAGGTAACGTGGATCGATTTAGGTTGAACCAACAATAATTGTCATATCATTTCTTTTTAATAGCTGAGAAAAGTAACATGTGTCTTGATACTAAAATTGAGTGCTGCAGATTTTTCATTTCGGAAAAAAAAAGAAGAGATTCACCAATTGTTCAAGACATCGTGAAATCGCAGCAATAAATAAAAATAAATAAATAAATAAATAAACAAAAACAAAAAAAACAACTAAGAAACAAAACGAATTCAAAACAATGAAAATTATTCTTTTTCCGACCGAATCAGACAAAAATACTTAGGAACATTCTGTAAGCGTAAATAAAATACGATATATAGAATTTCGCTTTTTGTTTTTGTTTTTAGATTAATCGTTGGATAAATAAGAATAAGTCTGGGATTGAGGGTAAAAATGAATGTTAAACCTCGATGCACAGCGCACAATAAAAATGAAAATAAATAGAACGAACTGGTTCTATTATTGATTTTTCCTCGTAATAATCGTTTCGAAATTGCCACCAAAAGGAATGGCCTTCCAATACTTTCCTTTCTTTTAGATTTCTTTTTCCTATATTTCACTTTTTCATTGTAGTCTTTGATTTTCTTCTTTTTTTCTATTTTCTTCTTTATTCTTTCCTTCTAATTCCCCGATAATCAGTTTTAGAATGTATTTGTATTTACACATATAAATTCCTTTCCGTTCTCCTAACACCGTTAACTTTCATTTGAATGGCTCATCATAGGAATTTGAAAGATTATATATATATATATATATATATATATAAGGAATGAATTGGATTTTTTCAGCTAAAATATAAACGAATTGTTGGGATGTATTAAAGTGTATCCAGTAGTATTCACAAGTCGCTTAGTACAGATTTTTCGAAAGTGAGATTCAGGGTTCCGGAAGTCCTGTTATTTATCTCATGCCACGAGGAGGATCATACCAAGAAGAATCTTATGTGCCATGTCCCACAAGAGGTTGGCGATCATGGCTCGCCACAATTTTCTGTCCTGTTCTGCTCTTCATAAATTTTGTGTTTTTTGCTATCTCGCCTAAAGCTTGTTCTACCATCTGTTAACTTATTTACACTATACACTGTTGCCTCCGCACCTCTTGCCTTCAATATAACTTGTGGGTATTACTTTTTTTCCGTTATGTTCCTTAGAAATTTCAACTGTCTCCCGCTGTTGTTAAGTATAAGAATCCTTGTTGTTTTCATTTTCATTTTCATTTTCTCTAAAACTTCGCCATTGGTCACATTTCAGTTCATGGTATTCTCAGTATCCTTCTGTAAAACTACATTTCTGTTGTCTCAAGTTTTTTCTTCATCTGTGTTCATATTGTCCAGCATTCATTGGCATATAGGAAAACTGGGACTAATACTATGTAATAGTTCTTTCATTTTTGAACACAATTTTCGTGTCTCTTTATACTTTTCTTAGCTTTTGGAAGGCATATTTTGCTGTGTTTCGGTGAGATACTTCCTGTCATCTGTTAAAACAGTTCCCAGATATTTAAGTTATTGTACTTGGTTTGAATTTGGCATCCTCAATTTGTAATTGGACTGTCCCTTTTGCTGACAAGTTTTATTTTCTCGTCAACATCTTGCATATTTATAAATATACCATACGTCTATGCATTGAATACTGCTGCAATATCTGGAGAATCTTCAACGTAGCTGCTCCTGACGGGGCAACCCGCCTTCAGTCACTTTCTCATTGATGATATGTGGCTTCCCTTTGTCTTTTCTACAAATATTTTTACGGATTCTGCTCTGACGAGCTTCTTCCTCTGGTGACCACATAAATTTACTCGTGCTACTAAACTGACATCAAATTGCCAGCATTTGATCGTCAAAATAGTCAAATATAACCGTCACTTCTACTCTATTAGTTTCTTTTCTCGCACTTCCCGTCTAAAGAACTCCCTTACGTATACTTGCTTCTCTGATAGCTACAATCTCTAAAAGTTTAAATGCCTCCTTGAAATCACATTCACTTCTCTAATCCTATCTATCTCCATAAATTTTATCGACCTTCCATACTTTCTTCGTAATCTCTTGTACTTTTTTTTTCTCTGTAAATCCCTATGCACCAATCAAGGTTCTGTCTTGCTTCGAGTGAAATGATTATAAAAAAAAAAAAATAATCCTATGCGTTCTGTCTTCTTAAAATTAATGCTCTGTCCTTTCTTCTCGTTTTCCTTCACTAACTTCTGTAGGAGCTATAAACCGTCCCTACGTTTCTGGAAGATGTGATATATTTACATGTGAGAGGTGACGTGATGGAGTAACTACAACAATAATTAACGCCGAATTAGGAGATGTACGAAATCAGGATGACATGATCGTCTCGGTGATGGTGAGCTTTTGAGTAGACCTGTAAAGCAAACTACAGGCACTTCTACGGTCATTAACAAAAATAAAAGGTCAATATGCGAATTACAAAGCGGAGATACCGAAATTAAACAGATGTAAAAACTTAAATATTTGGGAAGTGTTTTAACAGAGAGCGGAAAATGCGACACTGAAATCTGAACGCTCATTGTGATAGCAAAAGTTGCCTTCCAAAAGTTAAGCAAAGTATTAAGACACAGGAAAATTTCATTATAAAAAAAGAAAAAAAGTGTATTGAACTGTTATGTTATGTGATATCGGTTTTCCTCTATGGCAGCGAATTCTGGTCAGTCTCATCACAATTGAAGAAGAGACTTTAAGCAACAGAAATGTGGTTTTACAGAATGATGCTGAGAGTACTTTGAACTCAACATGTGAGTAACGACGAAGATCTAGTGAAAATGGAAACAAAATGACACATACTTAACATCAGAAAGAGACAGTTGAAAAATTGTATGACACATAGGGAGAAAAGAGAGCTTGGAAAATTTGACACTCACAAGACATATTAAAGGCAAGAGGAACTGAGGAAAGCAGCATATAACCTACCCAACGAGCTTGTGTAAATGTATGACAGAATTAGAAGATTAAGAGATATAGCAAAAAGATAAAATTTACTAAGAGCTACACAAAATGGGAAGTTGTAGAGAGCCATGGTCGCCCACGTTCTGAAGAGACGCGCTACATATAAGAAAAAGAAGGATTTTGTGATGCTTCTACATATCATTTTGTTTTCTAGATATTCTTATATTGTTATATTTTCGTCGAGTGTTTGGAATCCATTAGGCCCTTTTGATCATCCGTAAACAGTTCTTCATTTGTTTCTTTCCGTAGGGCCTTGTTTAATTGTTTGTCTGCTAGATCATAATTGGGAATTCGTTGGTAAACGCTTTGTTCTTCGCCTTCTCATAATCTTCTCACGCCATTATCTGTACGGGCAAATTGTACTGTTTCTTTGCTTTTTGATTGGTTTCATTTTACTTTATAATATCGAGCTTTCCCGGATCCAACCCGTTTTATTTTTCTACCACTCAAATAAAATAAAATAAAATAAAATAAAGAATTCAATATGAGCTTTCTACATCAAATAAAAAATTGAGGTTTTCTTCATCGTTCGTTCGCTTTGCTGCTTCGAAACATATTTATCCTGCGAGATACATCATGTCTGATTCACCGTCTGCTTTTTAAAAATGTTTACATTCAATAAGTGAGCTATTGTCAATTATTAATTAGTCCAGTGGGAAAAAATAAAACAGGAAAACTTTATGGGTAGTTTTAATCTTCCTGTAGCCGCTGGTTTTTACAATCTAATCTGCAACTTATTGTTTTGCGTAAAAATAAAAATAAAATTAAAAATGTTTTTTTTCTTTGTTCAGTATAAGAGGGTCTGTTACTTATTTCCATCCCTCACTACTTTCTAATCATACATTACAACATTAGAAGTGGCAATATATGGTTGGACTGAAAGAAATACCAGGTAAAACCATTTGTAATAACAGTAGCAGTAGTAATAATAGTATTTTTGCTTTTGTTTACTCATTGAGTTTTCCTCCCAGGATATTCCGTTATTCATCTCGAGATTCTCGACAAAATCCAAAGAAGGATCTGGCATCTTGATGCAGTCACTTTCTCACCTATGTCTTTTCTACAAGTTTGTTCATGCCAACTGCTCTGATGAGCTTTTATCTCTAGTGCCCCGTCCACGTGAATTTAAGCGTGCTAACAAATTGGCAGAATGTGCGTCGTGAAAAAAATGAATATCTGCTCAGAACGAGAAATCGAGGAGCTGAGTTCGAGTTCCAGTTGAATTTGTTAATTGTTAATTCCACTTTCGAGCAAATACCCTAAGAAAAAATATTAACCTGTCGCTTCTCTCTCTAGCCATGGGTTAAATAACAGGAGAGATTAGGTTCTATAGCATTGGTTGGTAATCAGTCTACCGCCGAAAGTAATGGCAACCTACTGCGGAAAATTCTTCTGCCCAGTCAAGCGTGTATCATGTATTGCACTGAGGTCCCACTCTTTTACCGTTTAAATAGCTATATATAACCACCACTTCTACTCTAATAGTTTCTTTCCTCGCACTTCCCGCCTGTGGCACTCCCTTCTGTTTACTTATTTTCTTGGTACCTACAATTTTTAAAAGATTAATGCTATGGTCACACTACCTACCAAATCTGCGGAAAAAACCTAAGGCAGGTCATGATGTGTTTTTATGGCTAAATTTAATTTTTTTCTATCTCGTATAACATCACTAGCGTTACATAAACAAAGTTTTCCTTAGTGTGTGGTACAGGCCACAAGACAATTAACAAGACAATCTTTTTGTATATCTTTTAAAGTGTGGTTTCCATGGATGTTTTCAATGTGTTGTTTTGTTCCATTTTTATCATTCCAAGTGAACCTACTAGCACTGGTAATATTCTTGTTTTCAATTTCCGCATTTTTCTATTTCAATTTCAGAGTCTTTATATTTTGATAGTTTATTATTATTATTGTTTATTATTATTATTGTTTATTATTATTATTGTCATTTTTCATTATAAATCGATTTCTGCTATGGCCGCACTACCTACCAAGTCTGAAGGAAGACCTAAGGCAGGTCGTGGTCTGTTGTTATGGCTCCATTTCTCGTTTTTTCATATCTCCCTAAAAGCCCTAGCGTTACGTAGACAAAGTACTCCTTAGTTTGTGGGCTGTACTTAACAAGATAATTTTTTGTAAATCTCTTAAGCTGGGTTTTCCAGGGATTCTTTAAATGTGTTGTTATGTTCCATCTTTTATCATTCCAAGTGCACCCACTATCACTGGTACGATACTTTATTTCCTGGTCTTTATAGTTTGACAGTTTTTCGAATTCCTTGGTTGCTATGTTACAATCCACTAGACAAGCCATATCAATTAATAAACAAGTTTTTTCTTTTTGGTTTTTAACAATAATGCCCGACCTATTTGCTTCAATACTTCTGTCTGTATCCCATAGAATGGTGACATCTTCTGTTTCAGTAACCGGTGCTGTGTGATGTTCATACCAGTGTTTGTTTCCATATTTTTCATAGTGTTTGCACATTGTCCAATGTAAATATTGCCCCACTCTATCGTTACGATTTTTATATTCATTTGGTGCAAGTACAGAACCGCCTGAGATTATATGGTCTATTGTTTCTTTGTATTAATCACAGAACCTGCATTTTGGATCCACATTGCTGGAAACATATGAAATACGTAGTCGACCAGAAAGGGTACCGCTAATATCAGAGAAAGTGATAAAAAACAACTAAATCAGGATCTTGTGGGATGTCAATAACAAAACAGACCGCACCGTTGAAGCCAACAAGCTAGACATCGCCATCGTCGAACCCCCCCCCGCCAAAAAAAAAACTCTAAAAACAAAGAAATATAAAGAAATCTTGTATTTTTTTTTGTTAAAAACAAAAACAAAAACAAAAAACAAACAAACAAGAAAATACTTTATAAATATGGCTGTTCCTTGTGACCTTAATATGAAAGTTAAAGAAGTTGAAACGCTTAAAGAGTACCCCGGCTTCCAGACTGAGGTTACCAGAATGTGAGACTATTGTCCCAATCATCTTTTGAGTGTTGTCTATACAACCGAACTTAAAATCGGAATAAGGACTAGTATTCCATCGCTTCAGAAGTCAGAGTTGCTTAGCGCTGAAAATATTCTGCGAAAGTTGCTGTCTGAGGACTTGAGGTATATTAGATATAATGCAAGATTACCAATTGGAAACAAAAAAGAGTGTTGGAGAAAATAATAAAAATAATAATAATATGATAAATATCCAGGAAAAAAAAATAACCATCTTTTATCAGTATTGGCACCCACTGAATATAAAACTCGGTATAATAAAGTGGGCCAATATCTGCACTGGAAAATATTCAACTTTCCCAGGAAGGAAACGGAAAGAAACTGGTATGAACATCACACACACCTGGTTACAGAAATAGGAACTGTAATCATTTTATGGGACTTTACAAATATACACAGACAAAACAAAGATAATCGCCCAGACATTGTAATGAAAGACCACAAAAACAAAATATGCTTTCTTATTGACACGGCAATCCCTGCAGGTTGTAATGTATCTGTGACGATCTTCAAAAAAAATATTAAAGTACAAGGATGTTAAAATAAAAATCTAAAAAGTGTTGCACATAGGGACATCAATAATTCCAGTTGTAGTTGGAGTCATCGGATTAATTGAAAAAGGATCCGATAGACTCATTAAATGGATTCCTGGTAGTCCATGCCTTAAGAGAAATACAAAAGATTGTACTCACATCTTACAAAGATCTTTATCTATGTAAAAACTTAAGGTATATTTTGTTATTGTTGTACCAAAAATTATGAGTGGAAAATGTCATGAAGCCATTTTTGAGTCCAGGTTTTTGGTTTCGACCCGGAAAAATGTGTATACAAATAATAATAATAATAATAATAATAAGAAGAAGAAGAAGAAGAAGAAGAAGAAGAAGAAGAAGAAGAAGAAGAAGAAGTAAAAAATGATAAATTGGAAAAACAATACAAGAAATCAAAAACACTAAACATAAATTAATATGCCTTTTTATCGAATTGTTTAACGTCACTAATGTATAAGATGTGTTTGATAAGGAATAGGAAAAACACCGATATTCGTTTTGCACTTGATAAATTTTAGTTGTAAGACATCATTGAGGAATAAGATAGAATAAGTGTTTGTCATAGTGTGACTCTGATACTGTTAACAATTGTTTTTGTTTCTTTTTTACAGAAAACTGAACTCACTAGAGACAATCCAAATCACATTAACTTACTAATCGTCGTGCCACGAGAATCCATTATGTAAATGGTGTAATAAACGTTGCTAACATTTTCACACTTACTGTACCTATATTTACTGTACACGAAGCCATGAATGCTTTGATCATTTTCCTTAATAAAGAAATGTCTAAAATTTTCTTTCAAAACAAGTTAAACGCAGGTTATGAAATTTTTTTTATATTTTATGTACGTAACTTTTAAAAAAATATTTTATAATCATTTTACCCCAAGCAAAACAGGATTGCCACTAGCGCACAGCAGGTTACAATGAAAGAAAAAAAAAAGCAGAGTAAAGGGAATAGCATTTAGAGAGAAAGATGGAGTTTACGGGGATAGAAGATGGCAGCTGACGTTGCATTTAAACCTTTAAAGATTGTGGCTATCAGAGAAGCAAGTATAAGAAAGGAAATTCCACAGAGGGGAAGTGCGAGAAAGAGAAACACTTAGAGTAGAAGTGGCGGTTACATTAAACTATTTTTACGGTAAAAGAATGGAGTTTGATACCAATCTAGTGGCACATTTAAATTCCTTTGGTCAGGGCACCAGGGAAAAAACTCGTTAGAGTAGAAGTGGTGAAAATATTTGTAGAAAAGACAGAGGGAAGCCGCATCATGTCGTTGAGAAAGTGAGTGAAGGCAAGCTGCTGAGTCAGGATCGATTACGTCTCTTTTTTTTTGTTCTTTCACTGAGACGTAATCGATCCTGACTCAGCTATCAGAGAAGCAAGTATAAGAAAGGAAATTCCACAGAGGGGAAGTGCGAGAAAGAGAAACACTTAGAGTAGAAGTGGCGGTTACATTAAACTATTTTATTGTGGCAAAAATATGAAAATGAAAGTCAAAGATAAAATTCTTGAACAGATGAAACAACGCTGGCAAGATAAACCTCTGCATGGCCAATATCCAGAACGTGCCAATGTATCCAACGTTGATAAAGTTGATAATCATCCATGGTTACGTGCATCTGGATTAAAGTCTGAGACTGAAGGCTTTATTCTTGCAGCCAAAGACCAAAGTCTTTTCACTAGACACTTTCAGGCAAATATTATACATAATAATGTGGATTCAAAATGCAGGTTCTGTGATAAACCCCAATATACAATAGACTATCTAATCTTAGGTTGTTCTGTACTTGCACCAAATGAATACAAAAATCGTAACGATAGAGTGGGGCAATATTTACATTGGACAATGTGCAAACACTATGGAAAATCTGTAAACAAATACTGGTATGAACATCACCCAGCACCGGTTACAGAAATAGAAGATGTCACCATTTTATGAGATTACACCATCTACACAGACAGAAAAATTGAAGCAAATAGACCGGACATTATTGTTAAAAATCAGAAAGGAAAAACTTGCTTATTAATTTTTATGGCTTGTCCAGCGGATTCTAACCAAGGAATTCAAAAACTGTCAAAATATAAAGACCTGGAAATTGAAATAGAAAAATGTGGAAATTGAAAACAAGAGTTGTGCCAGTGATAGTAGGTGCACTTGGAATGATAAAAAATGGAACAAAACAACACATTGAAAAAATCCCTGGAAACCACAGTTTAAGATATATACAAAAAATTGTTTTGTTAAGTCCAGCCCACACACTAAGATGAACTTTGTCTATGTAACGCTAGGGATGATAGGGGAGATAGAAAAAACAGGAATGGAGCCATAACGACACACCACGACGTGCCTTATTTTGGTAGGTAATACGACCATAGCAGAAATAGAAATATGATGAAAAATGACAACATAATAATAATGATCACCAGAAAATTTCATACGCAAACATAACTCATACAGTCTGATAAAAATATAACTGTGAAATATATTTGTTAAACTCTTTAACTATAAAGACTGTAAGAAAACTTTTTTAAACAATACAGATGTAATTTAAATTATCACCCTAATTTTAACTTTCTTGCAAAAACTTAAATTCGTTTGTTTACACGTGAAAAAAAAAAGAAAAAAACGAAACGTGGTAGGCATGACATCATAGGAAAGTGACACACATAAAAGCTACTTTCTGCGTCACGTTTCAGACTTGGGTGTTATATTCGTCTCAGAACATCCATTTTTCATTTTTTTAATATAATTACTTTGTTTTATTTAAGCTACCAGAGAAGCAGTCGACTAATTTACTACTACTACTACTACTACTACTACTACTAATGTTCCCTGGATATGACGATAAACTTCATTCGGCAGCAAGGCCTCTGATCGGGAGGTTTTGAGGAGCGTAGAACCACCTATTAAGTGCTGTTGTTCCCAGGTCTACCCTGATCCGGAGTGGTAACACCTGTTGAGATCCCAGCTATGGGCAAATAGATAACCTTCCAAAGTGGGGTCAACATACTATGAAAATATAAAAATGCGTTTTCATAGTAAAAATACCAGCCACACAGTTTCATAGTGAAAATATTACCAACAATACATTTGTTTTAAAAATAAATAAAACTAGAAGAAGTGATTATATCCAGGATCCATGTTAGACATATTACCATAAACTATACGTATATTCTAAAATCATGTCAAGTGATATACACCATAAAGCATATACTAATGAACTACGGAAATTTTAATTCAGTCTGCTTAAAATACTACCAAAAAACAAACTTAAAAGAAGTTTTCAAAATCATTTTACAGATTCTAAGAAAAAGTAAACTGATTTAAAAATACCATTTTCAAAAATATAACCGCAGCAAAACAGCAGCCTTATTATTGAAAATAAGTGTTTAGCTGTTTACATACAAGAGCTTGTTTAGAAAAAAGACGTTAAATTTCAGCATTAAATAACACAAAGGATTGATATGCAGTAAAACAAACCAATCCCAACCCAACCATTATTATTATTATTATTATTATTATTATTATTATTATTATTATTATTATTATGTCATTTTTCATCATATTTTTATTTCTGCTTTGGTCTCACTACCAACCAAGTCTGCGGGGAGACCTAAGGCAGGTCGTGGCGTGTTGTTATGGCCCCATTTCATGTTTTTCTATCTTCCCTATCATCCCTAGCATTACATAGATAAAGTTTTCCTTAGTGTGTGGGCTGTACTCAATAAGGCAATTTTTTGTATATCTGTTAAGCTGGGGTTTCCAGGGATTTTTTCAATGTGTTGTTTTGTTCCATTTTTTATCATTCTAAGTGCACCTACTATCACTGGCACAACTCTTGTTTTCAATTTCCACATTTTTTCTATTTCAATTTCCAGGTCTTTATATTTTGACAGTTTTTCAAATTCCTTGATTGCGATGTTACAATCCGCTGGACAAGCCATATCAATTAATAGACAAGTTTTCTCCTTCTGGTTTTTAACAATAATGTCTGGCTTCAATTTTTCTGTCTGTGTAGATGGTGTAATCTCATAAAATGGTTACATCTTCTATTTCTGTAACCGGTGCTGGGTGATGTTCATACCAGTGTTTGTTTACAGATTTTCCATAATGTTTGCACATTGTCCAATGTAAATATTGCCCAACTCTATCGTGGCGATTTTTATATTCATTTGGGGCAAGCACAGAACACTTATTATTATTATTATTATTATTATTATTATTATTATTATTATTATTATTATTATTATTATTATAATGAATTTATAAACGAACTGTGAAGGAAATAAAAAAGCAACCAATTTTTAAAAAATGATTTTCACCCGAGATTATGGTTTACAGTAAGTAAGTACAGTATGTAAGTACAGTATGTAAGTACAGTTTATGGCTGTATGTGGGGATGATAATGGTTAACCTTAGACTTAAGATTTTAGTGATTGGGGAAGTGTCCTCTTGAGAGTAGGTTTCACAAGACATTAGTTCGTGAGAAGAATTTGGATCTAATGTAATACGAAGGATGGTTTGCTACCATATGCGTAGAATGGCATGTCTTAGCCGTGAAAGTCAGAACTGATGCAACTAAGGAATGTAGTTCGTCACAGCACTTTCCATGGAAATAACGACAGAGCAGCGAGAGGCTTGCAATGTTTTGTCTGTGTGGAAGAAATTGTAGAGTGAAAATTATTTCATCATCCACAAGAATGCGATGCTTTTGGAAGTGTAGGTAGAATTTAAAAAATGACTTGAGAAATCGGTGCAACACAGTCTTTCACTTCCATTTATCATCATTTAACACTACGACATACTATTACTGTATTTGATGGAATATAAGACGCCCTTCTTTATTCGCTTATGGGGTATTTCGAAGCTTATTTTATGTCTTTACGAGTAAGGATTTTATGTGATTGAAATGTGGAGCTACTTTATAGGGAAAAGACATAGAACAAGGGCAGTAAATAAAAAACCAGAACTTTCATTTTTTTATCAAAATATTCTTGATGATGACGATGGTGACAATGGTGATGATGATTATAACAATGGTGGTGATGCTGACGACGACATTTAGATGACTCATATTACAGTACTATATCTCCACACAGGAAAAACTCTTTGGAAACATGATAGCTGTGTTTCTGCATGAAAGGGAATGTTGGACGATCTCATCAAGGATGAAGGAGAAGCTTGAGGCAGCAGAAATGTGGTTTTACAGAAGGATGCTGAGGATTCCATAGACTGAGCATGTGAGGTGTTAGAGAGGATGCAAACGAGAAGAAAACTCATGCTTAACATCAGGAAAAGACAGATGAGGTTCCTGGGACACGTGACGAGGAAGGAGGGCCTGAAGAATTTAATACTCACGGGACAGATAAAGGGGACAAGAGACAGGGGAAAACAAACTTCATAGACCTGGGCAAATGGATGGTGGATCGGGGTTTGGGAGAAATGACAAGAGGAAAAATATTAAGAGCGACAAGAGTCAGAGCCAACTAGAAGTCCATGATCACCTACGTCCTGAAGGGACACGGCACATGAAGAAGAAGAAGAAGAATCTCCACACAGACGAAGAAGTGACACTCATAGTTAGAATCAGGAAGATAAATTTCTAGGACAAATAATGAAGAAATAGGGATTTAGAAAATTTGACGTTCGCAGAATATATTGAAGGCAAGAAGTAGAAAGTGGAAATCGAATAGTTAACAAACTTGTATAAATGGACGGCGGAACAGTGACTGAAAGACTTTGTTTAGAATTATAAATGATAGAAAACTGTAAAGAGCCACAAGACACTACACAAAAAAGATAATGAGAAGTATTGAGTTAGGCTTTGTACAATATTGTTAATCTGAGTAAGCATTATTCTATGAGATATCTTGGCCTCACTCTCTCGACCGACCTCAAATAGAACGACGACATAAAATCTATAACTGCATCT
This sequence comes from Ascarosepion bandense, assembly GCA_037127315.1. NCBI lineage: Eukaryota > Metazoa > Mollusca > Cephalopoda > Sepiida > Sepiidae > Ascarosepion > Ascarosepion bandense. The sequence continues at coordinate 137,435 of JBBBDQ010001601.1, read as the reverse complement.
ACTGCTACGAAGGCTGATTCACTATGTTGGGCCAGAAAGTTTTTCTCATCAGAACTCATTTTGCACATTTATTAATCTACTATTCGTCCGTGCATTGAACACTGTTGCGATATCTGATCAGGTACTCCTGTTATTCATCTCAAGGGTCTCGACAAAATCCAAAGGAGGATCTGCAACGTAATCGATCCTCAATTGACAACTCGGCTTCAGTCACTTTCTCACTGACATGATGTGGCATCCCTCTGTTCTTTCTACAAGTATTTTCATGTTTATTTTTCTAACAAGCTTTTTCCCTGGTTACCCGACCACATTTATCTACGCGTGCTACTAGCTTGGCATCAGAACCCACCCTTTCACCGTCGAAATAGTTAAATATAGCCCCCTCTTCTACTCTAATAGTTTCTGTTCTCGCACTTCCCGTTTGTGTAACTCTCTTCCGTTTGATCACTTCCCTAATGGCTACAATCTCCTTTAAATGCAGCGTCAATTGCCATCTTATATCCCCTTGATTCCCATCCTTCTTTTATCCTTTTTTCCACATCCTCTATACCCTGTTTTTCTTTCACTGTAGCCCCTTGCGCGGCATTGGCATTCCTGCCTTGCTTGTGGTTAAATGGTTATAAAAATATACTTCACCTCGTCATATAAGACGAAGACGAAGTGTGTATGTTTAGTTTCTTTTATAGAAAAAAAGAGTCTTATATTCCGTCAGATACAGTATTTCATATTTCATGCTGTTAATTATACATTCACATTCAGATCAAATGTGCAGTCAAAATTCTGTCCTTTTTCTTTATCGCTAGGGCCTAAATATGGCGAACATAAAACAAGTCAAGCCTTTGTGAAAGCTAATAGACTTTCCAGCCACTATACGGAAATATAGTGAACAATGTTCCTTGTTTATTCACCTGCGCATGTGTTAACAACTGACAGCCTGTTATCTTTAGACGTGTTAGCTCTGTGATGATGTGCTGCACCAAAATCCGTGAGGCATCATGTTTTAACCTCTTACTGGATAAAGCCTTTTATTTCTTCTTTTATGAGATTTCCTTTCATGATACGTGAAATCATGGATCTTCACAGTTTCCTGTTTTTGATCTTCTCCAAACCTTTTTGCCTTGTGAAGTAATATCATTCGCTTATACCTACTACTCGTTTATACCTTCAGTATGACCTGTGAGTGTTAAATTCTCCAGCCTACGTTTTTCTTTATATTTCCTAGAAATTGTAACTGTCTCTTTCAGTTAGTATAAATTTCCTCGTAGTTCCCATTTTCATGAAAACATTCTGATTACACATATGTTCTTCCGTTAGTATTCTCAGAATTTGTTGGTTGAACCATATATTTGTCGCTTCATTATCTTTATCCGTGAGATGATCGAAAACATATGGAAACATTAACAAGACAGATGAGGACAATAGTTCGCAGGTAACTGATGTATATAATTCCCAGTAGGTTTTCCTGTTCGCTTAGGATCTTCTTGCCGTATCGGTTAAATAAATCCGGTGAGAAAACGCACAGGAATCAACTGATAAATAATGTCTTTAATATTATAAAATAAGTTTGAGACCAGGTAAAATACTGAGATAGGTATCGAAATGAGATAAGTTTATTTCTTTTATAAATTACGAGGGTCGCTTGATAAGCAAGGTCTCCAGTCCTACAAAACGTTTTAAACCAAACAGAATAATGAAATGAAAGAAGTTTATTTCTCTTCAAAAATTTGGGTCTACCCTTTATTTAATAGAAACAGGATTTAATTGTGTTATTGTACGGACAACGTAATCCAAAAAACAATTAAATAAATAAGCATAATATTTATGGTGATTTTCTAAGTGCAGCTTAGATGTGGCCCAAGGCCTAAAATATGGGGCACTCAGTGAAAAATGCAGTTGTAATTGATCTAGCAAGACACGCTTGCTAAACATTACACCAAGTCGAAGTAGCCATAGCGATTTAGTAAGCGTAGCTCAGATGTGGTTCAAGGCCGAAAGCCTGGAATAACCAGTTAGGATCGAACTCACTACCCAGTCGTAATTAGCTTGTTAACCATTACACCACCTCGAAGTGCCGTAAATATAATATATATGCATTGTGTACACGTGACAGAAATTCATATTTCTCTGTAAAAGCAGGTTTATTCATAGATTTGTTTTTTTATGTCTTATCAACCCTTATTAAGTTATTTAAGGCCAGAAAATATTTATATACAAGGTGGTCCAAAAGTAGATGAACAGTAGGTGGAATAGGTTAGTATATCGGTTATATTATATAATTATACTAGTAGTATAGCCTGGCGTTGCTCGAGTGTAATGAAAGCTTTTATATATATATTATCGATTTTCTGCACTATTGTAAGAACTGCAACTTTGAAACTTCTGAATATCGTTTCTTATATCTTTGTGTATGAGTGTATCAAATTTGATTAAAATCGGACCACTCTTTCTATAACCCGATTTTTTCGATTATCGATTTTCGATATTTATCGGGGGTACCTCGACACAAAATCTAGCTAAGAACACTCCAGACGCTTATAGTACAACTGTGTCAATTTTCAAGAAAATCGGTTCAGCTGTTTTGGAGTCTGTAGGTAACGGACCCACACACACAGAGACACACACACACAGAGACAAAGTTCCATTTATAAATTTTAGATTTATGTTTGTATATCTAATCTCAAAATAAATGTTATGTCCATCTACTTTTGGACTACCTTTTATATTAGTATATATCGTAATTCTTTTTTCATGGGATAATGATGATTTACTGATACAATTTCTACTAATTATATTATGACTGGGGGGGAAGAGTGTTGGAGTCACCTTTCCTAGGGTTTTCCCAATTCCGAACCGTTATCCATTACACCAGAGATGAACCGAAAATGCTGTACATATGAGCCATGGAAACAACTGTAGTATAATCACAAGACAAGGCAGTACAGCGATTTCAATGCATTTGTGGGAACTGAAAGATATAGACAAAGAGAAAATAGAGGCGCGACTAGAAACAGCGATTCCATGTAGGGTCGGACTGCACGCTATCTGCCTTAGTCGGCGAAAGATGAGCTCCAACGCCAAAGAGTAAAGTAGACGCGACGGTAGATAACTCTTACGAACCGACCGAGACAGCGCAAAAGCGCGCGACCGCTTTCTGATCATATGTACATAAGCACTGAGGGAACGATAGAGGAGAATGATCCACTTGCAGAAGTCAGGTTTGAATCTGACGGCCTGCAGGACAGCAGCTAGGTACTGATGGTCGACCCTATCGAAACTGATCAGCGCGACTTGCTCGACTTTTACACCATCTAGGATCGTGCGAATCAGATGCAGGTTGCTCTTAATTGTTCGTTCCTTCACAGTATAAGTCTGCTCGGGTCCCAACATAATCTCGGCAACTGACTGTATACGCTCCTTCAGGATATTGGCCAAAATCTGTAACTCTGTTATTATCAGAGTTATGGGCCTGTAATTATCTAAATCCCGCTCACCATCCTTGTCTTTCTTCAACAGCGTAATCATATACCTGGAGATCCGGTTGGGAGTGGATCCTTGCCGGAACCAGTTGTTGAACTGCTGTGTCTGATATTGTTGTTACTGCGACTTTAGGTTCTGCTCCAGTTGTTCCTGCTGGTGTTGTTATGCCTTTGTGGGACATCCTGCTGGGGAGGAAGAGTCGCTGCTTTTTAAGCTTTACTTGTCGTCTGCTGCCATTTACTGAGGATACCGACGGCTTGGCCAAACTCCTCTGATCACAATTCTTCCTTCGATGTTGTAAATTACTGGGAAGGTGGCGCCATGATCTTGCAGGGGCATGCTTTTGACAAGTGTCTCGTAGCATAACAAGACCAGCTGTAGAGTCGATAGCCTTTCACGATTACAAAAAAATATCATGGCTACGGCACGTCAAAATGTCGGGATGTCCATAAGACACTAGTAGGGCATTATTATTTGTAAAGCGACCTTCCCAGAGGTAATGCTCACTTTGCTCTTCACTATTATGACTTCCTTGACTTGCCTCTAAATGATCCTCTTGTATGTCCAAGGGCACGCCGTGATGAGCTATTTTCGTCTTAAGGGTGTCCAAATATTCTGTTTGTAGCCTCACCGATTTTGTGGAGGGCATGCTTCTCGCCAGGGCTTTAACCTCCTCAATGATTAGCCAGTAGGATGCTCACACGGCGTTATATCTTCGTGTCAGTACTTTGGGTGCTATACTGAGACGCTTAAGCGCCTCTTTCATGATCTTCTCGCTGACGGCATTCATTTTTCTAGTTTTTACATTTGTGACCAGCAAGGAGACCATCCTATACGAAACTGCTTTAAAGACGGAGGGAGAGGTTAGCAGCTCATTTCTTGATATAATTTTTTTATAGACGTTTTTTAAGTGCCTCATAATATTCTGGGCCCTTTTTTTGTTTAAACTCTACTAACGCCGATGGAGTGGCGGGAGGTGATTATTCGGGCTCCTGCGGAGATGCTTCCATATCGGTGGAGCTCCCTCATTAGCACACATAAAGACAAAATTGCCAAAAAAAAAAAATGTCAGTGGTACTGACAGACGAAAACAATGAGACAAACATGTTAGACAATAATAAGAAATAAACCTGGAAATATACAAAAATGTCCAACAGAACGGCATTGCAATGACAGCGGTGAGCATGCAAAAAAAATAAATAAATATATAAATAAAATAAAATAAATAAATAATAATAATAAAATAAAATATAAATAAATAAAGAATGACAGAGAATGGTCTCTGCAACATTTTAGGAGTTGGAAGAATCACTACTTGGATTCTCAGATTACAAAAGAACAAGATTAGGTGAGGTATGTAGGGATAATGACGAGGAAACGCACGTGTTATTTTTAACGAAGTAAGAAAAGGAATTTATTCAAAAATTTACGCAGTTGAAGTTTCAATAGCTTCTTTCAGGACAATTAACTAAACATTAAAGGTTCATATTAAATCATTGTACAAGAAGTAACATTCCAAAATGCTTAAAACAAATAGCGAGAGTTAGTTTCTCACATTAATGTTACACGGTTGCAATGAACATTAATAAAAAGATATATTTTAAGGTACTTACCTTAGGAGTTGAATAAAGTTCTTTGAAATTACCCTACTCTCATTACAGGCTGATAATGTATCAGCCTGTAATGACTCTCTCTCTCTCTCTCTTTCTCTCTCTCTCTCTCTCTCTCTCTCTCATGGATCATTCTCCTCTATCTCTCTCTCTCTCTCTCTCTCTACTTTCGTTGATCCAAATATCTCTATTTATATCAAAAAACGATTTGACGTCGGCTCGTTACTTTTTCTCAGTTTGTAAGCCGAACCCTTTTCATTGGTCATAGTTAAACTTTGTCTTGATCTTTTCTATTGGTCAAAATTTTATTGCCTATCTTTTTCTTCTATTAGTCAAAATAAACTTTCGCAGAGATTCGTGAATTTGAAAACCGTGAAGAAAAGCGTTTTATTTTTTCGTATTTATCACATAGGAATGACTACAACCATCCCTGAAATGACCTGACCTATGTTAAAATAAATTCTTACAAAACTATTTGTTTTGTAAGAATTTATTGTTTATTTACAAGAATAATTTTATATTTACAACATTATAAAAACTAATATAATTAAAACTAATGCCATGCAATATTTATCATTTACCAATCTATAAAGAAATAAATATGAAAATAATTTTTTATTCATACTTCTATAAATATTTACTAAATTATTCAATTTTTTTCAACCAACTCTAGAGAAATCCTAATTATTTTTTATTTATAAATTATTTTTTATTTTATAAAGTTCGAATCAGTTGCCGGATTGTCGCTGTTTGGTCAAATACAATAAATAAGTAGTGTAACTAAACGATCTACGAAATAAATAACGTTTACTATTTTTGTTGGTCAAAATTTTATTGCCTAGTTCTCAAGAACAAAGAACATGTATAAATTAACTTTCATATGTTTACGTTTTATTACAATTCTAATAATCGCTTTTTAAAACAATAAACATTGCTGAGGAATGACGAAAGTTAAAATCTATGCATGTGTGGGAACAAAGAGAAAATGGAGGCAGGACCAGAAACAGCAATTCCACGTAGGGTCGGACTGCACACTATGTGCCAAAGCGTAAATTAGGCGAGACAGAGGACAACCATTACGAACCGACCGAAAAGCGCAAAAGCGCGCGACCACCTGTTTCGTCCCTTTTTTTGTTGCACGAAGTCCTTTGTTTGCCAAATAGTTAAATTAATCCTTTAATAAAAAGAAAAAAAATGGTAACGATTTTTTTATAGTAATATCCGTGTTTGTGTGTATAGGCGAATTGATATATTTCAGCAGATATTTACACACACACACACACACACACACACACACACACACACACACACACACACACACACACACACGTATACTCGTGCGTGCTTGCGTGGATGTGTGTGTTCGAAGATACCTGAGTGACTCATAAGGTTGTAGTTAAATATATCGATCTGCATAATTAGTGCATGGAATCCTAAATCAACCTGGCATTATCGATAAACTCAATCTATGCGTAAATCATAGTTGTTCGCCGACCGTATCAAGACACTGACTCAATAGTCATAGCTCGGCAATTTTTATATGAAACGTTCTTGCGATTCAAACGCTTTACCTCGCGTAGACAAAGTTTAAAAAGGGAGTGTTTTTGGAATCACTTGTTCAGTATATTTTCACTTTGCCTTTTATTTCTGTAATATTCTCGAAATATGAGCACATGAATATAAAAAATGTTTAAAAAAAACAGTTAGCTACGCTTTATGTTTTTAAATTCTAATCAATTTTCTTATTTTTCTTAAAAAAGTTTTGGATCGCTGCCTTTCTTCAGGAGTCTGTTCTATTTTGGAATATTGTTTTTTCTCATACATATCATATCCGGGTCCTTTATCATCCACGGTATTATAGAAGCAACTCGGGATCTTCAACACATCCCACTTTTTGCTGAAACTGAGACTAAATTTTGCTGAAAAAGAGACTAAATTCAGCTGGAAACGAGATTAAATTTTGCTGAAACCGAGATTAAATTGTTACTGAAACTGACATTAAAGTTGGCCTCAGTCTATGACAATGCTACTGAGCTATACCATTCGTCTAAAATCATTTTTCTTCTTCTTCTTCTTCTTCTTCTTCTTCTTCTTCTTCTTCTTCTTCTTCTTCTTCTTCTTCTTCTCTGTGCTGTATCCCTTCAGGTGATTATGGCTCTCCACAATTTCATGTATTTTAGCAACTTTTGTATTTTTTTGTCTCTCCTAAATCTTGTTCCGCCATCACAAGTTAGGTAGGTTATGAGCTGTTTTCATCTGTCCCTCTTGTCTTCAATGTTTTTTGTGAGCATCGAATTTTCCAATCCCTCTTTTCTCATTATGTACCATACAAATTCTATGTTTCTTTCAACTGATACTAAGTATAAGTATTCTTTTTGTTTCTGTTTCTCTAAAACCTCGTCGCTGGGCATATGTTTACTCCATGGTATTCGCAGCATCCTACTGTAGAACAACATTTCTATCGCCTCAAATCTCTTATTCATCTGTGAGATGTGCCAGCATTCATTGCCCTATGGGAGGACTAATATTATGTAACATTGCAGTGATCTTTTTTTCGTTTCTAACAAAATTTTCCTGTTATACTTTGCTTAGCTTTTGAAAGGCAACTTTTGCTATCCTAATTCGTTTTTGGATTTCGATGTCGCAATTTCTATCGTTTGTTAAAACACTTCCAAAATATTTATATTCCTGTTCTTGATTGATTTTGGTTTCTACAATTTATAATTTTTATGTTGGGCTCTTCCTTTTTCTGACAAACATGCAGTCTGTCTTCTTGTTAATGTTTAGTCCTTTCTTTTCGATTTCCTTCTCTTCCTTCTGTAGGATTTCTTGCAGTTTTCTTTCTGTGTTTGCTATCATCAGCACTATGCCATATCCATATGTTATGCTTCGTAAGATGGTAGCCGCCAATAACGAATCCTGGTAGGACTTCTGTTTTTCTCAGAATCTCTTCACTGTATAGGTTGAATAAATCACACCCTTTTTTTACACACCTTACTATTTTCTTCTTCTTTGTGTGCTGTGTCCCTTCAAGACGTAGGCGATCATAGACTTTCACTTGCCCCTGTTTTTTGCCGCCCTTAATATTTTTCCTCTTGGCATCTCTCTCAAACCCCGCTACATTTGCTCAAGTCTCTCAAGTCTATGTCTCACACTACTTTCCTCAGCCTCTCTTTCTCTCTATCCGTCCTGTGAGTATTAGATTCTCCAAGCTCTTCTTTCCAGAAACCTCAGCTGACTCTAAGTATAAGTTTTCTTCTCGTTTGCACCATCTCCAACACCTTGTGTTTGCTCACGTGCTCGGTCCATGTATCTCCAGTATATGTTCTTGATTATCCCTTGTAACCCTCCCAAATATATCAACGTTATCTAGCAGCTTCAACAGTTCTTAGTCACGAACTTTAATGCCTTTGCATTTTCTATAAAACAACCTTTTGCATCTGTTTTGCTCTTTCTGATATAATTCTTATCAGAAGTCGGATGCGTTTTTTTGTTAGGATGTGTCTTGTGGTGCAGTGGATATCGACTCGGAACGACAAATCGGGGAGCCGAGTTCGAATTTCAGTTAAATTCCTTGCATTCACTTACTCGCAAATGCCCCTGGGAAAGGTATTAACCCGTCTCTTTCATCCAGTTACGGGTTAAATAATAGGACAGACTGGGTTCTATAGCCTTGGTTGGCAACCAGTCTACGGCAGAAAGCATTGGAAACCTACTTCGGGATAATCTTCTGCTGAGTCAGTCACGTCTCTTTTGAGACACGATCGCCCAAAGCGTGCATCACGTATGGCACTTAACCACTTGATTGACTGACTGTTATTTATGGCTGTTTAGGCTATTAGTCCGATGGAGTTCTCATTTGCTTACACCTCACTCTTTAGGCAATGCTATGAAAATGAATCTACTTAGATTTCCGCTATATCTCTACTTTTGTATCTTTTATTTATTAAGCCTCTAATCTCGCCAATGTCGAAATCATTTAAAGCTGTCAGTATTTCTAATACGATTCTCTGTTGTTTCTGTTCACTACTGTTCACTACTAACTCCACTTCAGAATTTAATAACCTTCAATATTTCTGTGTTTTGGGGTTGCCCTCTTTCGTCATGGAAGAGTTTCTCCAATGCATTCGTCCCATCTCCGATGTATTTTTCTTTCTCTATTTATTACCAGTGTTCTGTCCAAGTTTTATGCGTCCTCTTGATGAACACGTCTTTTGTCTTGTAAGGTCTTTTATTTTTTTATGTATATCTGTTTTATCTGTAATACTCATTCTTACTATTTCTGCACACTTTTCGCTAAATGATTCCTCTTTAGCCAGCCAGGATTCGTTTTTAATTTCTTTGAGCAATGTTCTATATTCAGGGCCACACAATGGCATTGTTTTCCCTCCTTTTCATCCTTGTTTCTTTATCTAGTTTTCTTTTAGATTATCTCGATTGCTGGTGTTACTAAAGCTTCTTTTAATGTAACCCATTCTCATTCTGTTTACTATATTTGCCTTTAACACTGTCCATATATTTCTTCTTCACATTCGGGTCATTCAAGAGTCTGTTGTATTGGGATTTTGGAACTGCCTCTTAAACTTATGTAGCTTTACTGTAAGTTTACATATCACTGGAAGGTGGTCACTCACAAAGTTGGCACTTGGATATGTTCTGAAGTGTAAAATTGCATTCCTGAATCTCTTATTAATTAATAATTTTATAGTTTTTTCTTTCTCTACAGCTTATTCATGTCCAGATACGTCTTGGGTGTTCCTGAAACCAGGTGTTGATCACTACTCATTTATCATTGGACCCATTTTTCTCTACGTTCATTACGAATTTCTAGTTCAAATTTGTCAAATATTTCAATATTTATGTTGGCAATTAAATATCCCAAAGCGGTTGTAATTTCTTGCGATTTTTATTGAGCTTTGACATTAGCGTACAATAAAATCTTTCGATTTCTTCTGTACTGTCGGCACATATACAACAATGATGGATATGTTAATAGTCTTCTCTAACATTTTAACTACAAGAATTCTTTCAGGTTGTTGATAGTATTCCAGAACAGATTTTTTCATGCCTTGGAATAATATTATTTGTTTGATGCAAACAGTCACTGAATGACAGTCGGTTACACTTGCCGCTGTTGTCTTCCGTTACCGAGCAAGGGACCAATTCCAAAATTTTGACCCCTTTACAACTTTTTGTGTGTGTTTGTCCTTAGATGAGGACAGGTGACTCTTGTTGTATATGCCTGTCCTTACCGGGTGAGGAGGTAATTCTAATAGACTTAACCCTTTCATGACGTTTATATTATTATTGTTGAGAGTCATGATTTTTCTTGGGATTGATAGTGAAGTGTTTTTTTTCTTGTTTTCTCGACAGTGATTCCTATTGAGACGCCACCTCTAGTTAACAGGTCGTTAAATCGTCAAGCATCCGTTCGCCCTTAGATAGGTTTTATTTTTAATCCTACAGGATTTCTAACAATCCACCTCACTCGCAAGAAATTTATGATAATAGAGAGGGCAGATATATATTCTTCATTAATTGACGACTTAATTATTGCACAAAATAAAATAATAAGGCATTGTTAAATAGCGAACACGCTGCAAGAGCTTTATCAACTGGTAGTAAAGTTTTATTACTGATAATAAAGAAAATGAACTGAGTTGACTCTGCCTCGCTGTTCTCTTTCTCCAGGAGGGATATATGTATATATATAAAATACACATACAACGGTCATTATTATAATAGAGTGAATATTTCTTTTGATAAATACTGGTGGCTGCAAATTTTTAATGCTCTTAAATAAAAACCTATCTGATTTGAGAAGAGTGGTTTGAGTAGAAACTGATCAGATCGTTTTGTTGGTAGCGTTTCTATAGAAACTGGGAAGGGAAGAGTGTAGTTGGTTTCAGTTCCAAAGGTAAAGTCTACTGTAGGTTCAGTGCTGTTTCACAGGCCAACATACACAACAAAATTATCAAAAAATCCAAAAATAACGCTTAATTTCCATTAGTTTTAACATCTCATGACATAACATTTACACTGCACATAAAAAATTATTCTCAAATATGAACTATGACGTTTTTAAATGTTTCATTATTTCTGTTAATCATATGAACAACTTATGAGCGTTTTTTCTAGTTACCAACCATTTTTATTTGTTTACAGGTATGTTGTTTAAAATAAAATTTATTTCATATCTTTGCTTTGATAAATGAAACGCGTAGATGAGAAAATATCGTTTTCCTTATGTCTTCTTTATTTAACCATGCTGATCTTTTACCCGGATTATAACTGGGTATACTTTTGCATATATATATATATATTCTCTCCTGTTACGCTCAGGTTGGATAACATGTGAGGAACAGTTAAGAATCTTTTAAAATATTTTCCCGTCATTTTTGATGGCAGGATGCACTCGTTAATTTATAAAACATTTATATGTCTTATATGTGAAATAAATAAAACATTTATATGTCTTCTATGTGAAATAAATAAAACATTTATATGTCTTATATGTGAAATAAATAAAACATTTATATGTCTTATATGTGAAATAAATAAAACATTTATATGTCTTATATGTGAAATAAATAAAACATTTATATGTCTTATATGTGAAATAAATAAAACATTTATATGTCTTATATGTGAAATAAATAAAACATTTATATGTCTTATATGTGAAATAAATAAAACATTTATATGTCTTATATGTGAAATAAATAAAACATTTATATGTCTTATATGTGAAATAAATAAAACATTTATATGTCTTATATGTGAAATAAATAAAACATTTATATGTCTTATATGTGAAATAAATAAAACATTTATATGTCTTATATGTGAAATAAATAAAACATTTATATGTCTTATATGTGAAATAAGTTTATAGGTATTATTCTAAATAATAAGTTACAATCGAAAAGAAAATAAGTTTGACTCTCACTGGGTTCACACTCATCTCCGGTCTTTTGAACAGGAATAGAGTCTTATCCCTTGTTTCCTGTTTAGGACTGGGATGCCTGTTTCTTTTAATGTCTTCTCATTTTCATTTCCTCTAAGTAGCTTCTTGCGTCTTGGTGGCATGATCGCATTACTTGAGGTGAAATGATTTAACAAAAATCACATCTAAAATTCAATATTTTTGCAGCGTCAGTTTTCTTCTTCAAGTCTTGTGAATGAACCCGGTTAAATTTTCTGTCTGATATATCGAACAACACATTTTATTCAGAAGCTAAAAATAAAATTTAAAAATGTTTTAAAAGTTCATTTCAAGTATTACCTACTTAAATAAGAACAAATAGTAAAAACAGAAAAAATACTTTTTCGGAATAGCACTGTGATAATGGGATGCAGGCGGTTCAAGCACAACTCTTTATAAATTGCAGACCCAGCTTCTTTTTAAAAATTTAATAAAGGCGGTCTCATTTAAAAAGATTAGTGTTTTAAACTATTATGGGTAAGAGCTAGTTATCCTCCATATTATCATTAACGAACTGATCCATTCGTGATAAGTAATCCTGGGCAATTGTCTAGGATGTAGAAGATAATACTAATGCAGTGACTTGTCTAGCTGAGTATTGAATACATCTATCAGAACTGAATCTGTCGAGTTAAGTCTTGTGGCTTGCCAGATCCCACACCACAACACGATCTATATACCGTCTCTCTTTCACAGAATACCTTATTATTTATAAAGATATTTAAACTTATATATATTATGAAAACAGAGAATACAGTTTAAGACAAGGAAGGGTGTTTTATTTTTCTATAAAAGGGTACGGGTAGTGTAACGATTATCGGTGTAGAACGTGGAGTTAATATTTCAGCCAAATCCATTGCATTCACTTTCGCACCAATAGTCTTAGGAAAAGCGTGAATTCAGCTCTCCTGACCCATACTATGGACTAAATAGTAGGATGCACTATCCATGGGCGGCAACCATTCTAAGAGAACACAAACTCTGAATTCCAAACTGTGGAGTAATCAACCGGAAATGCTGTATTAAATGTCGAACTTTTTGCTGTAAGCATTGTTTGTCCCCTTACAAGGAAGTGTCTTCGATTTTTTAGAAACTGGCACAGGTTGTTTAATAGATATCGGCGTGGAAAGTGGAATAGGTGAACGAAGTATAGTTTAATGCATTCACTTTCACGCTAATACCAATAGAAAGGACGAGAATCTATCTCGCCTTTACCCCATCTCTAGCTATAGGTTAAGTAGCAGGGTAAACTGGGCTCTCTAGACTAGGCTGGTAAAGAGAAAAGTTTCAATTAAAAACAGTGGGGAAGACAACAAGAAACCACTCTTTCCCAATAAAGTTATATGGATATTTTTTATCATTTCATCCCTAAAAAAGAAAATAAAGCCACTAAGATGGGTTGCTGAGTGTTAGAGAATATGAGAAAAAATACTAATATCGAGAGATGAAAATAACAAGAATTAATAAACAAAAAAATCTATTCACACTGCATATAAACTTCTGAAGATCAAAGTAGAATGGGAAGCAACAAGCCGGAAGAGGGTTTCACCAACGAGAAGTGCGATAGAAGAAACTGTTAGCATGGAACTTACGGTTATATCTAGCCAACTCAACTGTAAAATGAGGAGACCATGCCGCCACTCTAGTCAGTCAGACTGTTAAGTGCCATACGTGATACACGCATTGACGATCATGTCTCTTTCGATCCATTACTTACTAGGCAGAAGATTTTCTTGCAGTAGGTTGCCATTTCTTTCTGAAGTAGACTGGTTGCCACCCAAGGCTATAAAACCCAATCGGTCCTACTATTTAACTCATAGCTAGAGGGAGAAGAGATGGATTAATACCTATCCCAAGAGTATTTGTGCATAAGTGAATGAAACGAATTCGACTAGAATTCGAACTTGGCTCTCCGATTTCTCACTCCGAGCCGATATTCATTACACCACAATGGAGTACTACGCTGAAATTCATATAGTCTAAAGGAAAGTTTATCAGAACATTCACCATGAAAGTTTTTCTAAAAAAGGTAGAAGAAAACAACATTAAAATGATGAGACATTGATGCACTTAAATTCATAAAGTTGAGATACCCTCGAGGAAAGATCATCAGAGCGACTACCATAAAAGTATTTGTAGTAACTGTACTATCAAAAAGTTTTTTTTAAAAAATAGCCAATTCGCAGCTGGTTAAAATTTTATGAAATACCTATTTCATACAATTCTAAAAATATTCTAAATTATCCTAGAATTATTCTAAAAAATTATTCCAAAACTAAAAAAAATTCTAAATTAAAAAGATACGGCTCGAAATGGACAATCAGAGAGCCGAGTTCGAATTCCTGTCGAATTCGTTTCATTTACTTACACAGAAATATACTTTTATTAATCCCTCCAGTTATGTGTTGAAGAGCAGCACAGATTGGGCTTTATATAGACTGGGTTGGCAACCGGACTTGCTCAGCAAGTAATGCCAACCTACTGAGGAAAATCTTCTACCTAGCCAGTCATGCCTCTTTTGAGACACTTATTTGACTGATTCTATAAAACAAGATAAAAATATATAAAGATTCGCCTCGATTACCTGACCTTTCATCACGAATACGAACGCCGCCATTTGTTCAGCTCAAGTAGAGAATTACCTTTCTTTTAATTTTTTTTATTTAAACTGTGCCAACTCTTCAATTGTTCTGAGGTGAAATTTATATCATTTTCAGTTGACAACATACAGTTAAAAGCATATTTTATTCGTTTTCACTATTTACATTATTCGGACTATTGTCTGAATCTTGGTTGCAATTTGTACGCCGTTTCGTCCGTTGTAAGCTCCTTCTTCAGGTGCTAGGCTTTTCAAACCAAACTCTTTATTACAATCACTGCTATATATAATTCTCATTCCTTGTACGAAGCTTATTTTGGTAGTCATGAGTTATCTCTCTCTAACTAGACTCTCTAAGTTACTTGTTCACCACTGCTGTAGCCTGGTATTGAACGATTTGGACCAAGTCACTGGAAGTAACCAACGTCTATATCACCTGGGCTATGTGCCCTTAAGAACACTTGAATTTCTAGGACTTATAAACCTATGATTAGTAACTTTTTTTTTACCAAAGTTCATATTGCAATTTTTGATGTTAATGGTTTTCTATAGTATTTTTTATGTTTATGTTTTTTCTGGTATTGTATTCGTTTTGTTAAATCATCAACGTCAATAGTGAAATTGTTAAAAAACAAAAATTAATAATTTTCAACAAGGAAAATATTCAGAAAATTTTTTTTTAAATCTCATAAAAGAATATAAAAAAAACTTTAACAAGTTTTAATTGGAGTAGATAGTTCCTACTATCGCCCGGTCTCACACTCCACCCACTTCTTTTGAATGAGTTTAGAGGTGATCGCCTTGTTTCTTGTTTAAGAAGGGGTTCCCGGTTCATCCCCCTTCTCCGGTCTTAGTGTTAGTTCAGCTGGAAGGTCTTTGCAGTTACGGAGTATGGTGGCAACGTCTTTACATTCTGAGGGTACCGGGTTGGCAGTTTCCTGATTGCTGCTTCCGACTGGTAATTAGGAGCCCGAACTCTTGCGTAGCGTCTTGAGAGGCTGCTCTGATCAACAGTTGAATAATACCGGGGGTCTTGTAGTGCCATATCGCGCATGGACGGGCGTCCCTGCATGAACGTTCGGTGGGCAACCCCGAGGCCACATTATGCTGTAGGCTGCGCCAGTCTCCATCCTTCACAAGTTGCAAACAATTGACCGACTGATTCTATTCTAAGACCTCTCCTTAACTGAATCACGATGGAAAAAAGCAAACATAATAGCAAAACTAAACCAGCTCATTTGAAAACGCCCAAACCTGTCTGCATCTCTTTCACTAACATACGCGGCATCCGCACCAACTTCCTCAGCGTAGATTCATTCCTCCATAATAACTCACCTGATATATAATCCCTATGTGAAACTAATCTTAACCCTTCTATCCTCTCATCTGAGTTCTACGTTCCTGGCTACCTTCCCCTCTTCAGGAAGGACTCCAATGTTCATATGCATGGGCTTGGTGTCTATGTCAGCGAACACCTTCCCTCATCTAGGGTGTCATCTTTTGAATCCTCAGATCATTCTTTCATGTGCTTCCGCCTCTCACTTCTCAGCTCGACTAGCTATCTCTTCTTTCTCTACCGCTCTCCTTCCTCCCCTGACTGTTCGTTACTTGACATCATTTCTGACAATATCGACAAAGCCATTTCTTCTCATCCCTCTGCCCATGTATTCGTGTTTGGTGACTTTAACGCCCACCACACCAAGTGGCTGAAGAACGCTGTCAGCGACCCTGCTGGTGTCCACACCATGAACTTTTCATTCACCCAATCCCTTACACAAGTAGTTGACTTCCCCACGCGTTTTTCCGACAACCCTAACGGAAGGGACTCACTTCTAGACCTCTGCTTCACTTCCATCCCAGACTCTTGCACTACCAGACAAATCTGCCCACTTGGAAACTCTGACCACACTGTAGTATTCGTCAATATTTCACTCCACTCCCGCCCGACCCATGAAACCCAGACAAGTAGAATATCCTACTGCTATCAAAGAGCAGACTGGGATTCGTTCCGAGACTTCCTCTGTGACATCCCTTGGAACAACGTCTTTAGTCTTCCCATCGAAGAATGTGCATCCGAGGTCTCCTCTTGGGTTAAGGCTGGCATCGATGCCTTCATCCCTGCTAGGGAATTCCAGCTTAAATCTCATTCGTCTCCATGGTTCTCACCCGCTTGCTCGGCTGCCATTGCCCACCGGAATCATTTCTTCCGACCCTATCGTAACTACGCGTCGGACCAAAACAGGCACCTTTTCACTTCAGCTCGTAATAAGTGTAAAAGGATACTTAACGAAGCTAAGATGTTGTTTGCTGCCAGAATGAAGCAACGCATAGCATGCTCTAAATTCGGCTCTGAAGACTACTGGCGACTCTGTAAAAGAGTACTTAACAAGAGCAAGTCCACAATACCCTTGCTAATAAACAAATTTGAGGTACACACCTCCCCAGCAGATAAGGCTGAATGCTTTGCTCGCAGATTCTCGAACAATTCGAGTCTGGACTCATCTGGAGTTTTTACACCCGACTTCTCACCTAGAACCGAGGCACAACTGAATGATGTCCACATTACACCTTCGATTGTCTCTAAGATAATCTTAAAACTTGATCCTCACAAAGCGAGCGGTGGTGACGGAATCCCAACCATAGTCTTAAAGAAATGTGCCCCTGAATTCTCCTCTGTCCTTTCTAAGCTCTACAACCTCTGCCTATCTGCTTCCTGCTTTCCTGCCTGTTGGAAATCTTCCTCTGTAGTTCCTATATTTAAAAACACTGGAGAACCCTCTGACCCTGCAAATTACCGCCCTATCAGCCTTCTTCCGATCTTTGGCAAAGTGTTCGAAGCCATTATCAACGCCGAGGTGGTTCAGCATCTCACAGCACACAGGCTCCTCTCGGACAAGCAATATGGCTTCCGCTTCAGCAGGTCTACTGTTGATATGCTAACGACCATCACCGAGTACATATACCAGGCACTCGACAGGAATGGCGAAGCCCGAACCGGTGCATTGGATATATCTAAGGCGTTCGACAGAGTTTGGCATGCTGGCCTTCTATGTAAACTGCGAAGCTATGGTATAACTGGACATTTGTTTGAACTAATGAAGTCATTCCTCTCTAACTGCACAATGAAGGTGGTATTAAACGGACATGTCTCCCAGAACTACCATACAAACGCAGGTGTCCCCCAAGGCACCATCTTAGGTCCTACACTCTTCCTGATATACATTAATGATCTCCCTGATTCCATAAGAGCCCAAATAGGTTTGTACGCCGATGACACCACAGTTTACTCTCGCCTCCTACAAAAATCTGGTGTAGGCGTCAAAGCTAACCTCGCAGCCGAGATTGAAAAAGACCTCCAAACCATATTGGACTGGGGTAAGAAATGGCTAGTAAATTTTAATGCTTCTAAAACGAAGCTACTCTCAATTAACCATCATCGACAATCTCACCTACCTCCCATTAGCATGGACCAGGCTTGCCTCCCAGAGAGTAAAACACTACGCCTCCTTGGTCTCACACTTTCAGCGGACCTCAAATGGAATGGCAATATCGAATCCATTGCTAAATCCGCTGCTATGAAAGTCGGTTCTCTGTGTAGGGCCCGGAAGTTTTTTCCGTCTAAATCTATCCTGCACATATATAAATCTACCATCCGCCCGTGCATTGAATACTGCTTCCATATCTGGTCGGGTGCCCCTGCTATTCTCCTCGGGCTTCTCGATAAGGTTCAGAGGAGGGTCTGTAATGTGATAGATAGCGACTTGGCAGACCGCATGCAGTCTCTCTCCCACCGGCGCGACGTGGCTTCCCTGTGTCTCTTCTATAAATACTTTCACGGCTTCTGCTCCGATGAACTTAGATCACTGGTGCCCCCTAAATACGAATTTGAACGTGATACTAGATTGGCAACTAGATTCAACCCTTTTACAGTGAAACCGATAAAATGCAACCGTAACTTCTACTCCAACAGTTTCTTTCCTCGCACTTCCCGACTGTGGAATTCTCTTTCCACACGATTGCTTCCCCCGACGGCTACAATCTCCAGTAGTTTAAATGTAAGGTCAATAGACACCTCCTAACACACTAACCTGCTCCCATTCTATCAAGCACTCTTCCCATCTGCCCAACCCTCATCCTCGGTATCCTCACTCATCTGTCACCTTCCTCCTGACATTCCCTATGTCTAACCACTCCTTCTCTTTACCTTCCCCTATGTAGCCCCATGCGCAATAGTGGCAGTGAAATGCCTTGCTTCGGGTGAGATGATTAAAAAAAAAAAAAGAAGGTGAAAAAAATTCTGAAAAGAAAAAAGAATTCTTAGAAAATCTAAAAGATTTCTGACAAAAAAAATCAAGAGAATTTTGATAAAATAAATGTGCTAAAGCCACAGTTTTACGTGGATCAATACAAGAAACATCCTCAATTAACTTAGACCCTGCTGTAACAATAAAAGAATTGAAACCAGAAGAAGCTTATAAATACCTAGGTGTAAATGAGAGTGAAAACATTCACCATAAAAAATGAAAGAAATAGTGAGAAGGCTACGAATGATATTAAAACCTGAATTGAATTCTCAGAACAGAGTTATGGCCATTAATAGCCTTGCAATCCCAGTTGTCCAATATAGCTTCAGCATCTTAAACTCGACCCTAAACGACATCAGGCGAATGGATTCTAAAACAAGAAAGCTTCTTTCTAAGCATAAGATTCATCATCCAAAGGCTGATGTAGACCGTCTATACATACCCCGTAAAGAAGGTGGAAGAGGTCTTATTCAGCTGGAATTGTCATACAAGACAACAAATATTGGTTTACTAACATACATAGAAACAACAAAGGATTGGATGATACAATTAGTAAGGCAACATGAAGAAAGAAAGAAAAAATATTCAATAATAAAAGAAGGCAGTAAATACAAACAAGATTTACATTTAGTAGATTCTGTAGAAAAGCAAAACAGAAGCCAAGAACCAGCTATTGTGGCAAAAAATATGAAAATGAAAGCCAAAGATAAAGCTCTTGAACAGATGAAACAACGCTGGCAAGATAAACTTCTGCATGGCCAATATCCAGAACGTGCCAATGTATCCAATGTTGATAAAGTTGATAATCATCGATGGTTACGTGCATCTGGATTTTGTGATAAACTTTTAAAAGAATTGCTTTCATTTTATTAATCCTAATAATAATTTATAAATTTTCAGAAACATTTTTAAAAATTTCAAACATTTGTTGTCTTTAGCTTATTAACTTATTATTATTACTCATCAAAAATTGAATCTTTTTTTTTTATGGAGGTATTTTAAGTTATTTTTTTGTATGGCAATGTTTATGCGTACATTAAAAGGACATGTTTCTTCCTCTTACAGAAAATATTTGCACAATTTTGTCAATTTTGCATCTGTCTGGCTGTCATCATATGTCAAATATACGGGGAAGAGTTCAGAAAGATCAACACACTGTGTTTAAAAATATTTTTATTCTAAATTTCTTGATATAAATAAATAATACTTGTGTAAATCAGATTAATTTAATTTTAATTTTGTTAATTTTGTTAATTTTTTAAAAATTCAGTTTAAATTTTAGGTACAGTAAATGAATAGAGGCCTGGTTTTTGAATCAGTTTATCTTACTTGGACGAATTGGCGAATGAAAAGAAATATTAAAACTCTCTATTTTTTTATTATGATTTCACCCTAAGCAAGGAAGGAATGCCACTGGTGTGCAGGGACTTACAGCGAGAGAATAAAATAGGTATAGCGGATATCAAAGAAAGGATAAGAGATGGATGGGAGTTAAGTAGATAGAAGATGGCAACTGACGTTGCCGTTAAACTTTAGAGATTGTGTCTATCTGAGAAGCAAGCAAATGTAAGCGAGTTTCACAAACGGGAAGTGCGAGAAAATAAATTGTTGGAGTAGAAGAGATGGTTACATTTAGCTATTTCGAAGGTAAAAGAGTGAGACCTTGATGCCGATCTAGTACCACGGGTAAATATATGTAGTCCGGGTACCAGGAAAAAAACTCGTCAGCACAGTTTCCATGAAAATACTTTTAGAAAAAACAGAGGGAAAAAACTGAAATTAACTGAAGAGGAGCTGCCAAGATAGGATCGATTATACAAATTACGCACTAAATTCCTATATTGCAAGCAAACTGCCACCAAATTAAAAGTTTGTGAATAAGTGTGGGTGGCTAAGCCAAATGTTAAAAATTGGTTTGTGTGAGTGAGTGTGAGTGTGAGGAGGGACGTTAGATCTGAAGATTCCTGATTCTATATTTTAAAACTGATCCTCTCATAAAATGAATATTTTTAAGATCTATTATTTTCTAAATTAATTCACCCCAAGCAAGGCGATAATGCCACTAAAGCGTAAGGGGGCTACTGGGAGGGACAGACAATAAGAAAATAACAGAAACCGGAAACTCAATCTTAAACAGAAAACAATGATTGAAACTCTACTCTTCTTCAGGGAAGGTGAGCGAATCGGACGATATTATTTTTTTTCCTTTGAATAATTTATTTTTTTACTTTGTTTTTAACATGTATTTATTTTCTGGGATGGGACCTATAGACTTTTACCGCAAAAGACGCATGTAAAGTCTTTAAAAGCTAATATCTAAAAAATGAGTTTCCCTGGTTTATCTTTAAAATTAGTAGCAGTATTGATTTTAGACAATTGATACTCAATATATTATAATAGCATTATCGTAGAAAGATTGAGGTCAAGAGGACAAATTTGATCTTCAATTTAGTTCTCAGTTTCAGCAAAAAAATAAGGGAGGATGAAACATCCCCAAACCTTCCCCACAGCACCGTTGATCGTATTTACCATATAAGGAAAGATTATTTTGTAGACGGAATCACATGACCACTTAATTCGCTGAAATGAATATTAAGGAAAATTATCAGGAAATAAACACACTTAACATATTTATTCAAATGTGAGGACGCCTAATAAACCTCACAATATTTACTGTTAATTTATTTAGACGATTTAATTTTTAAAAACAATGAACAGTAACGATAGTAAAAATAGACTGAGATGAAGTGCAATGTCTTTGATTTTGTATTCCACTTATTCCATGTCTCTGTGCAGCAAGTGATGTTTTGTTTGTAGACATTCTGATCGTGGTTGACCTAATTTATTTTTCCTTTGAAGTTCGAAGGACTGATTCCGGTTCAGGATTGTTGGGGTACAGAACACCCGGATTGAAAGGGAGAATTTAATGCGAGATATCCTGTTCATAAAATACAACACAAATTTCAAGAAAAGACAACACAATAAAAAATGTCTATATAAAATTAGAAAATAGTATATTTAATAACATATATACATAATAAACAATTTGTGTATTTTTTGTATAATTTGTTTGGTGAAAAAAATGTCTTTTAGATTTAAGCAAATGTAGCTTTGTCTGTGCTTCGCTGTCCGTAATTCAATGTTCCTTTCTTTCTTTTTTATGTATCCGCCGCTAAGTAGGTGGAAAAGTAAAGGGTCGATGAATTAAAGATGAAAAAGAGAGTGTGCGTGAGAAAGAACTGAAGAGAGGGAAAAGGGTCAAATAGAAGTAGTAGTAAGTAGCAGAATGCGTTTGTGTATAAAGATTAATCAGTCTACTTAATAAAGTTTGTGTTTCTTTCCCTTTTCTGGTCGGTGGGAGCTGTAAAAGTCTGATGGGAAGTTGTTGTTTTCCTTTCCTTCTTCTTTTTGTATTGGTTGAGTCGGACCTGTCTGTCAGTCAGTTCTTTGGCCTCTCTGATATCTGTACCTTTCTGACTCTTGACGCCCTTAAGTAGTGAATCTGATCATGTGACCGGCTCCCGCAGGCATTTTCTTCTTTAAGTGTGAAAAATGTTTGACTGACATCATTTATGAATTTTCTATTTCTTATCCAGTCAGGATCCAGAATCTTGCTTTTCACACTGACTTGTAAAATTTGCTTTGGTCTGGGTTTTTCCAAAATGTTTTTAGTCGTAGTCTGGGTTTTTCTAAAATGATTTTAGTCATTTGGATCCAATTTTGCGGTTGTGCAATTTTATTTTGTGTGTTTTAGTTAGTTGATGAATGATATAGGATTTGTATCCTACAGGGTAGATTTTTCGGCTTGTTTCTCCACCCTTTCACTTTTTTATATTGGATATAATTTGTTAGGGCTGATGGAATAATAACATCTGAAAAAAAAATAAGTAAAATAAAAATCACCATAATGAATTTTAAGTTTCACTCAATATTTCTCCTCTGGTAAGCTTTAACTGAATCTATTTTTTCTGAACGTAAAACATTTGAATATTGTACGTAAAGCGTTTGCATATCTCACTCAGCCCTTGAAGTTTTGATTGTAGACATTCTGACAGCAATAATATCTTCTTAAGTGAACGCTTGCTCTCACGGGGAAAGGTATCTTAAAATTCTCTTGCTGGATCTCCTGACTTTAACCAAGTTAAAACTTACTGAATCTGTTTTCCTTATTTTTTAAAAAAATGCTGTAGATAGACCCTACTATATCTCGGTTCATACTTTGCCCCTACTTTTGAACAGAAGTAGAGGCTCATCCCTTGTTCTCTGTTACCAGGTTTTCATTCCTCTCCTCGGGTTAATAGTGGTGCTATCACAAGTTTTTTGTAATATGTGTGAATGGTGGCAATGTCTTTTCATACTGAAGGTACTGGGTTGTCAGTTTCCTAGTAGCTGATTCTGACTGATAGTTATAGAGTCTTGAGAAGCCGCTCTGATAATGAGATGAATAATATCGGGGTTCCTGTAGTGCTATGTCACGCATGGATAGGTGTCCTTGCAAGTGTCTCCGATGGGCAGCCCTGAGGCCACATTTTGCCACAGACTGTGCCAGTTCCCTTCCAATACATAGTGCATTTGACAACTCTTACTTTAACACAGGCCTCTCATGATCAAAAAATCTCTAATCATGACAACACACAATCAAAAAGATAAAACTAAACCAGCTAAACAAAAAACACCTAAACCCGTCAACATCTCTTTCTCGAACGTCCCTGGTATCCGTACCAATTTTTGCAGTGTTGAATTCTTCCTCCACGAAAACTCTTCTGGAATCTTATCTCTCTGTGAAAATAAATTTGACCTTTCTATCCCTTCCTCTGATTTCTATATCACTGGTTACCTTCTCCTCTTTAAGAAGTATTTTAATGTCCATATGCATAGGCTTGGCGTTTATGTCAGTGAATATCTCCCTCTAGCCTGGATAATTTCTCTTGAATCTCCAGACCATTCCTACATGTGTCTTCGTCTTTCGTTATTAAACTCGATTAGCTATCTTTTTTTCTCTACCACTCCCCTTCCTCTCTTGGCTGTTTTGTACTAGACAGTGGGGGGGGGGGGGAGTAAAGGTTGTATATCAATTCGAGGAACGACAAAGATTAAGCTATAACCAAAATTTTAACAATATTTGTCTCCCTGATAAATGGTGAAACATTAACTGGACCCAAAGTGACTTGCTTTTTCACTGCTAAAATGACAATCTTTTTCTCGGTTAATAAAATGACGAATATTAAAACTTATGTATAAATAATAATATACAACATCTTTTTATTCGCTCTCGGTGACGTTGGCTCTGGTGTAGGAGAAGGTCGAGTCGGAGGGTCAGCACAAATGCATCGATGTCCGTCTCTCTTTGTCTTCTGCTTACTTGCTGACTGCAAATTTATATAGACCGAAATCCAGTCTATTATGTTATCTTTTATTTTTTTCCAGGCACAGTCTTTATAATAAACAATTTTGAGGTTTATATTCTCTGACCTTGGCTACGCTGTTTAACAAGCACAAACACATTTCTTCAATGCAATAATATTTATTTTACTATAAATACATTCCTGTTTCCATATCTCCTGACCTGGGAAACAGCTGTCTTAACACAATTTTGCTCCTCATCCGATGTACGGATTCTTTAATTTTCAAAGCTCTGAAGATTCCTGATTCTATATTGTTTAAACTGATCCTCTCATAAAATGAGTATTTTTTAAATTTTCATTTAATGCCAAGAGTTTGAGGTTTTTTGTGCTTAGATTTTTTAATTTTTTTTAAATGTATTGCTAGTATGTTTTGTTTAGTTTTTTTTTTTAATATGAAAATATATTACAGGAAATTTTTCTAATGTATTTTTACATTTTTATGTTTTACATCAATTTGGTCGTTCCCTATTTTCCCATACCTGGGACATTAAAAAGTGCTACCACACTGGATCTGGGTGGATGTGGGGACAACAATAAATATGAGGTGGTTCCATGCTCCTCAAAACCTCCTAATCAATAGCCTTACTCAGGAAGCCTAAATCTGGCTTTCAATCTAGAAGGCTTTCCCTATTAAAGCAGCTACCGGAAAAAGGTAATAATAAGTTAGTACAAGGTCAGATGAAGATAGTGGATGAAGTAAAACTTAATTGCTCTTGTCGTGACCTATTAGGTTAGGTCATAAATAATTTGATTATCAATTTTATTCTTAAATAAATAAAGTACAATTTAATTTTATTGAGTATCATTCAAAGATTCGCTAAAAAATAATTATTTTTTTGCGTTGTCTAAGACCATCAGAATGGACGACGTTAGTCTTCTAGTCTCACTGCGTCTCCTTGTCCTCAGTCTTTCAAACAGCCTCAAATGGAATGATTACATCGTATCTATTGCTGTATCTATTACTAGGAAGGTTGGGTCACTATGTTGGGCCAGGAAGTTTTTCTCGTCAGAATCCATTTTGCACTTTTTTAAATCTACCATTTGTCTGTGCATTGAATGCTATTGCCATATCTGGTGGAGTGTTTCTGCTAATTACCTTGATTTTCTCCACAAAATCCAAAGGAGGATCTGCATTGTAATCGATTCAGACTTGGCAGACCGCTTTCAGTCACTTTCTCACCCTAGTGATGTTTTTTTTTTTTTTTTTTTCTACAGATATTTTCATGGAAACTGCTCTGACGAGCTTCTTTCTCTGGTACCCTGACTATATATATTACGCATGCTAGTAGATTGGTATCAAGGTTTTGCCATTTTACCGTTGAAATAATTAAATGAAACCACATTTTCTACTTAGTTTCTTTTCTCACAATTTTAGCCTGCGAAATTCCCTTCCGTTTATTTGCTTCCCTGAGAGCTACAATCTCCAAAAAGTTAAATGCAATGTCAGTCGCCATCATCTATCTCCTTGAATACCATCCATCTCTTATCCTTTCTTTAACACCCTTGTTTTTTCTATCACTGTACCCCCCTGCACACCAGTGGCAGTCTTGCCTTGCTTGGAGTGAAAATATTAAAGAATAACAAATTTTTACAGTGACATGATTGCTCGCCAACATGACTGGCTTAAAACACATACAATGTCAATCAAGACTTAAGGGATTTAAACTTTTCCTCTGTCTCTGTTTCCCTCTATTGGCCCTGTGAGGATCAGGTTTTCTAAACCCTCCTTCCTCATTACGTGTCTCACAAACTTTCAAATATAAGTTTCCTTTTTGCTTCCATTCACTTCAAAACATCAACGTTGCACACATGTTCGGTCCATGTTATCCTCAGCATCCTTCTGTAGAACCATATTTCTGTTGCTTCGAGTCTCTCCTTCATCTTTGAGGAAATTGTCCAGCATTCATGCCATGCAGGAGGACATATATGTAACAATTTTTTCTTTGTTTCTCAATAAACTACTTACTACTTTTGGAATGCGTCATTAGCCATGCCAATACACCTTCGGATCTCAGTGTTAGAACATTTCCCAGGTATTTAAATTTCTATACCTGCTTGATTTTAGTGCATGATATCATGACTGTTAATATAAATCCATCAAGACCTAACTCGGGCAAATGTCGCGACCTTTTTTCTAATTACCGACAAATAAACTCATTTAAATCAAATTTATTCATTTCATGTTACAGCCAATACACCAAATCAGTTCGGTTCGGTGCCTACTTTCATGAAAACAACTCTTTGAACTGATATTGATAAAAATCTCAAATGCATGTTCATTTTTATGCAATATAATTTACTTGTAGATCAAAAAGAAACTTTAGTTTATTTCATTTTTTAAACGCAAGTGGTTAGGAGTAAAATAAGAAAAAAGGCATATTTCAGATTAACTATTAACTTGATGCGAGAATCATGAAATTCCAACTTTCGTGCTCATGCAAAAGAGAAGAGATTAAATTCAGGACAAACGCATCTTTTTGTTTCTTTGCCTTAGGAATGTTTTAATTCTTCATCCGGAAGACGTTTAATGTAATCACACAACGTATTTATTTACACACGCACTATAAAATCTAATCAAAGATGAATATTTTTCGGTACTGAAAAGAGAGAGAGAGAGAGAGAAAGAAAGAAAGGAAGAGAGAAGGATAAGAAGCGAGGAAGTGAGAGAAAGGTACTGAGAGAAAGGAAGATAAGTATTGAGAGAGATATATAGAGCTACTGAGAAAGAGGGAGAGCTAGAGGTACTAGGAGGGAGAGGGAGCGAGGAAGAGGGAAAGCTACTAAGAGAGAACTACTGAAAGAAAGAGAGACAGAGAGACAGAGAGAGAGAGGGAAATAGAGCTGGGAAAAGGAAGAGAGAGGGAAAGAGAACTAGGAAAAGAGTGAGAGAGAGAAGGGTACTGAGTGAGAGATGGAGAGAGAGAGAGGAACTGAGAGAGAAGGAAAGAGAGCGAAGAAGAGGAAGATAGAGAAGTACTTAGAGAGGACAGGTACTGAGAGCAAAGAAGGGAGCAAAAAAAGGGAGAGAGAAAGCTACTGAGAGAGAGAGAGAGTGGGAGCGAGGAAAAGGAAGCGAGGAAGAGAGAGAGAGAGAGAGAGAGAGAGAGTGTGTGTGTGTGATAATCATAGCAGGTTTTTTCATTTTTTTAAAATCTATCAACATGATCAGAAATCAATAATTTTAAAGTAGAAACCGGAGTCACTCTGTGGGATAGAACTTAGTGATGGTACACTTCAATTAGTTTCATAAATTCTAGCCGTTCTTTAATGGAAAAAAAATATCGTGGAGAGATTTTAATCCGTTCGTGTTTATAGCCTGATTAGTAAATTTCTTGGAGTGCTAAACCCTTTCGTCTGAAGTTCGAAATGTAAATTCTAAGCTGGTTTGATAGCTGGAAGTTTTGTTGATTTGAAATTGTTCACTGTAAGAGATGTGGTTCATATAAAATTTTATATCGATGTTTAGCTGTCTTCTTCAATAATCTAATATACTGAATATGCATCTATATATATATATATATATATATATATATATATATATATATAAACAATGACTTGATCCAAAGAGTTGTAAGTTCAATACAAGGCTACAGCATTGGTAAAGAGTTAAATTAAAGGGAAATAACTACATGGCTATCGGAAATAGCATCCCACATGGAATGCGAATGATATAACCAGTAATCGGAATAAAGGATTCGGTTCGAAATTCCTAGCACCTGAAAAAGACCGAAACGTCGTAAACATGGCAATAAAGTTAAGGACAACAGTCCGAACAATGTTAATAATATATAGATAAATATTTAAAATTTAAAGTTCCCATAACCTCTCGTTCATGCCCATGTATAGTTGCATCAACATAACAAATTTAGTCCATTGTAGACTTAAAGGACGAAATGTATCACAAGAAATTTTCCACCTTGTCATACATTTTCCCCCAATATTTTTCTTGATATATAAAATATATATCGTTATCTCATATATATATATATATATATATATATATATATATATATATATAATGTGTGTGTGTGTGTGTGTGTGTGTGTGTGTGTGTGTTTTTATACATTTCAGGAAAGGAAAATATTAAAAAGACATTAAATTTTATTCAGACATCACGAAATTAATACAAGTTAACTTTGGATTCTATAATCACAAGAGATGCACAAATGGTGACCTTTAGCTTCCCAACATTAGTACGATTAACTATTGCTTAGGTAACGTTAACTAAAGTCTCCAGTGGAATTGCTGTACATACATTTTGAATTTCTTGTCTAAGGACCGCCAATGTAGTCAGTTTTTTTAAATACACATAATCCTTTATGATCCCCCATAAGTAAAAGTCTGCAGGAGTTGAATCAGGAGAAAGGGGCTCGACTGCACCGCTTTGTCTGAGCCAGTGTCTTTGCAAAAACTCAATCAAATAAGCTCACACGTCGAGCTAGTAGAATGGCGATGCACCATCTTCCATAACCTTAATGTATGGCAGTGTCATCGCAATTTACTGAAACTACGAATAACAAATCTTTTTTTTCTGAAGTGTATATACATTTTTACGTGACACGATATATATAGATAGATAGATAGTCATCCGCAATATATAAATATATATATACATAAAAGATTTGTAGTCTTTGAATTTGTTGGAGAATATTTTATTTTATTGCTCTCGCTTATTATTTACACGTGAATTCCCCACTTCGTTATAAGTACATACATTTATATGTCTATTTTTTCGTGTTTCCCTCTATTTTTGCTCTTCATTTTCGTTGTTGCTGTTCTTTTCGTTTAATTCATTTTCCAACTAGTTTTCTCCTGATGAGATGTATGACGAAAGTGCCTTTGAGATTAACAATAAATTCCTTATTTTTAAAATAATATACCAATTTTGTACCTCTAAACATTTGTTTTATATATATATATATATATATATATATATATGCAAGTTTCATTCAAAATTACAGACAAGGTGTTATGTTGTTTTTTAAATTTTATATAATTTTTCATGTGATCTTTTTTTTTCAAGACATACATAATGTAAAAATTATCCGAATGTTTTATTTCTCCAAGTGCTGTTGCTTATGCTTTTATCTATTATTAAAGATTAATTTTATTTATTTATTTTTTTAGCCGAATAGATAAGGTGCTTTTGTATATGTAGAGTCATAGTTATGTTTTATAATTAGAACACGGTGAGCACATTGTGGGCGTGTTCATAGTTGTTGTTATTATTAAGTGTTGGATTTTTCTTTTTTATTAATAATATCTCCATTATATTTAGCCTTTTTACGTGTGGATGGTGCCATTATATTTGTATTATCAATGTGTATGTTATAGATAGAATTTGATTGGTCACCATGTGTATTTAAATAAGTTCTAATTGAACTATGATCAGAGAGATGTAACGTAAGTCTTCTTGTTGTTCATCCAGTATATCCGATATAATTATTTACGAATTTGGATTGATCAAAACCAGAGGGCGCGCGCACACACACACACACACACACACACACACACACACACACACACATATATATATATATATATATATATATATATATATATATAGTTTTACACACATTGGGGACGGCTTACTCGCACCAAAACAAATATAAAATTCAAATAAACATATGTCCGCCAATCATACGTTTTTGAGTTATTAAATTTAAAGAAGGTTTATGGTAGATAGCGCTGTGGTGTTACTTTATTGAGATGTGTTCCTCTTAACAATAGCAGGATATTCATATAGTGAACAGGCAGATATGATTTTTACATACGGCAACGTAAATGGTAATGCGTGGCTGTATCAGATTGTGCTTCCAGACCGAAAGCAGGCGAGTCATCCAATCTTTGTTGCAGTTTATTATCGAGTTGCTAAGACAGGATCCATGGCTCTACAAACAATGATAATAAGTATTTTGGGATTGTATCTTGGATTCTACATTTAACAGCGTCCACCGTAAACTTAATAAACTACAAAACGAAGAATTTGCGTACATATGTTTATATGAACCTTTTTCTTTGTTTTGGTGAGTTTTAAAAGTATTTTCGATAGACCGTATATATATATATATATATATATATATATATATATATATATATATATATAGTCACGTGAATTAATAAGTATGCATATGACGATACACATATGTATAATATTATTGAATTGTTGATAAAACAGTGCTCATATAGTATGAACAGAGCAATTTTATAAGGTTAGGTTAGGGAAATATGCGTCTTCTAAGTCGTTTAAGACACGTCAGATTCATTGACGGTTTCCTCTAGGAGACGCAGGTTCGAATCCTGCCGAAAGAAGCATATTTTACTAACAAGATTTCTCGATTATTCAGGCCGGTAGATGTAAAAAATAATATACTGTTTAATTATAAAAACAACAGAATATCTACTCAAATACGAGTATCTATTAAAACAATCTATAAACAAACAAATTATATATATATATATATATATATATATATATATATAATTCACCACAAGGAAGGCAAAAATACCACTAAGACGTAAGTAACTACTGGTAATGAAAGAGAATGAAAAGACTTTAGAAGGAACTGGAAACCCAATCCTAAACAAGAAACAAGGGATAAACGACTAAACCGTCCAAATAAAATATATAATTCGGTATTCGGACAGCAATCCCTCCTTTATACAAGTCTGATTGAAGGTGATTGTCAAGGCTCATCGGTTAATCTTTTTATTAATGTCTCTTTGTATTCATACAAGTGATTTCTTTTCTGGACATAAAGTGTGTAAAAACGGTTCAAACGGTAAGTGAATCGCAGAGCTTTCAACTAATCAATCTTTTACCAACGTTGTTTTTATTAACTCGGCTTTGAAGGCTTCTCTTGATATAAACAGGCAGTCTTTAGTTCTCAAAGTAACAGGAACTTAAATTCCTGATTAAAGGTAGTTTTTCTTCGACTCTGTGACCCACTCTTTCCTTCCCTTCACCCTCTCTCTTGGATATGCGCGATGGTCACTTGTCAGTCGCCTACTTTATTCTTAACTGAAAGTAGTTGGAATGGATCGCCATGATGTCTTTTGAAGTTTCACTCATCTCGGTTTAGGGCGGCTGGTAAGCTTGTTTAATAATTTTTATTTCTTTTTCTTTTTCTTTTTGTTACTAGTTTCATTTTGGAAATATATTTATTTATTTATTTGTACCACACATTTGTGATCCTGCATATAGCGGCGGTTAAAAACGCTTTTGATTCCTTCCAGTTAAAAATTGTGTCAGCACTTTATGTGGTGATAAAGGCTTATTTAATTTATTTTGTCTTTTCTTTAAACTTGTAAGGGAAGGTACTATAAAACTCTTATTTTGGCTTTGAAGGCTTTCTAATTTATTTTTAAATTGGAGTAGATAAATCCTTCTATCACCCGCTTTACACTCATCATTCTTCTTTTGAACAGGCGTAAAGGCGCATGTCTTGTTTCTTGTTTAGGAAGGGGTACCCGGTTTATTTCTTCTCCTCCGGTCCTATTGGTAGTGCTGTCGCAAGCTTTTTGCAATATCTGTGGGTGGTGGCAAGGTCTCTTCCTTCTGAGGATACCGAGTTGGCAGTTTCCTGGTAATTAGGAGCCCGAACTCTTGCGTAGCTTCTTGGGAGGCTTCTCTGATCAACAGTTGAATAATATCCAGGTTTCTTTTAGTGCCATGTCGCGCATGGATGAGTGTCCGTGCATGAACCGCCAGTGGGCAAATCTGAGGCCACATTATGTTGCAGTCTGTGCCAGTTCCCCTACACATGCTGCATACAGCAACCGACTGATTCTACTCTAGGCCTTTCTCTTAAGAAACTCACTAATCATGAATACACACTATCAAAAGAGCAAAACTAAACCAGCTAATCAAAAAACACCCAAACCTGTTAACATCTCCTTCGCAAACATACGAGGTATACGTACTAACTTTTACAGAGTTGAATTCTTCTTTCAAGTAAACTCACCTGACATCTATCTCTCTGTGAAACTAATCTTGTCCCTTCTATCCCATCTTCTGGGTTTAACGTCCCTGGTTACTTTCCCCTGTTCAGGAAGGATTCCAATGTCCATAATCATGGGCTTGGTGTTTATGTCAGTGGACATCTCTCTCTAGCTAGGGAATCTCACTTGAATCACTAGATTATTCTTACATGTATTTCCGTCTCTCCATACTAAGCTCGGTTAGCTATGTTTTCTTTCTCTACCGCTCCTTCTCATCTCCCGACTTTTCCGTACTTGACAAAATCTTCAATAATATTGATAAGGCCATTTCTTCTCATCCGTTTGCCCATATATTTGTATTTGGTGACTTTAACGCCCATTACGCCAAGTGGCTGGTAAACTCTGTCACAGATCTTGCTGGTGTCCACACTATGAATTTTTTAATTACTCAGTCCCTTATGCAAGTGGTAGATTTCCCCACGCGTTTCTCTAATAACCCCAATGGAAATGACTCACTGCCAGACCTCTGTTTCACTTCTATCCCTGACTCTTGCAATGTCAAGCAGCTCTACCCTCTTGGAAACTCTGAGCATGAGGTGGTTTCTGTTAACATCTCCTTCTACTCCCACTCAACCTAAGAACCTCAGACCAGCAGAATATCTTACTGCTACCAAAGAGCATAATGGGACCCGTTCCGTGATTTCCTGTGTGATGTTTTTAGTCTCCCCGTTGACGACTGTGCGTCTGAGGTCTCCCCTTAAGTTAAGGCTGGCATCGATGCTTTCATCCCAGCCAGGAAGTTGCAACTTAAATCCCATTCGTCCACCTGGTTCTCCTCTGCTTGTTCGGCCGTCATTGTCTACCGGAAATACTTCTTCCGGCTTTATAGAAGCTACGCATCGGACCATAACAGGCGCCTTTTTGCCTCTGCTCGTAATAAGTGCAAGAAGATACTTAATGAAGCTAAGCTGCTGTTTTCTGCCAGAATGAAGCAGCGCATAGCATCTAGTAAGTTCGGCTCTAAAGACTACTGGCGGCTGTGTAAAAGTGTACTAAATAACAGTAACCCCACAATCCCCCCTCTAGTCAATGAATTGAGGTCCTCACTTCTTCAGCAGACAAGGCTGAGTGCTTTGCTCGCAGATTCTCCACCAACTCGACACTGGATTCGTCTGGAGTATGTATACTCGACTTCCCACCTAGAATTGAGGCTCAATGAATGCCGTCTACATTTCCCCCTCCCTGTTCTCTAACTTAATTTCAAAGTTTGACCCCCATAAAGCGAGTGAAGGTGACGGAATCTCAATCATAGTCTTGAAGAAATGTGCTCCTGAACTTTCCTCTGCCCTTTCTAAACTCTATAACTAGTCTATCTGCTTCTTGCTTTCCTGCCTGCTGGAAGTTCTCCTCTGTGATTCCTATATTTAAGAATACTGGAGAATTATCGCCCTATCAATCTACTACCGATTTTTGGCAAAGTGTTCGAAGCCATTATCAACGCCTTGGTGCTTGGACGTCCAACAGGCTACAGTGTCTTCTCTGACAAACAATATGGTTTCTTCTTCACTAGGTCTACTGCTGATATGCTCACGACCTTAACTGGGTATATATACCAGGCTCTCGACAAGAACGGCGAAACTCGAACTATTGCCCTTGATATCTCCAAAGCGTTTGACAGTGTCTGGAATGCTGGACTTTTACGCAAGCTGCGGGATTATGGTATAGCTGGATAATTGTTTGACCTAATCCAGTCATTCTTTTCAAATCGCACAATGAAGGCAGTATTGAACGGACATACCCCCGATACTATCATACGAACGCGGGTGTCTCTCAAGGTTCTATTCTAGGTCCTACGCTTTTCCTGATCTTCATTAACGATCTCCTCAATGCAATCAGATCCCAAGTGGACATATACGCTCACGACACCACCGTTTACTCTTACCTCGATCAAAAATCTGCTGAGGCTGACAAAACGTACCTTGCTGCTGAGCTTGAAAAGGACCTCTAATCTGTGGTAAACTGGGTTAAGAAATGGCTCGTTAATTTTAATGTTTCCAAAACGAAGCTGCTATCTGTTAACCATCACACAGGCTAACCTCCCTGAAAGCAAACCACTGCGCCTCCTCGGCCTAACTCTCTCAGCAGACCTCAACTGGAATGACTATATAGAATTCATAGCTAAATCCGCTGCCAGGAAGTTTTTCCCGTCTGAATCTATCCTGCATATATAAATCTACCATCCGCCCGTGTATTGAATACTGCTGCCACAGCTGGTCGGATGCCCCTGTTATTCACTTCGGGGTTCTCGACAAAATCCAACGGAGAATCTGTAATGTGATCGATCCCGACTTGGCAGCTCAGCAGCAGTCACTCGCTCAACGGCGTAGTGTGGCTTCCCTGTGTCTCTTCTTCAAATACTTTCACGACATCTGCTCCGATGAACTTATCTCACTGGCGGCTCCTATGTATGAATTTACTCGAGCTTCTAGACTGGCGACTAGGTTCCATCCTTTTACATTGAAACCAATAAAATGTAACCTCAACTTCTACTCTAGCTTCTTTTCTCGCACTTCCCGCTTGTGGAATTCTCTTCCGTAAACATGCTTCCCTGACAGCTACAATCTCCAAGAATTTAAATGTAAGGACAATTGTCATCTCCTGTCTCTCTGAATCGCATCCGTCCCCTCATGTTCTTTTCTCCGTCCACTCTACTCTTATCACACCAGTGTTCTCATCGTTCTCTTGCCCACTTCCTGACACATCCTACAACCTGTCCCTCTTTCTCATCACTTTCCTCCTATGTAACCCCCTGCGCACCAATGGCAGTAAAAATGCCTTGCTTGGGGTGAAATGATTATATATATAGCAAGGGGAATATTTTAATTTTCGAAAGTGATCAACAGGTGGCCGTGTTCAAAAATGAAATGATTGAGAGTTGACTTCTTTTATGCATCAACATGCAAAAATATAAAACAAATATAAATCTGTAAAAATATCATGGAAGAGTTTATAATAAAAATAATAAAAAGGAGGTATCAACCGGCAGAGTAACAACCGCTGCTGCTGTTTGTAGGGGCAAGTATTGTCTGATCAAGAGCCCAAACAGTTGTTCCCCCTAAGAAGCGGACAGTGTCTCCTTTCAAATCGAAGTCGGTTTCGTAAGCATATTCGAACATTCTGCTCTTGTTATAAAAAAAGATACTGCCCCCACTATAAAGGAAATAACCTTTAGCAATTTCCTTGTTAATATATATATATATATATATATATATAAACGAACACTAGATGTGCATGTTCCACTTGAACTCAACCATGTCAAATTCTCTGACTTCGGGTGGTGAGGAACCTAGTTGAGGCTATGCCGAAGAGGAGAGTTTCGTCTGTGAAAAATTAGACCAGAGCCCAATTCTACCTGATGCACCTTATGCAAGGTCTACAGGAATTTTTTGCCCGAATTTAAGGACTCTGTATTCCCACGTTAAAAAAACAACCTTGTGTCACATCCGGCCTCAGTGACGAGGTTTCTGGGAAATACTCATGCTTATACATGTATATTTTTGTTATATGGATTTTATAAAATTAAATACAATCCCATTTAAAGGGGGATCGTTAAGTGTTAATATGTAGAATGAAGATAAAAAACACTAAGTCAATCAAACATCAAATGACAAAAAATATTTTCTGAGACAGAGGGTTCGCACAGTCTTCTAGTTAATGAATTCATCCTTTGAAAATAAATATTTAACATTGTGACAATTACACTCTTCCTCACCAAGATATGTGACACTTCCACTTGAATTACGTGAGACGTCCACCCTTCCTTAAGAAGCTACATGACATTTACACTTCCCTCCTCACTTTCTCCCTTGCCTTTTGTCTCACACATACACGCAAGGAAATCACATTTAATTTCATCTGAAAAAAAAAACAACAAACTAGGAACTTTAACACAAGAAATCTAAACACTCATATCGAGAAAAAATAGCTGAAAAAAAAAACGAAAATAAAAATATTTTATATTTTTATATTAAAAAAAGTTTCTCGCTTTTTTCTGTGTTGTGAGTTGATTTAAATCTGCAACAAATGTTATCCTTAAATTAAAAACCACGGTCATAGCACAAAATCTTGTTTGCTTAGCAGCTAAAACGGTATGGCTTCATAAAATATGCAACAAGCAAATTAGATTAAATTATGGAAATTAATGGCATATTTTTCTAGTACAAGTAGAAGAAAATTATTAGGAATACTTTTCTCCTTGAAATTTGCATTACTTAAACAAATGCAAGCACCTGTCTAATCATGCTAATTAGATTGCAGTTAAAAGAAAACTGCTTCGAGGGAATAACGAGTTATTACACATGGTCAGTTGAAAGGGAATTTGGCTCCAATAAGAGAGTTGTCAATTAAAACAATCTCTGTATTGCGGTTTTCAACCTAAGTGGGTTAAGCCAGCTTCTTCTTTAGAAGAAGTTTCATGGGACATTTTTGGCGCCACAAACTGTCACTAAATGTGCAGATTTTCCCACAGTAGGTTGCCAATTTTTACTGCAACAGACTAGTTACCAATCAAGGCCATAGAAGCCCGTCTGTTCTGGTATTTAACAATAACTGGGCAGAGAATAGATGTATTCATACCTTCCCTAAGGATATTAGCACGGAAGAGAAGGTAATGAATTCGACTAGAGTTCGAACTCTGCTCTCCGATTCCTCAATCCGAGACCCTATCCTCTACTCCACTGTACCACTTAGCTGAATGTGTGTTGTGATGTAGTGTATATTGGCTTGTAATGGGAAACCTGTAGAGCAGAGTTCGAATTCCAGTTGAATTCGTTGCATTCACTTACATGCAAATACGTAGACGATCATGGTTCTCCATGTCTCCCTATCCCTTGTGGCTCTTAGTATGTTTGCTCCTGTGTTGTATATCAATAAACAACAAACACGTCTGTATATAAAATATATCAAGTGATATTTTTATTAATGAACGATGGACCGTGTAGCCTAGTGAACAGAGAGTGAGAGCGCGCTTCCAGGGTTGACGGGTTGCGTACCCCACAATAGCAGCATGCTATTGGGGCAGCTGTGAACTGCCTTCCTTCGTGTTCTGTGGTTCTGCTGCTACTTCTGCTCTCACTTCTTCTGACTGCCCGGCGAATCCGTGTTTTCGCGGTCTTTATATATCTTCCAAAACCGGGACTTGTTTCTTCCGGCTTTGCCTTGATCACGCGACGCCCACACGACGCCTACGTAATTCTCAGAGTCACCTGTCTGTTTGCCTCTGAGTTATTTCCGCATCTGCCGGAAATAGGGTCAAAGTGACATCCGTTACTTTTCACCGACCGGAAACAACACGGCTTGTATCAGCCTTTCTTGGGTGGGCCAGACCGTTATATTACATTCCTCGCCCACCCATTTTCCAAAATGTTCACCTAAGAACATTTTAAACGCAACATCCTCACTCTCCTCCCCATGCCACACAAGCCCGACAATTGTATAAAACATGTGCATGCCAAAACAACAAAACATGTGCATGCCGAAACAAAAAAAAACAACAAAACAAAATATATATAGGGGAGCCTACATCGGCAACCCAACAATGTTCGTGTCCCTCTTGAAAATTGTTCTACCAACTCGATGTTTCATTGTTCTTTTTTTTTTCTTTCTTTTTTTCTCCTCTTTTTTTTTAAATTTTTTTTTTAATATCCATTTTCACAGAATTGGGCAAAGTTCTTAAAAAATGTTCATTTTCTTTCTCGACTCTGTCCATAAGCGTAGACACTTCGATGCATAATCCACATGATTATAGGCGGTAATCGCGCCCCAGTTTCTAAACTAACATCGAGTAAATGACCTTTGACCAACACCATGCGTGCCTCTGCTCGAGTTTATTGTTACACATGTAACCTCATTTAATTTAATTTAATTTCAAACATACTATGTTTGAACACAGAAAAAAATGGTCATTATTTGCCGTACATATCATTCATAGTCTGACCGAGAAATGTTCAATAGAAAATGAAGAAAATTACCCTGATTCCAACGTTAATCCGCATGCAATTTACTTGTGGAGGATATTAATTTAGTCTAAAAAAATGGACCCGTGACTCGTAGTTCCTTAGTTTGTACAATGCCTTCCGTTCCCTGAACTACTTCCTCTGGATTCGAAACCAAGCATATCTGATTTGTTGACATCTCTCTGTTTAACGCAGAGACATTTTTGAGTGTCGAACACCCGTTGACCCCGGAGTACTATTCACAACGGATAACTCAATTTCCTTTTCCGAAGCACTGTTGCTTCTTTTACACTTAAAAATCCGCTTCCTGGCTATTATTCCCAGGATTATTATTACGCCGACCACGCCAGCAATGACTCCTATCGTCAACTTCTTCGGGAGTTGTTCATATCCTTCACTAAATCTTTCCATATCTACCTGTTCCAAGGTATTTACTAGTTTTCAGAAATTAATATATCTTCAAAAGATATTTCCCAAGTCACATAAATGAAAATTCACAGAGGATGTTGAATTGATGGGAACCTGCACAAAAGCATAAAAGTGAAGTACTTTTACGTAAATAAAAATAAGTTTTAGATTTTAATTTAATTTTCCCAAATCTCCCCAAATAATCCGATTCCACCATACTGATAACAAAATATCTTTTCAATATCTGACTCATATCGCGAAACACTGAGACGCGGATGAATGTTTTAAGAATATATATAATCGGTGTATTCGCAAAGAAATAACCAAACAATGCAGTTGTTTTCAAGCAACGATGTTGAGATATATTTATAATTGGCGATTTTGTTGGCTGTTGTTAACTGCATAATTAAAAATACACTTTAAAACTCTCGATAACATTTAATTCATTTCTATGGTGTAGAAATGTCACGCAAAACACAAACATTTTTAAATTTTGACAATATCTGTGTAAAGATTACAAATTGACGTTTACGAACAAATTCTGTTGACGAGATCAAAATTAAAGAACCCTTTCGTTTCTCTGATTTTCCTATTGTGGTAGCATTCAGCTACATTTATAATTTGTTAATGTTTACGAATTTTGATTTAGTTCATGCAATACAAGGCCAAATGAAGAAAATGAAGAGGGTCATTTTACGCTAATACTCCAATTGGGGAAAGTTTGTGTACGTAGAACATCGATTGTTTTTTTGTTTTTTTAATTCGGCTCGAGTACTGGTCAGAAAAACTCAACTATTTCAACCATACAACTGACCTTCCTAATCACATTGAGAATAGTTGTTCGTCAATATTTCTATCGGGTTGTCTGGAAAGTTCATGCCGCTTTTTAAGTAAAATTAAGACACAAACCAAAATTATTTCATTAAATATTTATTCTACGAAATATTAACTATTTTCTTGCACAAACCAAAGAAAACATTGTTATCAACAAGTTAATCCAATTATCCACTTAAACTCACTTCACATATATGGTAAAATATTAACAAAAAAAGAAAATCATTAACTCAGATGTTTTGTACTTACAGATAGGTAAATATCTCAACTCCAATCCTCCCGTCAACTTTAACACCCCCGTCAACTTTAACACCCTCGTCACTTTAACACTCTCGTCACTTTAACACTCCTCCCGCCAACCCCTAAACCTATGCGCACTCCCTACATGTAGTCTGTTTCACCACCTCCGTTCTACCCTTCTTAATGTGTTTGACGCCAACAATCCACATTTCTCAATGGCAAAAGTATGTTGTTCCATTTTTTTTTCTAACGAGACCCACTATAAACACAAGCAGAGAACACACCCACTATTAAATCAATGAGTCACTTACCTTGGCTGAATGTCTACAGTCGTGCAGCTATATATTTTCGTCTTCTTTTTTCTTTTTCTTCCTTCCTCGCTGTCGTCCGGTTGTTTACTATTTTCGTCTTCTATCCGGTAGTTTTAAGTCCGTTGAATTTTCAATCTCACCGTGGTAACCCTCGTATCTATCTGTTTTGTTGTCTCAAAACAGCAAGTCACTAGCACCAAATAAACGTGTGTTATATAGCAATATACAACAAACACGCATATATATAAAAATATGAGTTATATTTTTATTAGTGACGATGGACCGTGTAGCCTAGGGAACAGAGAGCGAGAGCGCGCTTCTAAGGGTTGACGGGGGGGTCGTATCTGTTGCTCCTCTGGTCTGGTCTGTCCGGACTGTCTCTCTGCGTCTCTCTGCCTAGACTCGTGAATCCGTGTTTTCGCGGTCTTTATATATCTTCCAAAACCGGGACTTGTTTCTTCCGGCTTTGCCTTGATCACGCGACGCCCACGCGACGCCTACGTAATTCTCAGAGTCACCTGTCTGTTTGCCTCTGAGTTATTTCCGCATCTGCCGGAAATAGGGTCAAAGTGACATCCGTTACTTTTCACCGACCGGAAACAACACGGCTTGTATCAGCCTTTCTTGGGTGGGCCAGACCGTTATATTACACCTGTTGCTCCTGGCAACCCCCGTTCCGTCATCCACCTGATCAGACCCTGCAAATATGCTATCCTCTGCCATCCTCTGTCTCTCCTTCCTTCTATCTGACCAGTCAGTATCAGGTTCTCCAGGCTCTCCTTCCTCATTGCGTGTCCCAGGAACCTCAGTTGTCTCTTCCTGGGGCTCAGCATCAATTTCCTTTTTGTTGCCATTCTTTCCAACACATCATCGTTGCTTGCATGCTCAGTCCACGATATCCGTAGCATCCTTCTGTAGAACCACATTTCGGTCGCTTCCAGTTTTGTCTTCATTTTCGATGATATTGTCCAGCATTCACTGCCGTATTGAAGAACTGACATCACGTAGCAGTCTAGCACTCTTTTCTTTGTTTCTATTGAGATTTTCCTGTGTGTTAGTATTTTGCTCATCTTCTGGAACGCGTCCTTTGCCATGCCAATTCGCCTTCGGATCTCCGTGTCGCACTTTTCATCTTCTGTCAGAACACTTCCTAGGTACTTAAATTTTTGTACTTGCTTGATTCTGTTATCTCCATCTGTATTTGTCATTTTGGGTTGTATCTTTTGCTGATGACCATGCACTCAGTTTTCTTAAAGTTTATTTGTAATCCCTTTTTGTCACTCTCCACTGCTACTTTCTGTATGAGGTCTTGTAGTTTTCTTTCCGTGTCCGCAATCAGCACTGTGTCGTCCGCATACCTTATATGAGATTGCAAGTCATAAAAACGACAACAGGAACTTGTAATCATTACTTACAAAGTCAGTGCGCTGATGTACATTGACATTTTGAACACATTTCTTATTTCATCTTTAGAAAATCAGTTTTTATGATGAAATCATTTTTAAAAATAATGCATCTAGCTTCAGAGCAAAGCACGTTAAAGATTTCTCTCTATCTCACACACACACACACGCACACACAAATATATATATATATATATATATATATATATATATATATATATAAAGGAGTAATACAAATAAAATTTATCGCTTAGCTGACACCTCCTGAGAAATGAACAAAACGATTTCATAGAAAGTTAGTCTACGAATCTCCAGAGTTGAAGTGTTGAAGTTTTTGATGCGCTATCTCTGATATCCAGCTTGTCTTAAATGTCCTTTCTTTCAATCTTCTACTGATACAAATTTTGGCTTTAGAATAGTTTATATATATATATATATTGTCATCCACAGACAGATCTGTTTCGCTGTATCACAGCTCATCAGTACGATTGCTACCTAACCCAGGCTCGAAACCCGACCGAATTGGCGTCAGTCGGCGACTCTGTATATATATTATATTTTAGAACATGTACATAATTTTTCTATGTATATTCACGACAAAGTTTGTCGTGGATATACATAGAAAAATTATGTACATGTTCTAAAATATAATTTATAATAAATATTCACAGCTCTATATATCATATATTGATCACTGTTTTAAATTAATGGTTTGGACGTTGTAAGAATTCTTTCTTCGTTCTGTAATCACTCGGATATAGATATATGGCTCAGAGGTAGAACCGCCGACTGTCACCACTTCGGTCGGGTTTCAATCCTGGGTTAAAAAGCAATCGGAGTCTAACCGTACTGATGAGCTGTGATACAGCGAAACAGATCTGTCTGCGGATGACTATATATATATATATATATATAAATTTGTAATGAAAACATAGTCTACTACAACACATAAATCGTTGTTTCGGTATTATCTTATTAGCACCTCGTCAGGCAATGAAATATTTTTCTACTGTTGGAAACTATTATATAAAAAACATAAATATAAAAACAAATATAATTCTCTACTAAGTACTAAGCGCTCTTAATAAAGTAAATGACTATAAACAGTGAACTGTCAACCCATTAGTTTGTACTACTTTTAAGGTATATATATATATTACGAAATTATACGGAAATTTACGAAACTGGCATTAGCCGAAAAATTGAACTTTTATTTGTTTAAGGTTATTATATTATAATTATGGATACTCGTATTTGAGTGGAAAGTCTGTTTATATATATATATATATATATATATATATATATATATATATATGCACACACACAAACACACGCACACGCACGCACACACACACACAAGAGATAATGAATATATTTTATGTTTAATCATGAGCCGTTCTAAACATCGTTATTTTGGCTTTAATTTCAGGTGAAAATAAAGACAAAAATTCTCCAATATTTGGATAATTTTTAATTAAGTTTGTTCTAAGCTTTCGGCTCACATAAGCCATCTTCAGAGAGATTACAAGCTTAGAACCAATTTAATAAAAAAATTATCCAAATGTTGGAAAATTTTTGTCTTTATTTTCACCAGAAATAAAAGCCAAAATACGAGGTTTAGAACGGCTCATGATTAAACACAATTTCTAATATAAATCTTACTATTTATCTGGGAAGAGATGAGGCGGATTCCTAACTTTCCCATGGGTATTTGCACATAAGTGAATAAAACGAACACAACTGGAATTTCCAATTCCGAGCTGTTACCCGTTATACCACCCACTTATCCAAGCTTACATCACCTGGTAATCCGAAGCGGTTACCTATCTAGGTATTGACTATGCTTGTCGTTGCTTAACTTCGATGATGGTGCGAGAACTGGTGTTAAAACGCGATATGGCTGTAAGTCGTATTGGCGGCTGATCCGTCAATTATTTCACCTTCTGGTAAGATATTAGACGATAATAAAGTAATGCATTTTTCGTTGTTCAGTATGCCATAGAATTTTATTCCTTTTCTTGTATCGTTCCTTTTGATATAGCCCCAAACCCTTAGACTCCCATCACCATGCACTACCGTCTTCGGTCATAACTTTCTTTTATAAAAATTCCGTTCAATTTTTGCTTTCGCCATTAAAAATTGCTATTGGCTATTGCAGATGTTCTTTTGTTCAGCATTTTCGATGCATTTTTGGCTAGTGAAGACTTTTTTGTTGTTTCTGTAATGACTTCATTCAAATTATTTCCATGTCGAATTCTTCTTATTGTATGAACTGACAGTTCACGAATAATATTGATTGAACCGTTAAAATCGGGTTGGATTCTGTGAACATGACGAAATTTTTTTCATTTCGATTTTCTAATTTCGAAGATCATCCACGAATTTTTCCTTTACACTACACTCCCACCATCAGCGTACTTTCTGTGGGTGATAAAGCGGCTCGAGGTTAGATGATCCTAGAAAATTTCACGTTGACTCATTCTTTGTGATATTTCAATAATTTTCATCCACTTCTACAAATTCAATCTTTCCGTTATACAATTTCAAACAACACTAAAAAAATAAAATAAAAATGCTCCAAAGATCATTCTTTCATGTTTTGGCCCATTTTTTTCTGTTTGGTTCATTTATTAATTTTAAGTCTATTTAGTTATGTTTTGTCCGTTTATTCCTGTTTAGTCCATTTATTCCTGTTTAGTCCATTTATTCCTATTTGGTCCGTATATTACTGTTTGGTCTATTTATTCCTGTTTAATGCATTTATTCGGCTTTGGTCTATTTATGTTTGGTCCGTTTATTCCTGTTTAGTCCATTTATTTCTATTTTAATCACGCCTGGTTCATTTACTCATGCTTGGCCCATAAATACTTGTTTGGTGCGTTTATTCACATGTATTCTATACATAGTTGGCCTGTTTATTCCTGTTTGGTTCATTTATTCACGTTTGGTTTACTTAACATGACAAACGCAGATATGTATATTAACAAGACGTTTGCCATGAAGCGGTTTGATTTGCTTTCCCCTTCATCCTCTGTATTCGAATCGGAGAGCCGAGTTCGAATTCCAGTTGAATTCGTTGCATTCACTTACGCGCAAATACCCCTGAGAAAGATATGAAGCCGTTGTTTCTTCCAGCTATGGGTTAAATAGCAGAACAG
Source organism: Ascarosepion bandense (assembly GCA_037127315.1). Lineage (NCBI taxonomy): Eukaryota > Metazoa > Mollusca > Cephalopoda > Sepiida > Sepiidae > Ascarosepion > Ascarosepion bandense. The sequence continues at coordinate 92,746 of JBBBDQ010001601.1, read as the reverse complement.
ATTGGGTTCTATAGCCTTGGTCGGCAACCAATCACAGAAATTAATGACAATCTACTGCGGGAAAATCCTTTGCCCAGTCGTCCATGTCTTGGAAGAGACATGATCGCCCAAGCGTGTGTCATGCATGGCGCTCAACTGACTAACTGACTTTGAATGCAATAACTTACACTGGAATCCTGAATGACCACAGATATTTTGAAACAGTTCCACTGGAAATCAACGCCAATTTTTTTCATCAATGTCTCTATTTTATCCATCATCGAACCAAGTGATCCAGTGACAACTGGTATGACTGTAGTCACTTTTACACTCGAAAGGATTGCAAATTCAAACTTCAGTAGGTTATAGCTGATTACGTTCTCTTCTTCCTGTTGGTCTACCCTTGGATCAAAAGGACACAATAGATCAATGGTTAACCTTTTTTTGCTATTTTATTTTCTACCAAGATGATCGATTTATTGTGTTTCTGTTTCTCATGTTTTATCTGGAAAGAAGCAATACAGTTAGAAATAAGAAGAGTTGAAATAATCTATGCAAGGTTTCACATCTCCAGTATCACTTCTTCAATTGGTCTATGAAGTTTTCAACCCGCTCTCGTAATGCACTCTACATAAAAATAAATAAAATTACAAACAGGAGAAATTAAATTTTACTCATTCTTATGATATGGAAAAGAGTTTTTGTATGATTTAGTTTTATAATATTCATTTTATCCAATGATGAGAATATCATTTGTTATTTTAAATCTTTAAAAGATAACAACGAATCGGATACTTAAAAAAACATACACTCGCGTAACTGTCGAAATGTCCGTGTGTCTGTATGTAAGTAAAAGTAAAGAAAAGTTTGAAAGGGATAGTAAAGAGATTCAACCATTTATCGTTCAAAGATCAACCTTGAACTTGAAACACTTACTAATCTAGGACTCTTATCGACGAACTTTTTTGGAACCACGTGGTAAACTTAATCCTGAAATCTACCAACCGTAGCAGGTATATATGGGCCAAGCATGAATAAATGAAGCCGTCACATTTGACGTTAATGGAATATAGATGCTGCGAAGCTTACTTGTTTTTCAGACATTCTACTAATAGTTTAGTCCGTAAATATAAGTGATATTTGCAAGCCATTTTACCTATTGTGCATTTAGGTACCTCCACTAATTCACTGAAAAACGGCATAGCCTGATGTTAAAATGTTTGTTATTGTTAAAAGGAAAAATCAATGTATGTATTAATTATTTTTTATATTATTTAATCTTTTCTAACATGTTCGAAATTTTGGTTAAAATCTTTTTTTTTTTTCTTCAGCGATTGAGCAGATTTTAACCAGATTTTTACATTTATTATGATAAATGTTATATTACAAAACTTTTTCCGGTGAAAAACATTAATTTCAAATTCTTGCAAAAATCAAATAATGGTCGGATTTTAATGAAACTTTTAGGACTTATTCACAGATGAATGAAATTATTTTTGAAATCAATATTTTTGGAAACTCTTTGTAAAAATATTTTTACATCTGTTATCCTGCAATTCAAAAAATTGCTGAAATTTCCAGAAATTAACTGCTATCTGCAAACTTGGTTTTATGCTCTTTCTGATGTGATCAAATTCCAAGTGGGCATTTACGCTGACGACACCATTTATTCCTGCCTCAATAAGAAATCTGCCAAGGTGGACAAAGATAACCGTGCTGCTGATCTTGAAAAGAACCTACAATCTGCGGTGGACTGGGGTAAGAAATGGCTAGTAAACTTTAATGCTTTCAAAACCATACTGCTGTCAACCCACATTGACAGTCCCTCCTTCCTTTATCAGCATGGATCAATCTCGACTTCCCGAATACAATACACTTCGCCTCCTCGGTCTCAGTCTCTTTTTCGACCTCAATTGGAATTATTACATTGAATCAATGGCTAAATCTACTGCTAGGAAGGTTGGATCACTGTGTCGAGCTAGGAAATTTTTTCTCGGCTGAGTCCATCTTGCACATATAAAAATCAACCATCTTTCCATCCATTGAATACTGTTGTCATATCTGGTCGGCGCCTCTGCTATTCATCTCAGGGTTCTTGATAGAATCCAGAGGAGAATCTGCAATGTAATCAATCCCGACCTGGCAGCTCGACTCCATCCACTTTCTCACCGACGGGATGTGGCTTTCCTCTGTCTCTTCTACAAATATTTTCATGGCTTCTGCTTTAACGAGCTTAGCCCACTGGTGCCCTCACTACAAGAATTTACTCGAGCAACCAAACTAGAAACAAGATCCCAACGTTTTACAGTTAAAAGAACCAAATGCAGCTTCTTTTCTCGCACTTTCCGCCTGCGAAACTCCCTTCCGTATGCTTGCTTCCTTGAGAGCTACAATCTTCTTCTTGGGCAAAGAGAATCTATTTTCCTATTTTTTATATATTTTTTTTCAACTAGTTGCCATTTTTCCGAAAATCTGTTCCGAATAGTGAAATAAAAAATACTATGAAACTATGCCATTTTTACGTTAATTAGATAAGCTTTTAATTATTTTATAAATAATATAAATTAAGGATAAATAATATATATTAATGATATCAAAGTCTGTAGAAAAAATCGATGGATAATGAGTTTTTACAAGAATTGTTTTCATTTTTATTTTTTAATTACAATAATTTATAAAGTTCCAAAAGTTATTAAGTGAAAACTATTAATCGAAAATTGAAAAGCTTAATGCAAATCTTCATTCACCAAGATTTTTAAAATAATTTTAAAAATTGTGTGTAGAAATCTTTTTTTTAGTATTCTATGCCCTAATTGTCTTATTATTAAAAGGTCACGTGTTTCAAGGGTTGTTTCCCCTATGAAACGTTCACTTAGTTTTCATCAATTTATGTCAATTCTCGTCAACCATACTTAACTTGTCAACACATCTGGCTATCATCAAACATTTCACACGTCAAAAGATAAGACTCCTATGATTAATACTTTTATTCTAAATTTCATGCGCTAAAGAAGTAATATTTGTTTCAAATCAGATTAATTTAATTTTACATTGGCTAATTTTCCCAAAATAACATGTCACAGATGTATATTTTATTTTTGCTAGATTTTTAAAACCGAGAATTAACTTTTGTTTACAAAACTATCAATGAGTCAAAAATAGACGTAAACTCACAAAAAGTTGATATTCCAATCAATATAATTTCAATTTGAAATCCCCTAGATTAAATTAAAGCTAAAATGAAAGCATCAAGAAAGCTTCTTTATTTTAAAAAATTCACTTTAAATCTTAAATATCGAAAATGAGTGGAGGCACCTAGCATATGCTAGTGTTATTTCTCTTCTTCAAGTGTGACCGTCTTTGACATTGACTCAGTGGAACTTAACTGCAACCGGAAAATCTTCATTGTTAAGTCGGGCCGAACGTAAAGGTTTATTACAATAAATAACCAACTTATTATTGTTGTTTTGTTTTCTGTTTAATCTACTTCCTTGCCAGGTTATTACGCGACATCTAGCGTGAGGAAAGGTAAATCATACACATTCTGATGTTAAACGAACACCAATATTTACAGGGTTTTACACAGTCTCATTGCGCTTATAATGCTCGCCTCGTATATAAACAGTTCCACACACTGCAATGTTTTAGAATCTATTGCAAACAGGAGCTGCCTGGGATTTCGTTTTTATCGTACCCAAGTAGAAATTATTATTATTATTATTATTATTATTATTATTATTATTATTATTATTATTATTAATGATAATAGTATTAATGATAATAGGATGCTCCGTATATACAATGGTCAATATGTGGCAAGATAATTGGCTGGGAAATAAACCATCACAAGTTGTACAGAATGAAGTTTCCATCCTCTGAAATTTCATTGAGCAGACTGTCAGAAAAATCCAAGCAAATCAATCACACATAACTGAACAATCCTGTTTCAACAACATGTCCGCGGATAAATGTTGCCGCCCTAACCGACAAAAAAGAAAAAAAAAAGAAAAAACAGTCCTTTGAAAATTTTTTGAGAAAATACGCAAACGCAATGACCGATATATAGAATACGATGAAGAAATTGTCGCTTAAACTCTGACTGGGTTCCCTGCTTGTGTGACATGGTGCAGAATCCTTTTACCAGATATAGGGTCTTCCAGTAGCCACCCTCTTCACGCAGGGAAGCACTATCTCCTCAAAGTACTTGATGCAGTCCTCTGTGTTCTTTTCTTATCAGAACAATCATCAGTTTTCAGAGCTGACCCTGTGCAGTCGACACATAAAAAAAAACATGAGCGAAATTAAAAATATACAATGGTACCAATTTATTTACTGCACCCTGTACAAATCAGTAAATATGGCCTTTCGACACAACAATATTACTTATTGTTATTGCAACTCTGGTAATGAGATCAAAGAGCAACAGAAAAATTATTAGATAAAATTCCCGATAGACCCCACAAAAAATTGAATTTCAGACATCATAGTTATGTGTACTTCTCGAATCTTGTGTAGATTTTTCTCCGTGCTGTGACTACAATTCTATATTTCGTTTTTGTTTCTTGTTGCATGACACCTCATCTGTTTGTATCTTCTGGTTCAAAATATTTTTTGTTTCTTGGAGACTCTGGTTTAGTTTGGAGACGACTTGTAACACATAAACAAAAGTCAAATGATAATAATTGTACATTCTGGCCTCTTATAAGAGAGGAAAGAAACGTGTTATTGATAAACTCCTGAAGAATGATAATTACAAAATATTGTGGGATGTCATAATTCCGTGTGACTAGCCACATAAAAACAATCTTTGTACTGGCAAAGAAGAAAGAAAAAATAGGCATTATACAGGTAACAACGAAAGAATGTGCAGTATCATGTATAGACGAAGACGATACTGTTATTGACAAAAGAGCAAAAATTTGGGTAAAAAATGGAAGCCTTTTCAATTGTTATTGATGCTTTGGGCACGATAAGTACTCGTTTCCAAAGTGGTTGGAAAAGATTGGGTCAGTGTCAAGACATTATACTTACAGAAGACTTCTCTCCTTGAGACTGCTTGTATACTCTAAGGGGTTGTTGAACCTTCACCTCGGTCCACTGATTGTAAGCAGCCGGTATTTTTGTCCCATCTCCAACAACAACGACAACAACGACAACAACAACAACAACAACAACAATAATAATAATAATAATAATAATAATAATAATAATAATAATAATAATAATTGTACTCGTAATTACAGCTCATACATTGCGAAAAGCAATATAAAATGTATGGGATCTTAGGTCTTGTTTTCTTTTAAAACTTTCAAAAAATGACCAGTGGAAAATGCTATGAATTAATTTCTGACTTTATGTCTTTGGTTGGGACCTGGAAAGGTGTGACCTGAGTCAGTTAGAAGACGGCAATAAAACGAGTTTAAAACACATTAAACAGAATTATTTTTACGGAAAACAAGAACAAGAAGCCAAGGAAGAAATCAAGAACCATATAAGTCAGATACAAAATATTGCAATGGAAGAACAAGAACAACTCCCAAAATTACAACCGACAAAGCATAACCTCGAAACTATTAAGCTCTACAATGCAGCACTCAAATTAATTTTAGATGAAGAAGACACGCATATAAATCTCAATGAAGCAATATATGCATCAGCAATAGCAGCAACAAAAAAAAATGAACATCAAATGAAAAAACAAGGCAGACTCGCAGACATGAAAATCTACCTTGGAAAAAAAATAGAAAAAGAAATCGAACAACTTAGAAGTGAATTATCAGTACTCGATGAACTATCAAGAGGAATAAATGTAAGAACTAGAAAAGGCAGAAGAGTTGAAAAAAAATTCAAAATTAAAAATGTGAAGGAAGTCCTATCAACTAAGAAAAAAATAAAGCAAGCAATACAACTGAAGGCTCAAAGAATAAGACACTATAAGAAAAATCAAGATTCTGCAGACAAAACAAGATTTTTCAAACCGATGCAAAACATTTTACAGGGAAATAGGTAAAAAAAGAATTAAAGTGACAGTCCCCCACAAAATGGAAGAAGTTTTACAGTTCTGGGAAAATTATGGGCTTGCTCAAAAGAACGTAACAAAAAGGCAGACTGGATTGCGGAAGAGATAGAACGAATAAAAAATAAACCAGAACAGACATGGGCTGGAATCACAGAAGAGGATTTTAAATGTGCACCGAAAAAAGCACCCGATTGGAAATTTCCAGGTATAGATAAAATTCCAAACTTTTGGCTATATTATTTAAACACAGCACATAAAAACTAGCCAAAGAACTTCAAGAAATGGTTGACGATCCCACTAAAATTCCTGCATGGATGGCCAAAGGAATTACATTTCTTCTACCGAAGAATAGTGACACAAATAACCCTAAAAACAGACCAATTACATGCCTTCCGACAATATACAAACTATTAACATCTATTTTAACAAAACAGACATATTTCTTCTTGGAAAGAAATGACACGCTACTGCTTGAACAAAAAGGGTGCAAACGTGACTGTTACGGATGTAAAGACCAATTACTTATTAACAAGATGATCTTGGAAAACTACTTAGTACTGCCTGGATAGATTATCGTAAGGCATTCGATAGTGTGCCACATTCCTGGATCTTAAAGACTAAATATATACAAGATATCACCCGTCATCATCAATTTCATCAAACAATGTATGTCGATATGGAAAACAACCGTTTACCTCAAGCATATCAATGGAACCTATAAGTCTGGTGAAATAAGCATCAAAACAAGTATATTTCAAGGTGACTCTTTGTCTCTCTTACTATTTTGGATATCATTAATAGCATTAACCAGTCAATTTAACAAGACAGAATGTGGTTATAAAATAGCCCAAAAGAAAATAAGCCATCTATTTTACATGGATGACTTAAAATTGTATGTATAGAATGATAATGAGCTGGAAGGTCTTCTGCAAACTGTAAAATGCTTCAGTGAAGGCATTGGAATAAAATACAATTTGAATAAATGTACTAAAGCTACAGTTTTACGAGGATCAATACAACAAACATCCTCAATTAGCATAGACCCTGCTGTAAGAATAAAAGAAGAAGCTTATAAATACTTAGGTGTAAATGAGAGTGAAAACATTCACCATAAAAAGATGAAAGAAATAGTGCGTAAAGAGTACTACAGAAGGCTACGACTGATATTAAAACTGAATTGAATTCTCAGAACAGAATTATGGCCATTAATAGCCTTGCTATCCCAGTGGTCTAATATAGTTTCAACATCTTGAACTGGACTCTAAACAACTTCAGGCGAATGGATTCTAAAACAAGAAAGCTTCTTTCTAAGCATAAGATGCATCATCCAAAGGCTGATGTAGACCGTCTATACATACCTCGTAAAGGAGGTGGAAGAGGTCTTATTCAGCTAGAATTGTCATACAAGACAACAAATATTGGCTTACTAACATACATAGAAACAACATAGGACTGGATGATAAAATTAGTCAAACAACACGAAAACAAAAAGAAAAAATATTCAATAATGAAAGAAGGGAGTAAATACAAACAAGATTTACATTTAGTAGATTCTGTAGAAAAGCAAAACGGAAGCCAAGAATCAACTATTGCAGCAAAAAATGTAAAAGTAAGCCAACGATAAAGCTCTTAAACAGATGAAACAACGCTGGCAAGACAATCCTCTGCATGGCCAATATCCTGAACGTGCCAATAAATCCAATGTTGATAAAGTTAATACTCATCGATGGTTACGTGCATCTGGAGTAAAGTCTGAGACTGAAGGCTTTATTCTTGCAGCGCAAGACCAAAGTTTTTTCACTAGGAACTTTCAGGCAAACATACAAAATAATGTGGTTCCAAAATGCAGATTCTGTGATAATATCAAGAAACAATAGACCATCTAATTTCAGGCTGTTCTGTACTTTCCCCAAATGAATATAAAAACCGTCACGATAGAGTGGGGCAATATTTACATTGGATAATGTCAAACACTATGGAAAATCTGTAACCAAACACTGGTATGAACATCACCCAGCACCGGTTACAGAAATAGGAGATTTCACCATTCTATGGGATTACACCATCTACACAGACAGAAGAATTGAAGCAAATAGGCTGGACATTATTGTTAAAAACCAGAAAGAAAAAACTTGTCTATTAATTGATATAGCTTGTCCAGCGGATTGTAACATAGCAACCAAGGAATTCGAAAAACTGTCAAATTACCTGGAAATTGAAATAGAAAAAATGTGGAAATTGAAAACAAGATTTATGCCAGTGATAGTAGGTGCACTTGGAATGACAAAAAATGGAACTAAACAATACATTGAAAGAATCCCTGGAAGCCCCAGCTTAAGAAAAAATTGTCTTGTTAAGTACAGCCCACATACTAAGGAGAACTTTGTCTATGTAACGCTAGGAATGTTAAGGGAGATCGAAAAAACATGAAGTGGAACCATAGCAACACACCACGGACTGCCTTAGGTCTTCCCGCAGACTTGGCAGATAGTGAGACCAAAGCAGAAATCGAAATATGATGGAAAAATAACAACAACAACATAATAATAATAATAATAATAATAATAATAATAATAATAATAATAAAGACCTGGAAATTGAAATAGAAAAAATGTGGAAATTGAAAACAAGAGTTGTACCAGTGATAGTAGGTGCACTTGGAATGATAAAAAATGGAACAAAACAACACATTGAAAGAATCCCTGGAAACCCCAGCTTAAGAGATATACAAAAAATTGTCTTATTAAGTACAGCCCACACACTAAGGAAAACGTTATCTATGTAATGCTGGGGATGATAGGGAAGATAGAAAAACATGAAATGGAGTCATAACAACACGCAACTACCTGTCTTAGGTTTCCCCGCAGACTTGGTTGGTAGTGAGACCAAAGTAGAAATCGAAATATGATGAAAAATGACATAATAATAATAATAATAATAATAATAAGAAGAAGAAGAAGAAGAAGAAGAAGAAGAAGAAGAAGAAGAAGTGGCTCGCATGGCGTCCGATCTTTATGAAATATGGCTTGTCTTTGTGAATTAAAAGACCGACACTTTGGTTTTAAGTGGGTGAATAGAATAAATAAGAAGATGGCCTCTTTTTTCTTTTTTTTTTTCAAAATCTAAAGTTCGTATAGAAATTAACGGTTGGTGGAAGAATCAAAGGAATGTGTTAGATTGTTTAAGAATGAACTTCCTTTGAATGAAAGAATTCACCTATGTATGAAATATACTTTTCCTGGTCTGGTTCTCTTGCTGTACATCTCAAGATTCTTGACAAAATCCAAAGAAGGTTTTGCCATATGATCAGACATCTCGTCTCCGGTCACTTTCTCACCGGCTTCAACTGTGTTAAAATTATTTCGATCGTAACTGCTCGGACAAGCTTTTTTTAACCCGGTACCTCTACTACATGAATTTATATTATCAGATTGGCACCTAGCTCTCACCGTTTTACTGTTATACTAGCTAGATGCAACCGTCATTTCTAATGTAGCAGTTTTTGTTTTCCTGGTGACTACAACCTTGAAAAATTTAAACGCAACGTCAATCGCCATCTTCTGTTTTTTTAATGTCTGTTCATTGTTTTGCCATTTCCTAAAACTCCCCATTTTTAATTACATTCTCTTTCACTACCTGTAACTCCACTGTGTTCTAGTGGTATTGTCGCCTTGTTTAGGGTGAAAGGATATATATATATATATATATATATATATATATATATATATATATATATATATATATATATGAAACTTACAAGACCTTTATTTCTAATGTCCTTCAGTTGTTGAGCTTTTCTTCACGGATCATCGTGCGTGGTTGTATATAATTCTGAACTGACTGCTGAAAGGCATGAACAACATCGAAATTTCACGCTCGTCAATCAACCTAAATGTTCTTTCTTACTCCTAATCTATATTTTTAATCCCCACCAAACAAGACCATAATGCCACTAAGACGCAAAGTGGTGGTGGTGGAGTGGGGTGGCTACTCGGACTAAAAAAAAAAGAAAAGATTTTAGAAGGAACCAGAAACCCAATCCTAAAATTTAAACAGGGGATATGTCTCTAATCCTGTTCAAAAGACCGGAGAAGAGTGTGAACCAACTGGATGGCGAACCTATCTACTATTGTTAATAAAATAAATAAATAGTAAATAAAAATTCAGTGTTTAGAGAGAGACATTAAAAATTATTTTGAAAATAACGAAGAAAGGAAGAACAACATATCACAAATATATAATTTTGATTCGAAAGAAGTCTGAAAATGACATCCCATCTTAACAGATATACTGTGAGCGACGGATACATTTATTATCTAAATTACGCAAAAATGAAAATATTTCAGAAATCTTATCTTTGCAGGTATACTAAAAATGAAAATAATTCAAACAACTTATCTCAACAGACTGTGATAGAGGAAGAAATTAACGTCTGAATTCCTCAGAAATGAAAATAAATCCGGCACCTTATAATAACAGATATACTGCGAGAAAGTGATTAATTATTGTCTAAATTACGCAAAAATGAAAATAACTCTGATATCTCATCTTCATAGATATACACAGTAAGCGAGGGATTTATTATTTTCTAAACTACGCAATAGTGAAAATAGCACTGTCATCTCGTTTTAACAGATATTCTTTAAAAGAGGGACAAATTATCGTTTGAATTACGCAAAATGAAAATAACATTTACATCTCATTTTAACAGCTATAATGTAAGCAAGGGATAAATTATCGTATAAATTACGTAAAAATGAAAATGTCACTGACATCTAATTTTAACAGATATACTGTGAACTAGGGGGTGGCTAAATCATTGTCTAAATTACACAAAATAAAAATAACTCAGACATCTTTTAACAGATATGGCGTGAGAGAGGGAAAAATTACCGTTTAAATTAGGCAAATTGAAAATAACACTGACATATCAACTTAACAGATATACTCTGAGAGAGGGTTAAATTATCGTCTAAATTACGTAAAAATGAATATAACACTGACTTCTCATCTTGACAGATATTCTGTTCAAGAGAGATGAATTACCGTTTTAATTACGCAAAAAGGGATGAATTATCGTTTTAATTACGCAAAAATAAAAATAAAACCGACATCTCAGATTAATAGCCATACTGTGAGAGGGGGATAAATTATCGTCTAAATTACGTAAAAATGAATATAACACTGCATTCTCATCTTAACAGATATACTTTAAAGGGATGAATTATCGTTTAAATTACGCAAAAAATTTCATTTCATCTTAATAGATATACTGTAAGCAAGGGATTAATTATCGTCTAAATTATGCAAAATGGAACTAACATTGATATTATATTTTAATAGATATGCTGTGAGAAATAGATAAAATATCGTCTAAATTATACAAAAACAAAAATAACACTTACATCTCATCTTAATAATGTGAGCTAGGGATTAATTATCGCCTGAATTACGCAAAAATTAAAATAACACTGACATCTTAACCTAACAGAAATACTGTGAGCGAGGGATTATTTATCATCTAACTTACGAAAAATTGAAAATAACTCTGATATCTCATGTTACCAGATATGCTGTGAGAGAGGTATAAATTATGGTCTAAATTACGCAAAAATGAAAATAACACTGTCATCTCGTCTTAACATATATTGTGAGCGAGGTATTAATTAACGTCTAAATTACGCAAAAATGAATCTAACAGTGACATCTTATTTTCAGTGATATTCAGTGAAACTGGGATAATTTATAGTGTAAATTACGCAAAAATGAAAATAACACTGACATCATCAAAAACATCGTGTTTGCGTGTGACAAATGTTCGACTAAATGACGCACAAATGAAGATATATTGCGAGCGGGGGATAAATTATCGTCTGTATTACGTAAAAATGATAATACTGACAACTCATCTTAACAGTTATAATGTAAGCGAGGGATAAATTATCGTATAAGTTAGGCAAAAATGAATATAACACCGACATCTTATCTTATTCTTAACAGATAGACTCTTAGAGAGGGATAAATTATTGTCTAAAATACGTAGAAATGGAAATAACATTGACATCTCATTCCAACCGATATACTGTGACTGATGGACTAATTTTCATCTAAAGTGCATAAAAAATGAAAATAACACTCACATTTCAAATTAAAAGATATACTGTGTGCGAGGGATAAATTAACGTCTAAATTTCGCAAAAATGAAAATAACTCTAATATCTCATCTTAATAGATTTACTGTGGTTTGTAAGTGTGATGAATAAATTATGGAGACCTGACTAATTTTTTTATGAACTATGATTTGTGTTTCTTACAGTCAAACCAGTGAGTCGGGAGCTTACTGACGAAGAGAAGAGTGCTTTTATTTTAAGCCACAAAACTTTTCGACATAACTTATTTTTTGTCAATGCATGTAATTCAGTGGAGAATATTAATTATGTAAATCAAACATTCTTCTTCTATGTGCCTAGTTCTTTCAGGACGTAGGCGATCATGGCTTTCCATATCTCCCTATTCCTGGTGGCTCTTAGCACACTTTCTCCTGTTACACCACGCAACCCCGTTCTGCCATCTGCTAAGGCCAGTCAAGTACGTTACACGTGGTTTTCCCCTGTCTCTCCTTCCCTCTATCTGGCCTGTTAGTATCAGGCTCTCCAAGCCCTCCTTCCTCATTGCATGTCTCAGGAACTTAGCTGTCTCTTCCTAATGTTCAGTATTAATTTCCCTTTTGTTTCCATCCTTTCTAAATACCCATCATTGCTCACATGCTCGATCTATGATACCAGCAGCATCCTTCTGTGGAACATTTCAGTTGCTTCAAATGTTTCCTTCATCTTCGATGATATTGTCCAGCATTCACTGCCATATTGAAGAACTGACATCACATAGCAATCCAGTACTCTTTTCTTTGTTTCTAGTGAAATTTTTCTGTCTCTTAATATTCTACTCAGCTTCTGGAATACGTCCTTTGCCATGCCAATTCGCCTTCGGATTTCTGTGTCGCACTTTCCGTCTTCTGTTAGAACACTTTTCCGGGCTACCGACTTATTGCTATACTGTTGTACTCGCATTTAGACACTAATTTAGTTGAGTGACATGTCTATGAAAACCACTTTATGCGTTTATGATCACAGTTGGGAAAAGTTATAATGACAACCATCAGCACATTTCTATACTTGTAAAATTTCTAAGATATTATGCTAACATCTCATTACGTCTAGCAATGGTAGCGTATGCAAACGAAGGTTAATATGAATGATAACAACAGCGAGAATTTTGTTCTGGACAGTTGCAAAATATCTATACAGTGCCAATGTACGAAGTTATAATCTGAATAATTACATGAGTTGTGCTGATTCGAACGGGGCGATACGCTGGTTGCACGTACCTGATCAAGACTAGCGATTGATTCTATCGTCAACATGGCGGTTGTTGTAGCTTTATCTTTTTGGGGTTCTCCTTGCTCGCAGGCGCATGCGCACTACGACCAGTGACTTTAGTTGCTATTAGGTCTTTGATTATACCCTCTATAGTCCCGCCAACTTGTCGCCGTTATTTCAGTGTTTGTATCGATTTGTGGCAAATCAATATCTTGCATTAGCAATCATTGTTTCTTTATGGTCAGTATGACTACAACTGATAAGAGGGACTTGGATAATCGCTATATAGAAATATGCACGTAAATATTTATCTATCGAGAAACAGGACGTTCTAAAATATACCATATTTATTTGTGTACAATGCGAGAAATTGTGTGTTAAAAGTAAATGTCGAAATGGGTGAAGTGAGTTTGTATGACACACGGACGCAAAATTTTAGTAATTTTGTTGACTTTTAAAGCAACTTGTACGTTCAGTGGTTCAACTCTAAAAAAGCTCGTCTTAAAAAGACCGAATTACATCGAACAGTTTATTAGATGCGTGCCGAAGCTTCTAGAGAAAAAGCATATTTCAACTCGAATTTCAGTCTGTTTTCTCTGAAAGAAAATAAAGATAAACCATTTACCCATGCTTTTGATTAACAATCACCGCATCGATTATTTTCTTTTGTAAACATTTTTATATTTACCGCCTCTTCCTTAAGTCCTAATTTTATACCGACGTGTAAAGTTGACTTAATGTTTTGTGTAAATTAAACCTGTTAGTATAACATTTTCTATGCACTGTAAAGTGGCGATAGCCTTCTTCTCTTTCATATGCTGTGTACCTCAAAACGTTGGCGGTCATGGCTCTCCACAATTTCCTGTCGCTTGTAGCTCTGAATAACTATTGTCTTTTTGCTATCTTTACTAAATCTTGTACCATCATTCAATTGACCAATCTCATTCTTCTTCTCCTACGTGCTGTGTCTCTTCACGACGTTGGCAATCATGGTTCTCCACATTTTCCTGTCTTTTGTAGCTCTTATTAAATTTTGTCTTTTTAATATTTCTCTTAAATCCTTACTCAAGCTCACTAGATATGCTATGCGTTGTTTTCCTCTATATATTTTGGTCCAATTAAATTTAAATTACTCAAAAATAAAAATAACAATTACATCTCATTTTAACAGATATATTTACTAAAATTACACAAAAATATCTTGAAATATTTAAAAGTAAATCTATTTAATAAAATCGTCATTGTCCTCAATCACGACCTCCAGACAACTTCGGAAACTTGCATCTCTTCTAGGCAGTCTTCTTGATTAAATTGGTGAATGCTCCATAATATTTGCCTTTGGCCTTACAAGAAGTCTTGTTGGTCTGTCGCTCAACTGCGCCCCCCCTACACACAATAATCACGGGGGCTGAAAAGTTTGTATAAAGGACAGTCGATAGTGACTGACATTGTATTTAATTTTTTGCAAATTAATATTGGCTGGAACTGCCTCCCGACAGCATGTCGGGAGGCAGTTCCAAACACAAGAAACGCGTGAAAAGAAACGCTTAGAGCTGACGGTTACATTTGTAAATTGATGAGATATCAATGCTGCACTTAAGTTAAATAAGTCTAGATATCATAGTGAAGAGATCATTTTAACAATTACCATGAAAGTATGAAAGAGAGGCAACCTTACGGTGCTAAAAGGTGACTGAAGCCGAGCAACCAGATCAGAACCAATAACACTGCTGATCCTTCTTTGGAGTTTATCAAGAAGATCAAGGTAAATAGCAGGGACACCGGACCATATGTGACAGCAATATTCTAAGAATGAACAGTTCTGTTTTGTTCACTTTGCACTAGGCATGAATCCATCTTCCCGAGCTATAGGTTAAGTAGAAGGACAGAATGGGCTCTCTTCCCTTGGGTGCCAATTCAAAACCAGCCTGAAGAGGAATGGACACATCCAGATTTATCTTGCTTAAAATACACCACTGTAGCTACGGTTACAGTGGTGCGAACTGACGGCCTTAAATGAGTTACGGGTTATGAAGATGTGCGCATGGTGTAATGGGTTATCGGTATGGAAAATGGTGTCGGTGATCCGAGTTCTAATTCTGGGCTAGATTGTTGTATTTAAATTCGCATAAACTGATGGATTTTTCACCTCTCCATCCGTTCCCTAGCTATAGCGTGGACTGACCTTGGATAGCAACCAGTCAATAATACTGCATTGAATACGAGCCTGAAAACACTCTCTGATGCTACGGATGCAGTAACTACGGTACACGTACGACCCTAACAGTCTATGGAATTCTTCCTTCGAGCAAATATATCTCGAGTTTTATCAAAAGAATCTGATGGTTGAGAATGATTATTAAGCTGTTTTTTTTTTGTTTGTTTCTTTCACCAAGAAAATTATGGATATTGTTTTTACTCGCAGTTTTAACAGCCATTAGCGTGATCGAAACGATTATCATATTTTTAGCTAATTTTATTTAAGTTGCAAAAAAGTAGACACCAGCTGTTACATTATAAATTACTTTCGCCCTATTTGTGTCCGTCAAAAAAAAAAACGAGAAATTGTTAATACTCTATTATTTCGCATCGATCAAAATACGTATCAAGAATCAACAATGTTCTAAAAAGTTCACAACGTTAAACAGCACAGTGCGCAAAATAGCTTATGTTTCTCGAGAAACTATTTCTTTGCGTTTTCTCTTTTTTGAGATCGAACTGTCTTCTTTATCGCTTGTTTACTACAGCTTTGTTTTCTTCCTTTCACCATACAGTCAGTTTTAGAGTGACAGAGTGTAATCGATTTATAGTTTTCTATTTTAATAAATAATTATAAAAAAGACCTTTGACCAAACAATATATACAGTGCATTAGTGGTTATCGTTATACACTCTTGTGTAAATTAATTGGAACAACTGCTTTAGTTTCCTTTCTTTCACCATACGGTCAATTTTAGACCCACTAGAGTGATAGGGTGTAACCGATTTCTATTTTAATAAATAATTATAAAAAGACCTTTGACCAAACAATATATACAATGCATTTGAGGTTATCGTTGTACACTCTTATGCAAATTAATTGGAACAATGACATCAGTTTCCTTTCTGTTTCCATACGGTCAGTTTTAGATCCACTGGAGTGACAGGGTGTAATCGATTTCTATTTTTTCTTAGATTATGTCAGTTGCAATGATGTGCAATAATATTAATCTATTTTAGGAGTGTATGATAAAATTTGATTAATACTGAAAAATATTGCCTCATCATTCATTGCATCAGATTTTTATCACTTTTTTATTTTAACACACTCTAATATATACACACGTATATATATACATATATATTTATTTGATACACTCTGATACATATATATCTATATATCTATATATATATATAAGTGTAGATACACACACACACACATATGTGTGTGTGTGTGTGTGATTGTATGTATGTGTGTTATAGAATAAGATAGAGTGAAGAATAACTAGAAAATGTTTATAAATCTAATATGTTTCTAAATGTCTAAATACTTGATTGATAAAAAGTTTCCTATTTGTTCTTTATCATATCATTGTGTGGGATTCCGATCCCTATGTAATCTATACTTGATTTCAATTCACACACACACACACACACACACACACACACACACACACACACACACACACACACACACACATATATATATAAACACATTTATAGATACAAAATGCGAACTAAAATTTAAAAAGAAATAATATACAAATGATTTTCAAAGTTGTACATGTGTTTTTATATTTTAATATTATTTTATTCACTCCACCATGAATATTTCCACCCTCTCACACTCATAGAAAGAGAGAGAGAGAGAGAAAGAGAGAAAGAGAGAGAGTGAGAGAGAGAGAGAGAGTATAGCGAGGCAACGTCGGCTCAGTTCATTCTTCTTACTACCAGTTATGCAACTTCACCACTAGTTATTAAAGCTCTTGCTGCCTGTTTGCTTTTTAACAGTGCATTATTATTTTAGTTTTTGCAATAATTATATCGTCGAATAGTGAAAACCACACACACACACACACACACACACATATATATATATATATATATATATATATATATATATATATATATATATATATATATATATATATATAATATATATAATATTTATTATAAATTATATTTTAGAACATGTACATAGTCATTCTATATATATCTGCTATAAAGGTACGATTGTTTCGACATGAAATTAATAACCATAATTAGATTAATTATATATACTGTCCTTAACACACACAAAACTTCAACTATTATCTTAAATACAAACCCCCACCACATACACAATTGACTAGATATAAGAATAGAAATTTAAAATTTAAAATTTAATAGAAAAAACGGTTTCCAAACTATGATCTAATTAATAATTAAAAATTAAAAATTTAGTAGAAAAAATATATTCCCTAAATCCAAAGTTAAGATTAAATATACAAACTTACATTAATTATAAAGTCTCTGCCTAAATTAAAAATATCCGTGCCAACCAGTACCGGCTCTTCTAAGAAATCCATAAGGATATAGTCTAGTCACTAGATAATAAAAACTTACAACTGTCTAGAAATCAAAGAATCTCATTAATCAACCACTTAAAAAAACACCCCCTCCAAAAATTCCAACGGTCACAGACTTATTTCCCTATCACTAACCCCCACCAACACCTCTAACAAAACTAAATAAATATAAGGAAAGAGGATTTCCATTACTTTACACACCGCCTGATGAGACATTGAAGTTTCAATGTCGAAACAAACGTACCTTTGTAGCGGATATATATATATAGAATAATTATGTACATGTTCTAAAATATAATTTATAATAAATATTCACAGCTCTATATATTATATATCGAGCACTGTTTTAAATTAATGTTTTGGACGTTGTAAGAATTTTTTCTTCGTTCTGTATTCACTCGTATATATATATATATATATATATATATAATGAATATGGATAGAACTTGGTTCCCCCTCACAGTAATGTGATTGGCTGGCGTCAGCCATAAATACAGACGAAGGCGAGGACGCATGGAGGTCTGGATGTCTACGTCCATAGGTCTAACGCTAGAGGTCTAAGTCCATACTAATAGAGGTCTACAGGTCTACGTCTATAAGTCTACGGCTATTGGTCTAAGTCTATTGACTACGTCTATGTCTCAGGATACTGGATACGACAAGTACCGTCCATTATGTCTACGTACTAGATTGTCTTACCCGGTAATTTTTCTGCGGAAAGAATTGCAAATTCACTATCTAAATTTAAGTACAACCCTGACAGTGGTTCAACGTTTCCGGCTTATTTTCGTAGATTCGAAACAATATTTACGAAAAGATGCGAACAATGCTCAGACGAGAAAAAATCACGCTATTGTTGCAGAAGTTGGTAACTGAATAAAATAGGAAATACACTAATTTAATTCTCATAAAGAAGCCAGAAGAAATTACGTTCAGCGAAACAGTAGAAATTTTGTCGAAAACTTTCGATAAAAGTGTCTATTCCATACACGATACAAGTGTTTAAATATCGTTAAACAAGAAGATGATGATTTTGTCACATATGCAGGTATGGTTAATGCACAGTGTGAGGCGTTTAAATTGAAGGAATTGCCAACCAATATGTTCAAGTATCTAATTTTTGTTCAAAGGCTAACGACAGCTAAGGACAAAAAAAAAAAAGATGAAGAATCCTCACTCATGAAACAGGATCCAAAGATTAAGCTACAAAAAGTAACGGAAGAATGTCAGCGACTTATAAATATAAAAAAATAATACTCGGATTGAGAAGAAAAGCATTTCGCGAGTACAAACTGGAAGACAACAGAAAGGGAAACAGAATAAAAAAAGAAAAATGATATGCAGTTCGTGTGAAGGATAGCATATAAAGAAAGATTATTTCATTAGGGATAAAAAATGTTTTAGTTATGGGCGTGTAGGCCATAAAAGTTCACATAGTCGGGCAAAATAGAGAAAAGTAAAAGCAAAGTCGAAAACAAAGATGAACGTAGTTTTGTCGAAAAACGAAATTGAGGACGGTAAAAGAAGAAAATACCTCAATGTAAAAATAAATGAACAGACCGTAAAATTATTACTCGATTCAGGAAGTGATATCTCGGTAATAAACGAGCAAACATGGAAAAAATTGGTTACCCACCGTTGACTAACACAGACAAAATTCCTAGGGGAGTGTAAGGAAAAAGACATAAGTTTAGAGGTGAATTAAAATGAAACATTTCGTTCATGGGAAACATTCACAAATCGAAAGTGTATGTGCTCCCTGGTTCAGAAAACCTCTTAGGTTTGGACTGGATCATATTGTTTAACTTGTGGGAATTACCAGTAAATGCTTTCCGTAACAAAGTTAACGTCATGGAGAACGATAAGATGAAGACAACAGAAAGATCTATTACGGATTTGAAAAACGAATTCCCTCAAGTCTTTTTAGAAGGACTTGGTCTGTGCACTAAAACAGAAGTCAACTTCGAATTGAAAGAAAACGTTAAACCAATTTTTAGACCAAAGAGAAAAGTACCATTTTCAGCACTAGACACAATAAATGACGAATTAGAAAGGTTGGAGAAAAGTAGCGTAATTTCTGAAGTCGATTACTCGAATTGGGCGTCTCCAACCGTATATATAAAAAAGAAAAACCGAAAAATCAGAGTGTGTGCTGATTTTTCGAAAGGTTTAAATAACTGTTTGAAAGACCATGCGTACCCTCTACCATCTCCGGAGGATATATTCACTAAATTAAACGGAGGTAGAGCGTTTTCAAAGTTGGACTTGTCGGAGTCTTACCTTCAGGTAAGTCTCAGTGAAGAACGTTCAGTGAAGAATGTTCGAAGTACCAGACAATAAACACGCATAAAGGGATGTTTAAACTAAATCAATCAGTATGTCAGATAATTGAGGAATACGGGTTCAAGCTGGGTGCTGAAAAATGTGAGTTCTTAAAGAAGATAAAATATTTAGGTCAGATAAGAAAGAAAACCTGATCCAGAAAGGGCTGAGGCTATAGAAAATATGCCAGCACCTGATAATGTGGCTAAACTCAAGGAGTTCTTGGGATAAGTAAGCTACTATAGCAGTAATATCCCGAAAATGTATGATATGAGAGCTCCTTTAAATGTGTTGTTGAAAAAGGGCGCAAAGTGGATATGGTCGAAAGAATGCGAACAGGCTTTTGAAAAATTAAAAAGCAGTCTATTAGCAGAAGAAAATGATTATTGTAGCAGCAGATGCCAGTAATGAGGAACTAGATACTGTATTGCTTCATGAATTCCAGGACGGATCTACGAAGCCAATAGCACATGCCTCGAGAACGTTACTGCCCGCTGAACGAAATTACAGTCAAATTGGAAAAGAGAATTTAGCAATAATTTACGCTGTGAAAAAATTTCACAGGTTTCTATATGGAAGAGAGTTAAATTTTCAAACAGATCACAAACCACTGTTATCAATATTGGGAAAAATAGGTATATCATCTCACACGGCAAATCGACTACAGCGTTGGGGCGTAATTCTATTGAATTATAATTTCAAAATAGAATATGTGCCTTCAAAGAAGCTAGGTCACGCCGATGGGTTATCAAGATTGATATCTGAATATACGGAACCATTAGAGAAACAGTAATAGCGTCGCTAAGAGACGAAAGTGGATTGTCGAGTCTAGTATGCAACACTATTAGAGAACTACCGGTTACGCTAAAAAATGTGAAAAAAGCAGCAGAGAATGATGAATTCATTTTTAAAAAATGAAAAAACAAGTCTGGTTGATCGAGAAATCTAAAAAAGGAAGTAGTGTGTCACCGTTTTCAATCTGGGATAAGGTATTACTATACGCAGATAGAGTTGTAATGCCGGCTACTCTGCAAAAGAAAATTCTGAAAGAATTTCCCACTGGCCATCCAGGGATTTCGAGAATTAAATCTCTGATAAGAAGTTATACCTATTGACCGAGGATGGCCTAAGGCATAGAAAACTTGGTGAAACCGTGCAGAGGATGTCAACTGACAGCAAGGGATCTACCAGATTCAACCATGGCCAAAGACAGATGTCCCATAGACTCGATTACATATCGATTATGCAGGGCCCATAAATGAATCTTATTATTTAATTATTGTGGGCACTTTCACCAAGTGGCCAGAAATTTTTAAGTGCAGACATCCGACTGCAACAAATACAAGTGAGAGCAACAAATTCAGGAGAGCAGCCTAGCTTTCTTAGAATTGTCCAAAAGGCGTTCCTATTCATTGTGTCAAATAACCAATAATAGAGATGCTCATTAAAAAAAGTGTGTATCTTTTCACATTTTTGATGCTTGCCAAACATTGGATCTTTGGTACAAAAAAGAGAATTATAGCAAGTGAAATCTTTTTTATCGAAAAAAATACTAGGCCCCAAAAATAGCAATCAAACCCTATCGAAAAAAGATACCACAAACGAGTATTGAAATGCACCCAACACCACCACCAAAATAGTAAAGAGAACAATGTAAATGGCCTGATATAACTCAAAATAAACGTTCAAATAGTTAGCATCGTCTTCTCATTTGTCCTCTTCTTGTAGAGCCATATTAATGTTGTTACAATCGTTGTTCCTACAATCATTGCGTGCTGTTGCGCACCTGAGACCATGTTTCTGATAAGAGCAGATATTTGTGCTGCAAGTCTATTGAAGGAAATCTTGCACTTACAACCAACAAACCTTAGTAGTTCATCAATAGCAGGATCTAGATCTGTAAGAAGTGGAGCTAAAGTACCGTTTTTCATTTCCCAAACTCAACTGCAAGGATCAAGTTGGCAATGACTTTAAGTTTTCCAAATCATAGTTTGAAGATGGACAGTGAGACTTCAGTTAGAAGCAGTCTTTCACATTGTAACTTCTTCGTCAATGTTGCGATAAATTCTATATACTTGATGTACCTGACGGAGTCCAATGTATGGCTTGGTTTTTCTTCATGCATATTGATAAAAATCTGCGACCCCGCAAATGAAACTTAAGCAGGCGAATCAGTTACATCAGCTAAAGTAGAGCAACAAGACCGGATCTCCTTTGATTTATGAATAATCCTTATTATCTCACATTTCCCAGGCCCTAATGCAGCTAACGAGTCACATCCACCTCATGCGTGGATGGTCGGCAGGTTTTACAGAGAGGTTTGTCATCTCTGCGTTTTGACGGATGTTGAGCAGCTTCTTCATGTTTCTCCAAGATTTTTCTCTCGGAACGCATATAGATGTCAGCCATGTCAGAGGAAAATTACAAGTCCGAACATGTCTGTGCCATCAGCTATTACAGTTATTAAATTTTCTTCAATACCTAGTTTGAGTGCTTTAGAAACAATACCCATGTCTATGTCTCCGTCACTTTGGATCACCCGGTGACCTATTTTCAAAGAACGATATAACATCTTGAAAAACTGATTTTTCTATTCGTAGTTTTAGAGAAAGAGCTCTTGATGAACAGAAACTTGCAATCAATCTTCGATTTGTTACGTCAGCAGAAGCCCGAGCTGCTCTTCGCTAATATTCATAGTTTTTTTTAAGAGCCTGCATTGTAACTAAAAAATGATGCTTGATGACCCGTACTTGACCTTCACGTAGCTCAGCTACTGTACAACGACGTCGCTGTATGTCGTCCTACGTAAACACTTCTATTTAAAACAATTCTTGTGTCAGTTGGTGGCTGAGATACAGGTACGTCAGTGGTCGGATGATGTTTCAACATGACTTTGTTTGTCTCTATCATTTTCTTGAAAATTGAATTTGGAAATGGAATGAATTCAAACTTAAAGTTACATCTTCGTATCTTGCCAACAGAACAACATACCTTGAAATCAGAGTATTAAGGTCAACATGAACATTTTAACCATCAATCTTTACACCTTTTCCCAGTTCAACAAGCGTACGCTCTTAAGAATTTCTTTTCAGTGAGCTCTCTAAAACGTTCACGCTGTCAAGCTTCTTCTGGGCAGATGATATTGATCGTAGTTTTAGTTGGCTTGGGTTAAAGGAGTTGTGCTGAGAGATCTAATTGGAGACTCAGGTCATATCAACAAGATCTCTCTCCCGACATACCCTATTCCTGTATTCTTTACCATTCACTCTTGGTTATTCATTTTTAGTTCTTCACTTCACTGATCCATAACTGTCCAAATAAAGTTCACATTCAAATAAATCTCTGTCTTTTGAATGCTATCTGTTAACAGATATTATCTGATTTTCAAGAATATGAAGCTGTAACAGATTATATTACATAATCGGGAAACATAATCTCAACTAGAAAATATTTAAAATTGATATAATTCTCGAATAACTTCTAAGACACATTCGAAATGAAAACCACTTACAAGTGTAAACTGTTCAAGTGGCTAAGAACCATCAGTTCACCTTATAGCACCTTTTTTTAAAAGAAAGTGGTGCTCAGAAAAAAAATCTACCGTCAAAAAATTCCCCAAGGTGGATGAGAGAAAAAATTTTCATTTTCTTGCTGGATATAAAATTAATTCAATGATACAATGTTTTGGTAACATTTTTTTCTTGGTACACCTTATATTAATTCTGAATCAACTGTAAGTGAAAACTATATTTCCTAATCATAAATTGAAAATCTTAGTACAATTCATCGAGAACCAATATTTAAAAAAATTTGAATTTTTGTATTGGGTATAAAATTGCCGATTTCTATAAATGTGGAATTATCATTAAAAAGTCACGTTATTTTTTAAGGTTTGACTCATGTAAACATATTCGTCTGTGAGCAACTTTCATTTCTCTTCCGTGTTTTGCAGGGTTAACCATCTTTGCAAATCGTCTACTCAAAATTTTAAATTTATTTTATTTTTTATTCTTATTTCCCTAATATTTTTATTTGTGTATTTAACATTTATTATTTTTTAGTGCGAGTCATAATTTTACTATTTTTTTTAGTTTCAATTAAGAAAAATTAACAACCTAGACGAAACCCAATGCTTACGAAATATAAAATTATTTTTATTCAATCATTTGAAGTTCTTTTTTTTATTTGCGTGTCAATTTAAAACTTTATTTCGAATGTTTAAAGTATTTTAAGTTTTATTATTATTTATTCTTTTAGAAAGCAAGGCTATAAAGCTAAAACGTAAGGCTTTATGAAGCTAAAGTACATAAATTAAATCAGATATTCGCTTCTGAAAATATTTTGTTAATTTTTAAAAATTACTGAGTACATTTAACTTAATCAAAAGACAAAGCTTTCACTTAGAATTCGTAAATTTGTCATGTTTTATCTTCCTTACTTAACTTTTCTACACGTCAGGTTGTCAGTAAATCGATTAACACGTCAGAAAACCAAGTTGTGATAGTTAAGCAATGTTTTTCTTATTTTTCTAGTCCGTTTTTCTGCTAAAAGAAACATCTGTTTCAAATCAGATTAAACTTTATTATTTTTTCTCAAATAACGTTTGAAATTTACTAATTATTCTCAAATAACGTTTCAGAAATACATATATTATTTTTGAAAGATTGTTTACAAATGTCACAAAAATGGATGACTTTGTCGATTATACTGAAAAAACACAATTTCTAACAACATTTTCGAACGTGCTTGAAAGGAATAAAATGTTTAATAAAAATATTTTGCTTTTCCCTCTTAATAATATAAACATTTTGACAATGGAACTTTCTTTTTATCAAGCATGGGACCTTTTTCATTATAGTATGCTCTTTTTAGCAAATTGTTGGAGGTACCTAAAATAATGTTTTGTATCAATTTTAATAAATGTCTTGTCAGGGGAAAAGTAGTTAAGGTTATTAAAAAGTTAAAGAACAAGGTTGTCTGTCATCAGCTATTAGAGTAACTAAATTTCATTAACTAGTTAGTCAGAGCATTTAAGAAACAATGTCCGTGTCTGCGCCTCCTTAGTTTAGACCACATGATGACCGTCTGTCTCCAAGGAATGAAATAGCATCTTGAAAAACTGATTTTTGTTCTTATCATTTGAAAGGAAACGCTCTTGATGAACAGAAACTTAGAATCCATCTTCGATTTGTTACGTCAGCAGAAGTTCGAGCCTCTCTTCGCTAATGTTCATAGTTCTTTTTTTTATGAACAAGCCTGCATTGTAACCAAAAAAATGATGCTTGATGACCCGTACTTGACCTTCACGTAGCTCAGCTACTGTACAAAGACGTCGTTGTATGTCATCCTACGCAAACACTTCATTCGATGGAGGAGAGCACATCCATTTAAAACAATTATTGCGTTAGTTAGTGGCTGAGATTTATTTACGTCAGTGGTCGGATGATGTTCCAACACGGCTATGTTTGTCTCTTGCATTTTCTTGAAAAATGAAGTTGGAAATGGAGCGAGATTAAATTCGAATAATGCAGTCACATCATCGCATTTTTCCAGTGGAATAACCTGCCTTGAAAACAGGGCATTTGAGTTAACATGAACATTTTAACAAACAATCATTACCCTTTTTCCTCGCTCAACAATCGTACGCACTTGTGAATTTCTTTTCAGAAACGTTCACGCTGCCAACCTTTATTTAGATAGGGTGACTAATCTCCACGACAATGGCACAATTGATTCCAACACCATTGAAGGCTGTGAAACCAGATGATACTGATCGAAGTTCTGGTTAGCTTGGGCCAAAGTGGTCCTTTACTTTATTATTTTTTAACAGATTTTTCTTCAGAAAACTTTTTTCTTCGAATCTCTTTTTACAATGGGAAATTTATTTAAAAATCTTACTATTTGTTACATAGAGTTAATTAATTTTTTCTATTGTTATTCATAAATAAAATACATTAATGAACAACTTTATTTACTTTTGCCTAATATGTATTTCTTTTTCTAACAAGAGTAAAAAAGTATGTTGAATTTTTACCACGGTTTATATCGAAATATAACATTTTAACTTTATTTAATTTAAAGAAACAATTTATTAATCCGATTTTTACAGTTTTTTTTTCTCATTTTAAATATTACAGTCTTTCTCAAGAAAGTTAATTTTAATGATGTTTCTCTTAATTCCAAACTTATCTTCCGAAGACATTTTTTTATTCGATTTTGTTTTTTAAATTAGAAAATTTCTTTAAATATGTTTCGAATTTAGTTTTAATTTTTCCTGTGATATTGTTACTCATAATAACAGTTATATTGACTTTACTCTATTTCAAAACCTATTGAAATTTTTAAAAATCATTTCTTGTTTTGAAACATTCGCTGATTTTCAGTTATCTGTCATTGCAGTGTAATTTTCTTTTTAAAATTAAAAAAAATATATATATACTTTTCTGAAACCTCATTTGAGAAATATTCTTCTTCTATGTGCCCTGTCCCTTCAGGACATAAGGGATCATGGCTTTCCACGTTTCTCTATCCCTGGTGGCTCTGGGCGCGTCTTCTCCAGTTACACCATGCAACCCTCGTTCCGTCATCTACCTGATTAGGTCCTTCAAATATGTTATCCGTTGCTTTCCCCTGTCTCTTCTTCCCTCTATCTGGCCTATTAGTATCTGGTTCTCTAAGCCCTCCTTCCTCATTGCATGTCCAATGAACTTCGGCTGTCTCTTCCTGATGCTCAGTATAAATTTTCTTTTTGTTTCCATCAGTTCTAAGACCTCTTCATTGCTCACATGCTCGATCCATGATATTATTACTTTAAATATCGTAGAAATACACTTTTATACACGGCAGTAGTGACTGGTTGACAGCTTGAGTGACAGACGGAAGTTGATCTAATGTTTTTTCTACAGTGGAAATATCTGTGAAATTTACTTGAAGAATATAACGGAGCGCATTTTTTAAATAATTTTTAACTAACCAGTAATCTTGAAAAAACAAGAAAATATTTTTTATTATCTAACGTTTTATTGAATTTTAGGTACTTTGATTTCAACTTACTATAGTTATCGCTCTTATTTTCTAATAATGACATGCATGAACATCTGTATTTACAAATCTACACACACAAAACAATTCAAGATTCTTTTCAGAATATTTCTATTTATGATTAGTAAATACAGATTTTACTTAAAAACAATTTTTATCTGAATAGGACAAAGTATTAGAGAAATTTAATATTATTATAATTAGAATAAACTAAAATGAAAACAATTCTTGTAAAAATTCAATGTTCATTTTCCCCCCATTAATGTCCATATAATATTTTATGGCATTCTTTATTTTACGAATCAGAACAGATTTTTGGGGAGGTCCTGTGTTACAAAAAGTATCTAATGATTTAAATTTCACCGAGGATTTCTGCTTTTAACTAATATGAATATCAAACTTTACAAAATTTAATTTCTCAAAATTTCACAGAATTAAAAAGTGGGGGTGAGATAAAAGATATAAAACCAAACTTCTTGCCAAGATTTTCTAAATATTTATAAAATAATTTCATTCATTTGTGAATAAGTTCTGAAAGTTTATTTAAAATCCAGCGGTTATTTGATTTTCGCAAAAATCTCCAGTTAATGTGTTTTCACTGAAAAAATATGCTAAATTTCCTCTACTAAACTTTGACCAACGTGCTGAAAACAAAAAACAAAACAAAACAAAAAAAAAACGATATTTTACCAAAATTTTGAACGTTCTAAAACGGATCAAAAATATAATTAATATAATTCTTGGGTCTTTCGTCTCAATAATAGCATAAAAGATTTGACGATAATAGTTTGTTTCTATAAAGTTTAGGGCATCTTTCATTATTGTATGCCAATGTTTTAGTCAATCAGTGGAGGTATTTACTAAAAGGTATTTAAAAAATTCAATTAAAATATCGATTTCATTTTAGTTTAATTTAACTTGAAAAGCGTAAAAAAGGAGCAAGCATATTTTATGCGACAAAACCAATGAAAAATCATTTAATTAGAACGTCGTTAGGTAAAAACTAATGTCATAATTAAATTCAGTCAATTTAATTCGATATTTTTCGATATCGTAAACGAGGTGTACAAAATGTTAAGCCTAATTCTGCTACTAAATCACACATTTTTAAAAGCTAATTTTTTCTAGGTACTTTAATCATAAAAATGTGTATGTATAATAATGGATCATATGCAATATAGTTAAACAATTCAACTAAAACAATTGAAAATAAATTATATGTAACTAAATATAATTTAGAGACATGTCATAATAGATCATTACATATAAATAAAGCAAAAATGTGTTGCTGGAATTTTTAATATTAACCTAAGATATTTTTCTTTTTGTTAAAAAAGTTGAAGAATGTTAACATATTCACCATTCTGGATAAAAATGGTGAATTTTATCTATATTTCTTTTTCGAGCCTTAGCATGGGAAAAACACAGATTTGAACAAAAAAAGCCCCCAGAATGACGTCAAAACCTGCGCAAAGTTTTCATCCTTTAATAATCAGTTGTGCTCAGTTTAATTTCTAAATGGGTATAGAGAAAACAAATGTTGATAAGGTAGCGTAGTCCCATAGTACTGCCCGGGGCTCCTAATCAGGCTTCCCCTCTACCCCGGTCTGTGTTTCGAGGGACGTTCTCACCGGTCCTGAGCTACTCTATACGATCTAATGATGAATTTATTGGATTCACTCGCTTGAAGAAATTTTCCATAATTGATTTGCAAAAATGGTTGTACACGGAGAATTAGACATTTCTGAACGCGTTAGACGATACGCATGACATCCATATAAAAGTCGAGATATGTCTGTACTTATCAAGTTCGCTTAGTTTTGGACGCAATTATCGAACACGCTGTTAGGATCAAAATCACTAGTAATGATCTAGCTAGACTTGCTTCCTAATAGCAGAGTTTCTCGAGCGATTATGAGTTGTCAAGTTATGCATATATATAGAAAATTAATATTTTACTTCTTTTTTGTAAATCTTCTTCCTTCTTTTATGTGCAGTGTACCTTTAGGAGAAAGGCGATCGTGGCCCGCCACATCTTCTTATCTCTTGCAGCTCTTAATACACTTTGTCTTGATGTTTCTTCCAAACCCTGCTCTTCCATCCATTCTCTTAAGCCCATTACGTATATCCAGCGTTGTTTTCCCCGGCTTCTATTTCCCTCTATCCGCCCTGTGAGTATCAGATTCTCCAAGCCCTTCTTCCTCATTATATGTCTTAGAAACTTCAGCTGTTTCTTGCCGATGTTAAACATAAGTTTCCTTTTTCTCTCCAAAACCTTGTCGTAGCTCACATGTTCGGCTCATGACATCCTCATTATCTTTCTGTAGAACCACATTCCTGTTGCTTCGAGTCTTTCCTTCATCTTTGACGAGATTGTCCAGCATATGCTGCCATCTGCCAGAAAAACTTCGCTTTGGATTCGTTTTTTTATCATTAACGTGACTTGGCGTTACGCTGTTAAGTTCACACCAAAATATTTCATCCCTAATTAAATCCCCCGTTTCAATCGACCTCGCTTTCTCGGTCTGAATACACACTTTCGCTAGGGACCGACAGAGCGCATCTCAGGGTCGGCTATAGTTTGTTTGCTTTTAGTGTCATCGCCCTTGTATGATTATATATCTATAATCAAAAGTTAAAATTCAGTAATTATCTTATTTAACCGGTACTATAGCTAAAGTACTGTATGAATAGGTGAAAACTAATTTCCTTTTTACGATGACGAATGATTAAAGTGAGAGCATGAACAACCCTGATTCGTTGAGCTCGTCAAAACAACATACTGCTCGATATAACGACAGCCTGACAATGAAAACCCGAGTTTTCAACTATCTGAAGAGATAGCGTTTAATCGAAGTTAATGCATAATTCTAGTATAACATTTGACGACCCACTTAAACTGAGGAGAAACTAACAGCAAGTTCTGTGACATTTCCACTATTTTCGTTATCCATGTTGATCCAAGTATGATTGTAGATAGTAGTAGAATTTTACTTGTTTGCAATGGACCCCGATTATACTTTAACTAGGGCTCAACTGACAGCAGGTTCTCTGACATCCCACCATTCTCTTTGTTCTTGCAAATCCAAGTACGCTTGTAGATAAGAGCGGAATTATAGTTGTCAATCATAGACGCTGCTCATGCCTTTACTATGGATCAACTAACTGCTAGTTCCTTAAAGTTTTTACCATTTTCATTATCCATGTTGATCCAAGTGCGATTATAGATAGAGGCGAAATTTTAGTTGCTCGCCATTGACACCGTTTGTGCGTTTACTGGTGATCAACTAAGAGCAAGTCTCTTCACATTTCCACCATTCTCGTAATCCCTGCCGACCCAATTACGATTGCAGATAGGAGCGGAACATTAGTTGTTCGCTATGGACGCCGCTCATGCCTTTACTGGGGATCAACTGATAACAAATCCCTTGACATTTTCACCTTTCTCGTTATTCTAGCCGATCCAATTAGCTTTGGGAAGATAATATTCATTTTGGAAAATGATATTACGGTTTCAAGATAATCAAGGGCATTACCTAAACGCTGATGTATCATCTGGTCTTGCTTTAACAGCTCAATGAGAGAGAAGAAACTCGTTTATAATATTCAATATTTTAAAATCCCACTCACTAGCGTTTCATCATCACCAAGCAGACCTTGAAACGTTTCCACGAGTGCGAGCGCTTAAATGTTTACTGAGGCTTCTTCATGTGAACGACTATTAAGGCTCAAGTTTACCCCAGATCAGATATTTTTACCACTGCAGAAAGTAATTGAAACCTTCTTCATCTTTACAAATTTGAAATTAGTCTCAAAATGGAGTATTGCTGCAATATCAGGGCTACAGCTGCCCAATCCCCACTTTCCAGTCTTGTTCAAAATCGTTTACGTGGCCTTGTGTACGATGACATTTCCCATCTTACATCTTCTTTTCTACTGATGCAACTATTGCTACTGACATGGAAAATGTTCAGCCGAACTCTATTTCTTAATAGCACCAGTTGGGACCTTTGCACCCGAACCCACCTTACTTCACTCACCAAGTTGCATTCACTTGCATTCCCTCATAAGGAAGAGGTTCCATTTAGAAAGATGATTTCCAAGAAACCGTTACTTTATTGAACAGACTGCCGCGTTAATGGCTTTGACTCTGCCATTGATGAATTTATCACTCTAACAATCACGGTACTGCATGAAACTCGGAAAGTCATTAGGATGGCATTCTGTATCATCACATAGTGAATGTGGGTAGTTTCTGGGCGATAAGCCCGTTTCGCCCCATGGCTAGGTGTTTAGAAAACCAAATCACTCGCAAGTTATTTGCATTGCCTGGGTTGCCTTGAATAAATTGAAAGCAATCTGGAAATCTGATCTACCAGACAACCTCAAACAGAGATACTTTTGCGCCACGGTAGAGTTGGTTTTAATTCATGGTGCCACTGCTTGGAGATTAACTAAGACCCTTAAGACTAACCTTGATGAAACCTACACTCAGATGCTGATCGCTATACTTAACATCTCTTGGAGACACCATCTAACTTTAATGTCACCCCTATGAATATTTCTACAATCTTACGTGAAGTCAGATTGCACTTTGCTGGCGAGCGAACCAAGAATTTTTCAAGTCTTGGGTGAATTTTATCCATCCTGTATATCCTCTTCGCTTCCCACTTCCTTATCTTGTATTAATTTCTAAGTGGCATAAGGCCGATTGTATGAGACACCCACTGAGGATCGAACTTACTTTTCAGTCGTAACTGATCTAACATTACAAGCATTAGAAACCACTTCCTCATCTTGTTTGTATATCACGCACCTTACTTAATAATTCCCTAACTTGAGTGGTTCTTATGTTGGGGATAATAGGAAAAAAATAACGTATTTCTAAGTTATACCAATAATGGCGAACATAACATCTATTTCTGAATCGGCATGTCATTTAACGTGCGTGATATGACAGCAAAAGGAGGAAGTGGCTTAATGGTTGGCAAGCTTGTCATGCTAGATCAATTACGACTGAAAAGTGAGATCGATTATCAAAGGGTGTCTCATACTATGGGCCTTGTGCCACGTCTAAGCTGCACTTATATAATCTGTAAGTATCGCTTTCTCTTAATCTACCAAGGTTAATTTAGCTAAATTATTTAACATGCCTAGAACTTACATAAGCTCTATAATATATAGTAATCGTTTCTCTTAATCTACAATATTTCTTAATCTACAGTATTATCTTGATCTACCTAGATTATTTCACATGCTTAGAACTTATATAAGCTTTATAAACTGTAAGCATAACTTTCTCTTAACCTGCTGTATTATCTTGATCTACAGTATTCTCTTAATCTACCAAAATTATCTTAATTCTCTTGATTAATTCTATCTAGATTAAGTTTTAATCTACCTAGTTTATATAACATTCTTAGAACATTTATAGACTTTATAATCTGTAAACAATACTTTCTCTTAATCAAAATTATCCTAATTGCCTTACGTGCAAAAATATATGAACAAAAGTGATTACATATATCCCAATTAGCATTTATATAGTAAGAAATTTGTAGCGCTTAAAATGAAATTAAATATAAAACAATATTTTAACGTCAACTGCATTTTAATTTTAGAAGCCCACTCCGTGATATCCTTTCCGTTTTACTTATTTTTACTTCTGGTTGTAGGGCAAATTTTTAAATGATTAATCTCTGAATATGGAAAATTTTGACAAATAATTTATTTGAATAATTCTTTCTGTTCTAGCATTCTGTACGTTGTGAATTAGAATTGAGAAGAAGAGATTATATTATTATTATTATGTCATTTTTAATCATATTTCGATTTCTGCTTTGGTCTCACTACCAACCAAGTCTGCGGGGAGACCTAAGGCAGGTAGTGGCGTGTTGTTATGACTCCATTTCATGTTTTTCTATCTTCCCTATCATCCCTAGCATTACATAGATAAAGTTTTCCTTAGTGTGTGGGCTGTACTTAATAAGGCAATTTTTTGTATATCTCTTAAGCTGGGGTTTCCAGGGATTCTTTCAATGTGTTGTTTTGTTCCATTTTTTATCATTCCAAGTGCACCTACTATCACTGGCACAACTCTTGTTTTCAATTTCCACATTTTTTCTATTTCAATTTCCAGGTCTTTATATTTTGACAGTTTTTCAAATTCCTTGATTGCTATGTTACAATCCGCTGGACAAGCCATATCAATCAATAGACAAGTTTTCTCCTTCTGGTTTTTAACAATAATGTCTGGCCTGTTTGCTTCAATTTTTCTGTCTGTGTAGATGGTGTAATCCCATAGAATGGTTACATTTTCTATTTTTGTAACCGGTGCTGGGTGATGTTCATACCAGTGTTTGTTTACAGATTTTCCATAATGTTTGCACAATGTAAATATTGCCCAACTGGCGATTTTTATATTCATTTGGAGCAAGCACAGAACAGTCTGAGATTAGGTGGTCTATTGTTTCTTGGTGTTTATCACAAAACCTGCATTTTGGATCTATATTATTATGCATAATATTTGCCTGAAAGTTTCTAGTGAAAAGACTTTGGTCTTGTGCTGCAAGAATAAAGCCTTCAGTTTCAGACTTTAATCCAGATGCACGTAACCATCGATGAGTATTAACTTTGTCAACATTGGATTTATTGGCACGTTCTGGATATTGGCCATGCAGAGGTTTGTCTTGCCAGCGCTGTTTCATCTGTTCAAGAGCTTTATCTTTGGCTTTCATTTTCATATTTTTTGCCGCAATAGTTGGTTCTTGGCTTCTGTTTTGCTTTTCTACAGAATCTACTAAATGTAAATCTTGTTTGTATTTACTGCCTTCTTTTATTATTGAATATTTTTCTTTTTTTTCTTCATGTTGCCTTACTAATTGTATCATCCAACTCTTTGTTGTTTCTATGTATGTTAGTAAGCCAATAGTTGTTGTCTTGTATGACAATTCCAGCTGAATAAGACCTCTTCCACCTTCTTTACGGGGTATGTATAGACAGTCTACATCAGCCTTTGGATGATGCATCTTATGCTTAGAAAGAAGCAATTATTATTATTATTATTATTATTATTATTATTATTATTATTATTATTAATATTATACAAATGAGGCGATATCTATTGCTTAATAGCGAGAAAAAAACACTCTCCCACATTATGACCATTAGAAACTTATGCATTGAAAATGAGGGAAAAAGATTGTCGCTCGTAAAAAATGAATATAAGTGTTAATGAAAGAATAAAGGAATATATATATGTGTGTGTGTGTGTGTGTGTGTGTGTGTGTGTGTGTGTGTGTGTGTGTGTGTGTGTGTTTACGTATGGGTGCAAAAAAAGAAAAATGTATTGTCAATGGTAAGAAATTAGACAGAATTACAGTATATATATATATATATATATATATATATATATATATATATATAAAACAAAAAAATTTACTAAATGTGTTGTGGATTCTTGTTTAGAAAACCACACAATATAATAATAACAAAAACAGACATGAGTGGAAAAATGTAAGTATATTGAATAAAAGATATACAATCAGTACTCAGTTAGTAGATTCAGGAATACTTGTTAGTAGGAGTCAAATATGTACAAGAAGTAATTGACCAACAAGCGGCGGTTCAACTGCTCTGACAAACACCACCTCTAACAACAACAACTAACAGACAACTGCCGTTCTGTGTAGGAAGGATTATTTGTATACCATGGAAGAGTCCATAGAGTGTGTGAAAAAGGAGTGACTCCCCAACAAATCCTCCCTAGCTTCTTTTTAGGAAGGGTTAATATTTTTTTCGTTTTGTATTTATAATCAAAGGCTCTGTGAACTTCCGCTTCCTGTTGGTTCTTCTGATTTCCGTGTTAGCTTTTGGTTTTTGGATGTCAAAAGCTTCGAAGGTTTCCTACATAGAATCTTCACATTCTAAAGGTGAGGGGCTTGGTTTTTCACCTCTTCTTTTTTTGGGATTTGATTCACGTGTCTTCTATGCGTTAAATTATTCCCTCTGATAGTATACATTATGCTTCCAATTCTGCTTATAATTATTCTTGGTTCCTAATACGCCATATTGTTATTAAAAATGTTGAAATATACTTTTTCGCCGGGCTTGAACGAGCTTTTCCCTATTGCAGGTGTATTCCAATTATTGTTTTTGCCTGGTAATAATTTCTCGAAAACCGATCAGATTTTTTGCGCGAATATTACCTCGGCCGGTGACAGTCCTAATGGTGTGTTCTGGTTTGGCGTAATACGGTAGACTTGTAGGAATTGCTGTGATGCTTTTTCTGATGGTGTGCATATCGCTTTTTTTAATGCCTTCTTAAGCGTATCTACAAATCTTTCGGCTAGCCCATTTGATCGTGGGTGATAGGGAGTTTTTTTTTATATGTCTTATTAGGTACATTTCACAAAAATCTTTAAAATCACCTGACGTGCATTGTACCATTATCTGTAAATAAAACGTCAACGACGACGAACCTCGCAAATAGATCACGCAAACAGCTTATAGCATTGTCGGTTCTTGGGTGTTTATATCTAAAAACTTCCGGCCATTTACGAAAGCTGTCTACTACTATAAAATAGTAATAGCCATTTATAGTTCTTGCGTAGTCTGCGTGTATTCTTGACCACAGTTTGTCCGCCTTTGGCCAAGGCTTTTGTATAATCGGTGGCGATTTTGCTGTCACCGCACAGCCCTTAAACTTTTCCACCATCTGTGCGATATCCTCATCCATTTTAGGCCAGTACACATAGCTTCTCATTAGTTCTTTCATGCGATTTTTCCCGGGATGTCCAACATGAAAGTCTTTTAAGATTCTCCTTTGAAGTGACTTTGGTATCACAACCTTTTCATTATACAGTAGTACATTGTCACAAATTGAGAAACTATCTGCCAATTTTGCGTCTCTGTCTTCAATTTTTTTCTTTGTCGTGTTAATAAATTCATCAGCTTCTGCGTTTCTTCTTATCTCTACCAATGTAACCGATAGTTCTTTAACCGTATTACTTAGTACTTTGCTGATTTCATCATCAGCTCTCAGCGCTGCTATCACTGAGTCTTCCAAGGGTTCACTTTCCTTAGGAATCAGCCTCGATAGTCCATCCGCGTGCTCTATTTTTTTCGATGGTAAATATTCTAGTTTAAAATTGTAGTTTATTAGTATTGTGCCCCGCCTCAGGAGTCTATTCGCGGTATTTTCTTGGATCCAAATATGGTAAGAAGCGGCTTATGATCCGTTTTTAGTGTAAATTCTCTACCGTATATATATCTATGAAATCGAGTTACAGCGAAAATAATTCCCAAAGCTTCTTTTCCTATTTGTGAATAGTTTTTTTCTCGGTCGGTAGTAATGCTCTCGGTGCGTGGCCTACTGGTTTTGCAGTGCCATCCTGCATTTTATGTAAAATGCATGCTCCCACACCGTGTGAACTTGCATCACTTGCTACAATAATCTCCAGCCTAGGGTCGAAATGTGTGAAGGTTAAATCTGATGTCAATTTATTTATAATTTCGATAAACACCTTTTTGCACTCCTCCGACCAGTTCCACTGGACATCTTTCTTCAGTAATTCGTTGAGGTGTGCCCTCAATTTATGCATACTATCGATAAACTCTCCATAGTAATTAGCAAGACCGAGGAAGCTTTGCAATTCTGCGACATATATAGGCTCAGACAGGTTTTTGATTGCTGAAGCTCTCTCTCTGGGTCAGGTTTCCTGCCATTCTCATTTATGATGTGGCCTAGATATTTTATTTCTTTCAAGAAGAAATCACATTTCTTCTCTTTAACTTTTAACCCAAAGTCGTAGTTTTTTTTTTAATTTTCTTGGTGTGTGTCGCATGGTCTTGTAAATTATCGCTTTTAAGTAAAATATCGTCCAGATAAGCTGTGGCGAAATTTTGCCCCGTCAACATAGTATCCATCGTCTGCTGAAAAATCACAGGCGCTACTTTTATCCCGAATGGTAGCCTGTTGTGTTTGTATAGACCTTTGTGCGTATTTATGCACAGTAATTTAGAACTTTCTTCCGTAATTGGAATCTGCAAGTTTGCTTCGCTTAGGTCAATTTTTGAGAAAATTTTTCCACCATTAATTTGGTGAATATTTCTTCTGGGCTAGGCAATGGATAGTGATGGTCTTTAATTGCATTATTCATTCCAGTGGAAAAATCTGCACACACGCGGATTTTTCCCGATTTTTTCTTGACAGTCGATATCAAAAATATCCTCGTATCCCCTGTAATACTCTCCGAAATTTTATCTTCCTCAAATGAATTCTCAAGTAGGCATGTACGCCGACTACACCACAGTTTACTCTCGCCTCGATCAAAAATCTTGTGTGGGCGACAAAGTGAACCTCGCTGCCGAGCTTGAGAAGGACATCCAATCTGTGGTGGACTGGAGTAAGAAATGGCTCGTAAATTTTAATGCTTCCAAAACGAAACTACTATCAATTAACCAACATAAACAATCGCTCCTACCTTCCATTAGCATGGAACAGGCTAGCCTCCCTGAAAATAAAACACTACGCCTCCTTGGCCTCACATTCTCAGCGGACCTCAAGTGGAATGACTATATAGAATCCAATTCTAAATCCGCTGCTATGAAAGTCGGTTCTCTGCGCAGGGCCCGGAAGTTTTTCCCGTCTGAGTCCATCCTGCACATATATAAATCTACCATCCGTCCGTATATTGAATACTGCTGCCACATTTGGCCGGGTGCCCCTGCT
This sequence comes from Ascarosepion bandense, assembly GCA_037127315.1. Lineage (NCBI taxonomy): Eukaryota > Metazoa > Mollusca > Cephalopoda > Sepiida > Sepiidae > Ascarosepion > Ascarosepion bandense. The sequence continues at coordinate 54,728 of JBBBDQ010001601.1, read as the reverse complement.
ATTCTTCTCGGGGTTCTTGACAAAATGCAACGGAGAATCTGGAATGTGATCGATAGCGACTTCGCAGCCCAGCTGCAGTCACTCTCTCACTGGTGTGATGTGGCTTCCCTGTGCTTCTTCTATAAATACTTTCACAGCTTCTGCTTCGATGAACTTAGTTCATTGGTGCCCCTAGGTATGAATTTGAACGAGATACTAGATTAGCAACTAGGTCCCACTGTTTTACAGTGAAACAGATAAAATGTAACCGCCATTTCTGCTCTAACAGCTTCTTTTCTCGCACTGTGGAATTCTCTTCCATATACTTGCTTTCCCGACATCTACAATCTCCAGGAATTTAAATGTATGGTCAATAGACACCTCTTATTACACTAACTCGCATTCATTTTCTCAAACACTCTTCCCATCTACCCAACCTCTGTCCTCGGTATCCTCATCTATCTGTCACCCTCCTTCCGACATTTCCTATAACTAACCACTCTTTCTCATCACCTGCCCCCATGTAACCCCCTGCGCAGTAGTGGCAGTGGAATGCCTTGCTTGGGGTGAAATGATTGAAAAAGAAAAAGAACCATTCTATTCTCATTTAGAATTATCCACTTAAAAATAGTATGAAATATATCATTTCTTTTAAAAACTGGGGTGGCCTAAAAACTATGGCCGGTAGTGTATATATATGAAATGATTTCGTTTGAACATTATTTTTTATCGATACTCGTATGTAAGCAGATATTCTGTTTTTAAACAGTATTATATATTTATATCTACTGGCCTGATTATTTACGATAAATTTTTATTACGAAAATGTGTGTCATTCGGTAGGATTCGAACCTGCGACCCCTATCCACATAGGGAAAGCTACCATATGATCTGGCACGTCTTAGAACTCTCAACCACGAATGACCATTAGTCTAAACGAGGTTTTAATCAAGCCTATATAACAGTTTCTGATTTATCTCAATAACCATATCTGCTCTGAAATGTATCGTAATATCAACAAATGTAAACATGTTACGGAAATTAACGAAGATTAACGAAACATGGTTATAAACAACCGACAATTTGAAATTATTTGTTAATCTTCGTTAATTTTCGTAACATGTTTTCATATATATATATATATATATATATATATATATTCATTCATTCTCTGTAAGCAAAGCGGGACTAATGAGAGTAAAAGCGAATGAGAAGTGACCAATATACTTTGATAAAACAGTAGCTACTCGCGCATCTACGCACCGTTCATTCATGTGTATGTGTGTGTGTATGTGTGTGTAATCGTTTCTTATAGGGTACTGTGCTCTGCAGTTATTTATATTTAAGGTTATTAACGCAAATTTCCATAAACTTGTAAGGATTTAATTAGAAGCTAATGAAATTATAGAATTTAAGTAAAATATCTAACAGTAATAAGATTCGTTAAACAAAAATATTAACGTCAGAAATTATATAGCGCTATATATTTTAGTAGTATCAAATGGTTACATTTAAATTTGATTTTTTAAAGCATAATTTCATTTTTCTATGTGCTTTATAAAATTCACTTAAAAATATCGACCATAAAATTGAGAATATAAAAACGTTAGCTTGAAATTCACACAATTCTCGAGCCAGTAATGGAAACGCACGAATCGACAATTTTTATTCTAAATCAAATTCAAAGAAAAACAGAAAAAAATAAAAAGTAAACGGGAAGATCTGGTTCAGAGTAAAGAAAATGATACATTCTGTAAGTATTTGCCAATCATTTTGCATCATAAAACATGTATTTCAGAGAGAGAAAAGATTTCTTTTACAGTATTTACATTATTCCAACTATTGTCCTCATCTTTGTTGGAGAGAGAAAAGGGATCACCGACCCTTATAGGATGAAGTTGAAATAATAAATAAAGAACGGGTATTGAACATTAGGTTTATAAGTCCAAAAAATTCAGTTGTTCTTGTCATAGCCCAATGGATATACGTTGTTTAGTTCTTGCGACTTGATCCAAAGAGTTGTGAGTTCAATACCAGGCTACAGCAGTGGTGAACAAGTAACTTGCAGAGTTAGCGGGAGATAACTCATGAGTTCCAGAAGAGGCTTTAGTCAAGGAACGGAGTTCATATACCCCAGTGATTGTAATAATTCGAAATTCCTAGCACCTGAAGAAGACCAGAGCGTACAACGACCGAAACGTCGTACAAACGGCAAGGGATGAAGACAATAATACGAATAATGTAAATACTGTAAATACTACCTCATTTTAGAAATATAGACAAATACTAAAGATTTGTTTTATTAAAAAATATTTGTCTGAACACTATCTATTCGTTTGCTTTGCAGTTGAAAAGATGAGCAGTGGTCTCAGTAGTGCCTTTCGTTCTAAGTTGAATTCAGAATGCTATTTTTCAAGTACCATTTACACTTCTGAAAAAGAAATTTGTCTGAATAAGTTTCATTTGTGTACTTGTAAAATTCTGATATTTATTTTAACTATTGGAATGACAGCTATGCCATATCAGCCTTATTCTCACGCATGCATGTAAACACACACTCACACACACAAACACGCGCATATATATATAATTTTAAAAATTAAATGGTCCGTATTGTTATCGGTGCTGATCAGACATATACACTTCTTTCAACTTTTTTCCTTCTTTACCCAACTACATGTATTCACTTGTGTTACTAGACTGGCATCAATGTCCCACCCTTTTATCGTCTAAATAATTAAATGAAACAGCCTCTTCTACTCTAATAGTTTCTTTTTTAGCATTTCCCTTTTATGGAACTTCATTCTATTTGCTCGCTTCCCTCATAGCTACAATCTCCAAAAGCTCAAATGCAACGTCAATTGCCATCTTCTATCTACTTGATTCCCATTCATCTATTATGATTCCTTTGATATCCCTTGTACCTTGTTCTTTTCCTCACAGTAACCCCCTGCGCACCAGTAGCGGTTCTGCCTGGCTTGCAGTGAAATGATTATGAAAAAAAAAAAAAATACAAATATTCCCACTGTTGTGACGTAGCTTTCCTCTGACTTTTCTATTAATATTTTCATGGCAGTTATTTAGTATGCTCTCCTCCTCCTCCTTGGTACATCGACCACGCGCATTTAAGCGTACTACTAGATTGGCAATTAGGTTTCATCGTTTTACTGTTGAACTACCTAGATACAAATGTAAATTCTATTCTTAAAGTTTATTTTTTATCGCACTTCTTGTCTGTCGAACTCTCTTCCGGTTTCTTGCTTCCCTGCCACCAACGATCTTCAAAAGTGTAAATACAACATCAATCGTCGTCTTCTGTCTTCTTTGGATTCTGTTTTAGTTTACTGTCTTTATCTTCACTTTGGTCTTCGCATCCTCCTCCACTCCCAGTATCCTCTTACGTCTTAGTGACATTATCACTTTTCTTAGGACGAAATTATATATATATATATATATATATATATATATATATGTGTGTGTGTGTGTGTGTGTGTGTGTGTGTGTGTGTGTGTGTGTGTGTGTATTTAGGCAGCAAATTTTCTTTTAGATATGTCAGATTAAATAAACGGCAAACATTGTGTCTGCTTATTTTTAAAAATTCCGTTCATACTCACGGATAATCTGTCGCGTATTATAATTGAAAGATGTCAGAAATGAGCTGTAACGGTAACAGATGTTATTACCATTCATGTCTCAATGTACCCAAGTACTTTCAATCTCTTTCCGGGATCATCTTCAGGAGTGTGAGCTGGTATGTTATCGGCCTTCTCTTCGCTCTTTATTTCTCTCCAGTTTTCCTCTTTGCTTTTTATTTCCCCTGTGTCCACTTTTTATTTTCTCCGAGTTCCTTTTATTTTCTGTATACCGCTCTTTATTTCTTCTTTATTTCCCTCTTTTCTTTTTCTTTTTTTCCCCTTTTTTGTTTTTCCTCTTTTTTTCGATTTCCCTTTTTCGTTTTCCCATATTTTCTAACATTTTTACCTCGTACGAAAATTTTTCTAAAAATAAAGGGGAAGTGAGAGTTTTTTTAATTTTCTTTTTAAAAAATAAAGTTTATTAGCATTATTATGAACTACCTTATGAGACATTGTTCTTTCGATGTTGAAACAAAATGTACACTTTTGTAGTAACTTGTAATTTGTCCATGACAAGAGGAATACTGTATTTTAAATCGCCTACGCGTTTCGTCCTGTGATGAACTTATCAAGGCAAAAAGACGAAATGAGCTTTATTCTAAATTACGTATCTATATACAAACAGTGTTGGCAATCACAAATAACGCTCACAAATCATTTCAAAAGATTAACAGAATATTTTAGGTTTTTAGAATTCCTTCATGTGTAGTGCAAAGTCACGAGATGTTAAAATGAAGGGAATTCAGCCGTTTTCTTTGAACTTTTTATTATGTATGTTAGTCTGTTTTAGTATAATTTCCATAAGTAAAGGTGAGATTGGGAAAAATCCGGGGCGCAAATTGATGTTTTGGTAGTACTGGATGGCGGTGCTCTCGAGAACTTTTCTTCTGAACAAATTGTTTACTCTTTTTATTAGTGTGGCATTTTTAAAATCGAAATTTTGGTTGAATTTATTTCTGTGAATCACTAAATCATTTGTTAGATTATTATTAGTGATGTCTCTTTTGTGTTCATATATACGTTTTTTTTAGATTTCTACTTGTTTCTCCGCTGTATATGGAGGAACAATCCCGGCAATTTATTCTGTATACACCTGATATCATTTTGATTTCGGTTATTTTTACATCTGATAATGTCCATAATAGTTTTTGAGGTAGTTGTTACTATGTGTGTGTTTTTTAAATGAGATAGATTGTTTTATATATTATATGCAATGGAGTTGGTTGGTTGATGTATTTGTTATTGTTTAGATTATTATTGTTAACAGTGTTTCTTTTGTTGTGGTGGTATATATTGTGTGCCTTTCTTTTTGCATTGTGAACAAAGTGATATGGGTAATGAATTTTTCTGAATGTGCTTTCTATGTATTTTTCTTCTTTTGTTAAATATTGGGGGCTGCATATTCTTAGTGCTCTTAAAAAGAAACCTATAATAATATCAGATTTGATTTTGGAAGAGTGGCTAGAGCAGAAATTTATCAGCTCATTTTTGTAGGTAGCTTTTCTGTAGACGTCAAAATCGAGTTTGTTGTTATTTTTGTGTAATATGATATCTAGGAAAGGAAGAGTCTGACTAGATTCAGTTTCGAAGGTAAAATTTATAGTAGGTTTAATATTATTGAGTTTGTTGACAAAACTTGCTATGTTAGTAATTTCTGGATAGATTAGAAGGGAGTCGTCTATATATCTATCATATCCGGAATAGGCAGCGTCTCACATAAAATAGCTGGCAAATTAAGCAAAATCTTAACACCAATTCTCGGTACAATCAGTCCGTCACATATAAAAAAAAACTCTGGTGACCTTTTGAACAAACTAAAAAATATAGACATAAAAACAAACACATGGCAAGTCTAGACATAAAATCCTTATACACAAATGTTCCTATAGATAAATGCTTAAATCAATTAAAAACACACTTCACAAAAACAAAAATAAAATTACCTCTACCTACACAGAAAATCATAAAACTATGCTATTTAATAACTAAGCAATGTTTCTTCACTTTCAATAACCACTTCTATTGACAAAAATTTGGTTTACCAATGGGATCGCCTCTCAGCAGCGTTCTCGCTTGTTTATTTTTAGAACTTCTGGAAAGAGATTGTTTCAGAAACATTTTACCATCAAATTCCTCCTACTTTAGATATACAGACGACTCCCTTCTAATCTATTCAGAAAATGTGTTGAGTTTTCTTTACTATGTTTCATGTTGCTCTAGATAATATTCACTGAGCACTCTTTTTTTATTTATTTAATATTTTGAACTAATTACATAATTTTTTTTAAATTATCCTCTCCGTTTTTACAGGTTTGTCATTTTTTCTTTTATATATATACATACACACACACATACACATACACATACTCACACATACACACACATACACATATATGTAGTTCTTGTTAAAGTTCAAAATAGGTGCAACAGATTTAGATTTCATTAGTTTTTTTAAGGGTAGCTTGTACGTTGTGGTATAATGGATATCGGCTCGAAATGAAGAATAGGAGAGCAGAGATTCGAATTCCTGTTCTGTTAGTTGCATTCACTTAAAACATTTTTATTTTTAACTGAATGTTATTTGTACTATTCAGTTAAAGAAAAAATCAAATCACCCTTGATAATAAATAAAAGTATAACCGAAAGTGCTTGGGCATACAGAACATTCGAAATACAGGATGCTATGGGTAAATTTTCGGCATTTTATATTTTTAATTTCGCGCATCTGCGTTATTTGTTTTTGATTTTTTGTCTGTACAGTGTAGTAGGGTCAGTTGGGCACCGTCTGTGAGAAAAAGAGTACCATGACGCAATTCATTCCGATAAAAATTTGAAAACGGCATGTTGTACTGCTTGGCATTTGTGCTAGAAGCTCTAATAGGAACATTTCAGAGTGTTTGGGTGTCACTCTGAGGACAGTGCAGAGGATTAGGAAAGAGCTGGATAAGTCAAATAGTAATTCCGAAAGTACGGAAGCTCGGAAAACTCACTCTGATCGTTCTGATAAGAAAAGAACTATCGAATTTATTGGTGAAGGCCTCAGACTCAATACGGAGGCTTACATCAAGTGCTTTGAGGAGGTAGGGCTTAAGAGGGTGGCTGCTGAAAAATCCTATGTCTGCACCAAGCTACACAAGCAGGAGAACCCAGTCATGGTTATCAGACCATTTTTGCGACCACATCATCCCTTACATCTGGTTACTTAACTCCCCAGACTGAATCCCCTTGATTTTGTGTGAGGTGCAAGTGAACCAGAAACCAACAAAATTTCTTGTAACACAAAAGATCAACTGAAGGCAATGATTATGGCAGCATTCGTCAACTTAAACAAGAAAACCATCTAGCAAAGATGTAGGAGATTCTGAAGTCGTCTGGAGATTGAAACTAATAGCGATTTTATTAATAAATTTACTCTTTTTTATGAAAAGATATTTTTCGTAATATTGGTAAATATATCGATTAAAATGAGATGTCAGTGTTATTTTAAGAATTGCGGAATTTAGACGACAATTTATCCATCACACCATATATGTCCATAAAGATTCAGTGATACAAATCTGGCTAATAAACCCATAGCTGGAAGATGGAAGGAAGGAGAAGAAGTGGATTCATTGTGTTCGTTATATTGACTTACATGCAAATACCCTTGGGTATGTGCACGTAAGTCAGTAGAACGAACACAAGAAGAATTCGAATTCGGTTTTACGATCAACAAATTCATTACACCATCCGCACATCCAGGCTTTCAAACCTGGTATTCCCAAGTAGAAACCCATCTAGGCTCGTCTGACCCGGACCGGACGTTGCCTGACTTCGATAAGCGTACATATTTCAACGTGATGTGGTTGTAAACCATTTTGAAAAGTAATAGCATTAAAGAATTTGGACAAACGGTACTGCTAAACTCAAAAGCATTATTATAAAGATTGAAGATTTGAAATTTAGTCTTCGGTCTAATTCTCAACTTTAGCAAATTATATGGCCGTGAAACACGCACACACACACACACACACACACACACACACACACACACACATATATATATATATATATATATATATATATATATATCGTTCTTTTATATAGATACCTGTGTGTACAGTGTTTACATTATTCTGATTATAGTTATTATTTTTGTACGACGTTTCGGTCGTTGTGCGCACCGGCCTTCTTCAGGTTCTAGGAATTTCAAACCGAACCCTTCATTACAATCCCTGGGGTATATCTTCTCATCCCTTGCCTAGTAATGCCTCGCTTGGAAGTCATGAATTATTTCCCTCTAACCCTGCAAGTTACTTGTTCAACACTGTTTTGAACACACAACTCTTTGGATCAAGTCACAGGAACTAACCAACGTCTATATCCACTGTGTCTTTAAAGACAATAACAACTGAATTTTTGGGAATTATAAACCTAATGTCCAGTAACCCTTTTTTTACCAGAGTTCATGTTGCAAATTTTTTATGTTAATGGTTTACTCTAGTATTTTTGATGTTAATTGTTTCCCTAGTATTTTTTTTTTTTTTTGCCAAAGCTCATATTGCAATTTTTGAGACTAATGATTTTCTCTGGCACTCAGTATTACTGGTTCCATTATTGTGTTAATCTCTATGCTTAGTCGGCTTAGGAGATTTTTGAAGCCTCGCATATGTGCTGATTCCTTAAGTTTACTTAGTTTCCAGTGGCGTTCTATAACTATTATTTCAACTTCATCCCATAGGAGGCGGTGATTCCCTTTCTCCCTCCATATGTGGTCAGCTCCGCCTGACTTTACTATCTCCCTCGTGTTACGGCCTTGCGATATTCTCGTAGCCTTACCTTAATGGGTCGGCCTGTTTCTTCTTTATATTTCTTTCCACGACTACATGGAATGGCATACACACAGTCATGTTCTCCTCTCTTGGGGGGTCTTACTTGGGAGAGGTACCTGCGAAGTGTAGGACCGCTTCTTGAGATCGTCCTGAAGTTATATGAACCATAAATCCTTTGTATTTTCTCCGATAACCCCTTCACATAGGGTAGACAGACCGGGCCTTTTTCTGAGAGTTGTTATCCTCATGCACTCTCTCTTCCATGTATGTTGGAATTGTTGTCATATATCCTGGATAATTGTTTCGTTGTAATGTACTGCTTATACTGACCATTTCCTGTTCGTATTATATTTTCTAATTGAATTATTACATTGACAATTGAATTTTATTATGTACAATAAAACAAAAGCGCTTAAATTTTATCAACGCAGATGCACAAGCTGTTGTCCATTTGGAGTCTATCGCTCACACTTAGACAATATTTTTGCACGTCTTTTGTGCATTTTTGTTAATTGCTATACATGAAACACACTGGGCGATCATGTCTCTTTCGATCTATCACTGACTAGGCAGACGATTTTTTCCGCAGTAGTTTGCCATTTCTTTCTGCTGTAGACTAGTTACTAACCAAGGCTATAGAACCCAATCTGTCCCATAGACGGAAGGAGTAGATTGATTAATACCTTTCCCATGGGTATTTGTGTGGAATACGAACTCGGCTCTCCGATTTCTCATTCCGAGCCAATATCCATTGCACCACAGCAGTTTCTTGAAATGCGTCTCTTGTGTAATTTTTCCAATACTTATTGGGTTTAGACTATAAAGTTTGTTCTTGAGTACTCCCTAAAAGAAGAAATCCATTAGGGGTGAACGTGCTGGCCAATCAATTGAACCTCTTTAGTCAATCCATTTTACAGGAAATGTTTCATCAAAACACTCACAGACTGCACTTGAATAATGTGGAGGGGCCCCATCTAGTAAATGTAACCGATACACAAGCCTACTGTCCACCTACTTTTGGACAACTCTTTATATGTGTGTGCTTGTTTGTCTGTGTGTCTGTGTGTGTTTCCAGGGAAAATGAAACAATTCTCTCGATATAAAGTTCCAAAATTTAAATCTTGCTTAATAATAGATATTTTTCTCTGTATTTTTGCAATATAGATTATGACATCAACTTTGTAATGTATATCGTCACGTGAAAACAGAATTTCGTTTTATTTATTTTTAGTAGCCTCTTTTATCTTATTTTTCTTTTCAGTCGATTCCCTCAATAATGTTTTTCTAAACAGTCACGCCTATCAATTCCATTAACAACCTATTGGTTCTTGAGTTGTATAATTTTCTGTTTTGTTTTTCGATCTTTTTTCAAGACAACAATAAAATCCCAGTCGAAAGATCTTCTGGTCATCGCCATTTCATGCAAACAGATTTCTATATGCAACTGTAGTCAAACTAGTAGCAAACGATTAGATTTGAAATAGCGTCTGACTGCAGCAGCGTTTCTTCTCACAGTTTTCAGGATAGTGGCAAGAATAAAGGCAGCTCTCCACCCCCGCTCGACCCCATCAACACTGAAAAGCATGTTGAGTTGTGTACGAAAAGATACGGACACAGAGAATGTTATTAATGCGCATTTCAAATTAACTGATCCAGGATTAAATAAATTATTTAAGCACAGCTTACTGCTTATTAAACCGGCGGACAACGATCACTACAGCAACGTAATCTAACAAAAGATAAATATATATAAAAAGCTTAGACCTCAAATATACAAACGAAAAGTATAATAATACTACTACTAATAATAACGAGTCTCTCTATAATAATAAAGACTTATATATATATATATATATATATATATATATATGCGTGTGTGTGTGTGTGTGTGTGTGTGTGTGTGTGTGTGTGTGTGTGGGAGTAGTTTATAATTTGCACATATTCTGAAGTAATAATTATATATATATATATATATATATAATTAATTATTACTTTGGAATATGTGCAAACCATAAACTACTACAAAATTGTACAATTTGTTTCGACATAAAGAGAACCCTCTATATTAACTACCTAATAAGACATTGTTCTTTCAATGTCGAAACAAAATGTACAATCTTATAATAGATCGAAGTTAGCACATGTTCTAAAATAATAATCAATAATAAATATTCATGGCTTTATTTTTATATTATGTATACTGATTTAAATTAATGTTTTGAACGTTGTAATTATTTTCTTCGTTCATATTCATTTGTATATATATATATATAAATATATATATGTGTGTGTGCGCACGCGTGTGTGTGTGTGTGTGTTTGTATCGTTATTGCCAAATTCATGGAGAGAGAGAGATAGAGAGATAGAGAGAGACAGACAGACAGACAGACAATAGCGAGACAGCGTCGGTTCAGTTCATTCTCTTTACTAATAGTTACTAAAAATTACTACCAGTTATGAAAGCTCTTGCTGTATGTTTAACCTTAAAAAGTCCCTTGCTATTTTATTTTTCTCATATATATATATATATATATATATATATATATATATATATATATCTTCCCTGAAGATCCGTTTAGGTAAAACCTTGGTAGGTTTGTTGGCTCACTAGGTTTAATTTACTTATATATATATATATATATATATATATATATATATATATATATATATTTCTAAGCATATACTGTTAAACATAACAAAGAATGTCAATTATGTTCAATTATGAGCCGTTCTAAACATCGTATTTTGGCTTTAGTTTCAGGTGAAAATAAAAACGAAATTTAGAACCAGCATAATAAAAAAATATCCAAATGTTGGACAAGTTTCGTCTTTATTTTCACCTAAAATTAAAGCCAAAATACGATGTTTAGAACGGCTCATGATTAAATAAAATAGACATTCATTGTCTGTTACATTTCACAGTATATGTCAAGAAAATTATCTGCTGCCACGATACAATATATATATATATATATAAAACTCGGCATGATAGAATGGGCCGATATCTGCACTGGAAATTATGCAATTTTTTCCTGAAGGAAACTATAATAATCTGATATGGACATCACCCATATCCGGTTACAGAGATAGGATCAGTAATCATTTTATGAGACTTTACAATACGCACAGACAGAACAATCAAAACTAATCGTCCAGACATTCATGATCAAAGAATGTGCTTTTTTATATTGTAATGTATCTATGAAAATCATCAAAAAACTGTCAAAATGCAATGATCTTGAAAATACAAATCTTAAAAAGTTGCACATGAGAACATCAATAGTTCCAGTTGTAATTGGAGTCCTCGGATTTATTGCAAAAGGTTCCGATAGACTCATTAAAGGGATTCCTGGTTGCCCGTATCGTAATATGTTGTACTCATCAGTACAGATCACACCTTACGAAGAGCTTTATTTATGGATTAGGTGTGTTTTTCTGGAATTTATTTTCAAAAATGATCAGTGGAAAGTGTCATGAAGCCACTTCTGACCTTATGTCTCTGGATGGGACCTGGAATACAGCAGAATTAAAAGTAAATTACAATAATAATAAAAATAATAACAATAATAAAACCAATAATTTGACTGTTACGCACGCCCCTCGTATACGCTTATCAAACATGGTGATACGAAGAATATGTTAGGCTTCTTCTATTTGTAGGATGTGCGTTGTAGTGCAGTAATGCCCGGAACGAGAAATCGGAGAGCCAAGTTCAAAATCCAGTTGAATTCCTTCAATTCACTTACACACAAATACCCTCGGGAAAAGGTATTAATCTGTCTCTTCCCTCCAGCTATGGGTCAAATATCAGGACAGATTGAGTTCTATAATCTTGGATGGCAACCAGTCTACCGCAAAAATAATGGCATCCTACTGCGGGAAATTCTTCTGCCCAATCAGTCATGTCTTTTTCGTGACATGAGTGCCCAAGAGTGTAGCACATATGGCACTTAATTGACTGACTGATATTTGCACCATAGCATCAATTTATTAGCATGTGGTCCTCTCACTCACTCAAATAATGACAATACTACTACTACCAATAATAACAGATAAGAAACTGTAGAGTAAAAAACGGACTAATTGGTGTAAGATAAAATACAACAATTACTGTTAATCATTGATCCCTCGTGTCTTTTGATACAAGGATTGAACAAAAAGAAGAAAAGACAATGATCAACTTTGGCCCATTGTAGTTTGAACTCGCAAGTAAAAAAAATCTTCGCAACCATACAAGTTGTAATTCGTGCACTTGGTACTGTGACTAACAAAATAAATACATGGATAAAAAAAACCCCAAAAAACTGGTATTGATTGTCCAGTGGAACGTTACAGAAAGGAAACCTCTTATAAACAACAAGAATAATCGGAAATATTGCTGCTTATGGCTCGCTCACCATATATTTTTACTCGATATAAAGATCTTATCTGAGAACATAATGAAATCATGTATTATTGCGCGCCACCTGTGACACATGCAAAAAATGGTATGACCATTTTCCGGAACTAGTCATAGAAGACAACATTCTTTGCTACTTTGCCATTCATACTAAGACATATTTAAGAGCTAATAGACCAAACAACAAAGAGAACAACAAGCAAAGAGTGTTTTTATGATAATGCATAGTCATCAAAGTGAATATATCTGTTAAAGAATATAAAAAATAAGTGAATATTAGAATCTTCAAATTGTATTTGAAAAATGTAGCATCTTCACACGTTCACTACTAGACGTCAATTACGAAATCTAACTTCCGACAGGATTAACGCGTTGACTTCCAGACGCCAATTACGAAATATATCAAGATTAACTCATTGACTCCCAGATGTCAGTTCCGAAACTTGACTTCTGACAAGATTAACGCGTTGACTGCCAGATTTCATTTATAATATCTGGCTTCTGACAAGATTAACATGTTGACTGCCAGACGCCAATTACAGAATCTAACTTCCAACAAAATTAACGCATAGACTACCAAACGTCAATTACAAAATCTGATTTCTGACAACATTAACACGTTGACTGCCAGACATCAGTTACGAAATATAACTTCAAACGCTAACTTTATAACAGCCAACTTTGACAATAAATTTTATCTAGTTATTTCTATTTTTCCACTGAAATCATCATATTGTTTTTACACTGAAAATATCTCATTTGATAAACTGGTTGTTGGAGCTCGCACATGAAAATTTAACAGCAAATCCCATGCACGAGATAACTCGCAGTGAGTATGAGATAACCCGAGGTCAGCGTCACAATAAAAATTGTTAACCTACGAGTTGTTGGCAGCAAATGTGTTAAAAAATACTGTTACGCTTAAAAATAATTGGAGCCCTGGGGACAATAAAAAAAAAACTACAAAAACACTAACAAGATTCCTAGTGTGTCTGTTTATAAGAAATCAAAAACTGCACTGTGTGGAACTGCTCATTTACCCAAGAAAGCAGGGCCGATGCAAGGATCTCGGGACCCCTACCCCACGCAATCAATGATACTTTTTATCGAATCTATGATTTGGGGACCCCAACTCTACTACATCTGAGTTTTTATAAGAAAGTATCCCTACAGAATATACATTTTATTGTAACCTCTCATATGCAATACAGGCAAACAATTTAATGAGAACAATTGAGAATGGAAAGTTCATCCAGAGTTTTAGTCGTTCATATGTTACAACACGTCAAATTTATTGACACATATAATATACTTATATTTCCGTTTAGAGCAAACTTCAAATTATCTCTTGAGAAAAAAGTTAAAAAGTACTGAATTTGTGTCAATTTTACGTCCCTATGAAATTGGGAAATTATAAAGTGGATTTTAGACACATGATACTATTTCTAACGTCAAGGCACAAATACGTCGCAAGCAATAAAAAAGATATGTGCTTTGTCCGGTGAAAGTGCTTTAGCTGATAGAACTGTATGGAATTGTTTAGAGTTGATGATTGTAGCCTTATTGATGAAAAATGCTAAAGCAGACCCCACTCCACTACAGATGACGACCAAATCTAGACATTGATTGAGAATAATCATCATTACACAACGCAGGAATTGGCAGAAAGATTAAGTTTTAAAAAATTCACCATACATGGGCACTTAGTGTAGCTTGGGTACTCAAATCATTACGATGTTTTGGTACCACATGATCTGAGTGAAAAGAATCTTTTGGGCCGTATTTATGTCTGTGATTTGCTGTATTAACGCAAGAAAATGCATCCTTTTTAAAACAAATTGTAACGGATGATGTGAAATGGATCGTTTGCAACAATGTTCAGCGAATAAGATCGTGGGGTTAGTGACATGAGCCAAATTTCTTCTTCTTCTTCTTCTATGTGCCCTGTTCTTTCAGGATGTAGGCGATCATGGGTTTCCACGTCTCCCTATCACTGGTGGCTCTTAGCACACTTTCTGCTGTTACTCTACGTAACCCTCGTTCCGTCATTCACCTGATCTGGTCCTTCAAGTATGTTATCCGCTGCTTTCCCCTGTCTCTTTTCCCCTCTATCTAGCCTGTTAGTATCGGGTTCTCAAAGCCTTCTTTCCTCATTGCATGTCCCAGGAACTTTAGCTGTCTCTTCCTGATGCTCAGTATTAATTTCCTTTTCGTTTCCATCCTTTCCAAAACCTCATCATTGCTCACATGCTCGATCCATGATAATCGCAACACCCTTCTGTAGAACCACATTTCAACTGCTTCAAGTTTTCCCGTTATCTACGATGATAATGTCTAGCATTCACTGCCATACTGAAGAACTGACATCACATAGCAATCCCGTACTCACTTCTTCGTTTCTAGCGAAATTGTCCTGTTTCTTAATACTTTACTCAACTTCTGGAATACGTCCTTTGCCATGCCATTTCGCCTTCGGATTTCTGTGTCGCACTTTCAGTCTTCTGTTAAAACACTTCCCAGGTATTTAAATTTTTGTACCTGCTTGATTTTAGTAACCTGTATTTAGTATTTTGGGCTTCCCTTTTTGCTGATGACTATGCATTCGGTTTTCTTGCAGTTTATTTGTAGTCCTTTATTGTCACTCTCTTCAGATATCTTCTGTAGGAGGTCTTGTAGTTTCCTTTTTGTGTCTGCTATCAGCACTCTATCATCTGCATACCTTATGTTGTTTAAATTGCGGCCCCCGATGACGAATTCTGGCATCACTTTTAGGGTCCTCAGAATAGTCTCACTGTACAAGTTGAATAGATCCGGTGAAAAGACACATCCTTGTCTTACGCCTCTTTCTATCTTTGTATGTCTGCTGAATTCGTTACCTGACCGTATGCAGGCGGTTTGCTGCCAGTAGAGATTCTTGATTACTCTTAGGTCTTTCCCAAATGTGTCGAGGCTGCCAAGAATCTCCATCAATTCTTTGTGGTGTATTTTGTCAAACACTTTTGCATAATCGATAAAACATAGGTACAAGTCCTTCTTCAGTTGTATTACCCTTTCGGAGAGCATCCTAATCATAAATATAGCGTTCCTTGTTTCAGTGTCTTTGACAAACCTGCACTGTTCTCGGCCTATTTCTGCTTCTCGTGCTATTCATCAGGTTGCTGACGATCAGTTTTGTTATATGGCTCATTAAATTGATGGTTCTGTGGAGTTTGCACTCGTTTGCCCCTGGCTTCTTAGGTAGTGCTATGAAAAAAATCGACTTGCTGAGGTCATCTGGTATTACACCACTATTATAAATTGAATTTATTATTTCTGTAATTTTCTCTATGCCAAATTCTTCCAGCTCTATTACTATGCTGTATGGTTCAGATGCTTTGTTTCTGTTCAGTTTGGCTATTCCTCTTCAGACTTTAATATTTCCGATCCCTCCTCATCTTTGTGCATTATTGGTTGCTCTCTCTTGTCGTGGAAAAGATCTTTTATACATTCTTCCCGTCGTTGAAGTATTTCATCTTTCTCCAAAATGATTGCTCCATCTTTGGATTTTATACATTCTTTTGAAGAGCAGTTTTTTTCCTGTCAGTTCTTTTATTTCTTTATGCCTGCCTGCTTTTTTATGCCTGCTCAGTCTCTCTATTTCTGCACATTCTGTCGTTGAGTCATTCCTCTTTAGCTTACATTACATAGATTATTATTATTATTATTATTATTATTATGTAATTTTCATCATAATTCAATTTCTGCTATGGCCACGTTGCCTACTAAGTCTGCAGAAAGACCTAAGGCAAGTCTTGGTGTATTGTTATGTTTACATTTCATGTTTTTAAGCTGCCATATCATCATATGAGTTAAATGGACAAAGTTCTTCTTTGTGTGGGGGCTGAACTTATCAAGACAATTTTTGAACTTATCAAGACAATTCCTGGAAGCCGTGGCTTCCAGGAATTCTTTCAATGTGTTGTTTTGTTCTTTTTTATCATTCCAAGCACACCTACTATCACTGGTACTATTCTAGTTTTCAATTTCAACAATTTTTTCTATTTTTCAGGTCTTTATATTTTGATAGTTTTTCAAATTCCTTAGTTGTTATATTACAATCCGCTAGACAAGCCATATCAATTAGTAGACACATTTTTGTCTTTTTGGTTTTTTAACAATAATGTCAAGCCTATTTGCTTCTGTTTTCTTGTCTGTGTAGATGGCGTATTCCCATAGAATGGTGACATCATTATTTCTGTAACCAGTGCAGGGTGATGTTCATACCAGTGTTTCTTTACATATTTCCAGTTTAAATATTGCCCCACTTTACCGTGACGATTTATTTATTCTTTTACGGCAAATACAGAACATGAGTTTAGATGGTTTATTGTTTTCTGGTATTTGTCACAGAATCTGCATTTTGGATCCACATTATCATGTATGTTATTTGCCTGAAAGTTCCTAGTAAAAAAAAACTCTGGTCTTGCACTGCAAGAATAAAGCCTTCAGTTTCAGACTTTAATCCAGATGCTCTTAACCATCGATGAGTACTAACTTTATCAGCATAGGGTTTATTAGCACGTTCTAGATATTGGTTATGCAGAGGCTTGTCTTGCTAGTGTTGTTTCATCTATTCAAGAGCTTTCTTTTTCGTATTCTTTGCTGCAACAGTTGATTCTTGGGTTCTGTTTTGGTTTTGTACAGAATCTACCAAATGTAAATATTGGTTGCATTTACTGCCTTGTTTTATTATTGAATATTTTTTCTTTCTGTTTTCATGTTATGTGAGTAATTGTATCATCCAGTTCTTTGTTGGTTCCAAGTATGCTAGCAAGCCAATAGTTGTTGTCGTGTATGACAATTCTAGGTGAATAAGACCTCGTCCACCTTCTCTACGGGATATGTATAAACGGTCTACATCAGCCTTTAAATGATGCATTTTATACTTAGAAAGAAGCTTTCTTGTCTTGGAATACATTTGTCTGATTTCATTTGGAGTCCAGTTCAAGATGTTGAAACTGTTGGACCACTGAGATGGCAAGGTTATTAATGACCATAATTCTGTTCTGAGAATTCAAATCAGTTTCTAATGTCAGTCGTACCCTTCTATAGTACATTTTACGCAGTATTTCTTTCATTTTCTTTTGGTGAATTCTTTCATTCTCATTCACACCTTTTTAATCTAAAGCTTTAAATCTTTTATCAGGATAATAAAGGATAATTATTGTAGCGATCCTCGTAAAATTTTGGCTTTAGCACATTTATCCAAATTGAATTTCATTCCAATGTCTTCACTGAAGCATTTTATAGTTTGAAGAAGACCTTCAAACTCATTGTCATTCCTAGCATACAACTTTAAGTCATCCATGTAAAATAGATGGCGTATTTTAATTTGAACTATTTTATAACAACAATGTGTCTTGTTACGTTGACTGGTTAATACTATTATTTATATGCAAAATAGTAAGGGAGACAAAGAGTCACCTAGAAATATATCTCTGTTGATGTTTATTTCAATAAACTTATAGGTTCCAATTATATGATTGAGGTAAAGTGTTGTTTTCCATATCGACAAACATTGTTTAATGAAATTGATGTCAGTGGGTGATGCCTTGTATATATTTAAATATTTTAAGATCCAGGAATGTAGTACACTATTGAATACCTTACGGTAAATCTATTTAGGCAGTACTAAGATTTTTCTTTGCTTTGAAGCAATTTTCGAAGATCTTCCTATTAATAAGTGATTGGTCTTTACATCCGTAACAGCCACGTTTGCACCTTTTTTGGTGCAAGCGGTAGTATGCCATTTCTTTCCAAAAAGAAATATGTTTGTTTTGTTAAAATAGAGAGCTAAGCTCGTCGGTGCAAAAACCGTGAAAATATTTGTAGAAGAGACAGAGGGAAGCCACATCCCGTCAGTGAAAAAGTGACTAGAATCGAGCTGCCAGGTCGGGATCGATTACATTGCAGATTTTTCTCTGGATTCTGTCGAGAACCCCGAGGCTTCCGATCAGTTATGACAACAGTATTCAATTCATGGGCAGATGCTTGATTTGTTTAAGTGCAAGATGAATTCAAACGAGAAAAACTTCCTAGCCCGACACATTGAACCAACCTTCCTAGCAGTAGATTTAGCCATTGATTCAATGTAGTCGTCCCACTTAAGGTCAGCTGAAAGGGTGAGGCCGATGAAGCACTATGTAATGCTTTCGGGGATACTAGCTTGATCCATACTGATGGGGGACAGTAGGGACTGTCTATAGTGGTTAACGCATATCAGCTTCATTTTGGAAGCATTAAAGTTTATGAGCCATTACCTACCCCAGTTCACCACAGATTGGATGTCCTTTTTAAGATCAGCAGCAAAGTTATCTTTGTTTACCCTGGCAGATTTCTTACGGAGGCTGAAATAAATGGTGCTGAAGCCATAAAATTGTGCTCAAGACATGTAGATTTCAGCATTAACTAATTCATATGTTGATATTTTTCTAAACAAAATCAACGAACCAACTAACAACCAGTTCCGGCATTTAATTTTAAATCCTGACATATTGTGCAAAGTGCCGAAACATCTTCATTCTCACCGTATTTCAAGTGTAAGGTGAAAATTTTACCCAAACATATTTTTCCTCCTGAAGCGATTCCTTGTGGAAATACCTGTGTGGGTCCTTCTCCAGACGCTACAGTATTAAGCTCTGCAAGTCATAGATCAATCTTTACCTATTTTCTATATCCACATAATTCTCACTTTGTACTTTTATATTCATATTGCACACCTTATTTAGTAACACACTCCCTTGGGTGGCTATTATATTTTGCATTGGATGAACACAAGTAATAAATAAACAAAAATAAACATTTTAGCAAAAGAATGTGATAACCTTTCTAATTATAAAGATCTGGAAACGGAAATCACAAGAAGGTGGCATTTACACGGACCTTTTTTCCAGAAGATAGCGCGTTAGAAATATTTAAGAAGAATACTGATAGACACATTAAGAAAATCGCAGGAAATTTATATTTCTCTTAAATACAAAAGCTTGTGCTAATGAGTACTGCTCACATACTTAGAAAAATATTTTACTTCAGTTATCTCATTAATAACTTCTTCATAGTAACTTGAGTTTACCTTCAGCCTCAGATTATGTAAACGATTGTAGGGATCACAATAATAATAATAATAATAATAATAATAATAATAATTGGAGCATTAGGAAGAATGTTAGAAAATTGTGTCCATTGGTTGAAAGCATTAAATTTAACAGTGAGTTTTTATGTTCCAGAAAACCTGTTTTTCTTAGCATAGCACGAACTATCAGAAAAGTAGGGGATAACTAAGGCTGCAGGATGGTTGACAACCAATAAGTGCAACCACACCATAACATCTAATAAGTATAAATACTACTACTAATGCTAATACTAACTAGATTTAACCCGTGAACATTCCACTGTTTTCCTATTTTAATTTCTGATTAATCTTAACTCTTCAATTAATTGTTGAGTTAGCTCATGGATGTGCCTTGTGGTGCGGTGGACATCGGGGCGGAACGAGAAACCGGAGAGCTGAGTTCAAATTATAGTTGAATTCGCTGCATTCACTTCCGCTCAAATACCTCATGTTTTCCCTTCATCTATGGCTTAAATAGCAAGACAGAATGGGTTCTATAGTCTTGGTTAGCAACCACTTTACCGTTAAAAGTACTGATAATCGACTGCAAGAAAATTTTGTGTCCAGTCAGTCATGCATCTTTCAAGACATGATCTCCCAAGCGTGTATCACGTATGACACTTAACTGACTCATGGCGATTTCTACGACAATAAAATTCCTCAGCGTTAAATAGTTGAGCTTAATAACTTTAACAATATATTGCAATAACAATCATAACTATCTATTGTCGTTATTTTATGAATTAAGAAGGTTCAAATTCACTGGAACAGATGTTAAATACTTCTATCTTCCCTTCTTTATTATATTTTCTCACTGAAACCAAGTAGCGTTTTTGATATGTCTGTTTTCTTCTCGTTCGATGAAAACGGAATAATCGATTAATTATCCGGTATTAGCAGAATACGTTAGATATTTCTTTCTTTCTTTCTTTCTTTCTTTCTTTCTACACGGAAATTAAATACCGACTCTGGTGTGACTTTTGTCTCTCCAGGCGATCAAAACAGAATAGCCTATTATTTATGAGGTATTGACAGGTCATAACGGTCGTGCGAACTAACGAAGGGAAGGATAAGTACAATTATTATAGGACAATAATAATATCAGGTTTGATCAAAAAAGAGAAAAAATACACCAACATAATCGCAAGCAATATCAAGATGAAAATAATCAAAGATCTCCTTCCTCGGCATTGCTCGTATATTAAGTAGGATTCTGCCCATCAAATAGACCCATCGCAGCATCATGGTAGTCTATAAATGAGCGAAACAAGATATTAAAAAAACTTCAAATAATATTTATAATAATAATAATATTTATCGCGACTATTTAAATGAAATAGTAATGACAATAATAATACAAGATATTGTATCCTGTCGGCACTCCTACATTTGTTTAAAACAACCGGAAGAAAAAGCTGCAGAGCGAAAGTTGTAAAACTGATTCAGGATATAAAATGGCCCCAAAGCATCGAAGAATATGATGACTAAGATGACCGGGTAAGATCTGTTCCAGCAGCCGATAGCCGGCACGAGGCTGCAACCATCAGCAGCAGCTCTTTCCAGTCATCCTCACCAGCAGTAATGATATGCAATACACTGCCCTTTTTCAGGACGATGCTCTCCAGCGACTACGAAACTGTCCTTTTCGGGATAGCTCTTTTCAACAACTACAAAACTAACCTTTTTCAAGACAACTCTTTCCAATGGCTACAAAACTATCCTTTTTCAGGACACTACGCTCTTCTCACCCTCTCTATGAACATGCAGAGATATGCACTGTAATATAATTTTTGTTGGCGTATCTTCTTTAATGGAAATAAACTTGACAATATATTTTTTACTTAAATCTTCGTTTTAATCGTTGTTTTCTTCCAACAAGATTCAATATCTGTTTGCGGGCTAATATACTACCCACGACAATATAAAGCCAGAATGTTCATAATAATTAAGATAAAGAAAAAATAACAGTTCCTAACAACAACTAAAACAGTTTAGATATTAAAGGGAACTCGTTGCCTTGTTACTGTCACTCGGTCTCCAGTGATCAGTCATCTGTTGTAAATGTGCAAATATCTTAAATATATACAGAAATCTGAAGGTGCATTAAAATAGTGAAAGATGCCTTTCAAAAACTAAACAGTGCATTAAGAATCAGGAAATTTTGAAGCAAACAATAAAATGTTGAAGTGTTATTCTAATATCAGTTCTCTTACAGGGCAGTGAATGTGGAACAATCTTCTCACAGATTAAGAGGAGGCTTGAAATGTACTTCAACGGAAAAATGCTAATATCATTGATACAACACGTGAGAAATGAGGAAGTTTTAAAGCAAGTATGGGCAACCTTTTTAGAACAGTGTTCGCATGAGGCACACTTCATATTAAGGCAGGTCGCATTACTAAAAAAATTAAGGTAAATTTTCATTAAAGATACAACAGAAATTTTCAGGATAAAAAAAATATATATTTATTCTCTAGAGAAGAATAATTATCATTAACTTTTCCTGCTTCTGCAGAAAAGGTACCTACACTTATGGTCTTTCTTAGTGAAAATCGCTAATGGTTTAAAATGCTGACAACGTTACCTTCCACGAAAAGTTAAAAATTCATGTGACTACGTGCGAGAGTATGTGAGTGAACAAGTGAGAACGAAAGGAAAAAAACATTTTGATAACGTTATTTTCCTCATGAAATCAGGCGTACCGTTCAGAATGCTAATCGAGCAACATGAGGCCCGTGGTCCTCAGTTTGCCCATGGGTGTTTTATGGAAATTTTAAGGAACGAAAAAAACCCTTGTATTTAAGTTACAATTTTGGGAACACGTAATGAAAAAAGACAGCGTGTTGAATTTAATACAGACACGCAGTTTTCCCATGATCTTTTTAAGGAAACTTCAAGGAACGAAAAGGGCTATTGTGCTAAAGTTACAATTTCGGGACACCTAACAAAGAAAGACATCTTGTTGAATTTAACACACACACACACACACACACACACACACACACACACACACACACACACACACGTGACATATTGAGGGCAAGGGGGCAGAGAGAAAAAGAGGCTAGGAGAGGTATTAACGGGAAGAAGACATTATTTACAACTAGAAAGGATAAAGAGTTGTCGAGTGGTATTATGGTTCTCGTCCTGAAGACACGGCATATGGAAGAATAAGGAGTAAATCCAACACTGTCACCATCGCTACCAATGATTCGTTTCTGCAGCTGCCTCTCTTTATTTAATATTAATAAATAAGAGAAATCGTTTGCTTTGCGTTATTTGTACTCAAACCAACCTTTGTTCTATCAGAGACTCAACTAGGAATACTTATCGTTTATAATAGCATCACAAACAATGCTTTTTTTACATAGTTGAGGAAAGAGGTTTCGACTTTCAAAAGGGAAGTACCTTTGGGTTCCACTTTAACGCAAGACCTAAAATTAAACAGCATCTTTGAAACTCACTACCTTCCCACTAACCCATATCCGTTGCAATGCAAGCACTTATATATATAACAAATATTCGATGTAAAAATAGAACTAATTTAACATTGCACACATTATAAATATTTAATTGTGGAACTCCCTTTCGGCTCCATGCTTTCTAACCAACTTTAATCTGCAAAAATTTAAATGCAAAGTCAGTCACTATCTTCTTGATTATTCTTTTCTCTTCCCGCTCATTGTAACCCTTTGTGTCTTAGTGGCATAACTACCCTGTGATGCCGATATTAATAAAAAAAAACAATCATATAACTCAAAAAGAAAATAATGGCATAATCAAAAGGTTGACATTTCACATTACTTCAAACAAAAGGTTAAGAAATAAACCACCATTTTATTTAAGAAGAAATGACAACCGTAGAAAAAATATAATTATGGTAATTGTTCGGATGAACTCTTCGCTATGATACGCAGACATTTTGAATTTAAGCGCAGTACAAAACTAGCGTCAAGATTTCATTTACTGTTGACCTGGCTAGATGTAGCCGTATGTTCTAGGCTAACAGTTTCTTCCTTCGAACATCGCGCTTGTAGAACTCCCTTCTTGCTCCATGCTTTCCAGTAATTTTAATCTGCAAAAATGTAAATGCAATGTCATTCGCTGTGTATTGTTCTTCTGATAACTCTTTTCTCTCCTCGCTCATCATTAATGTTTCTGTCACTAATTCTTCCACACCCTGTAAACCCTTGCGTTTTAATGGCTTTTATTGCTCTGCTTATGGTGATAATGATTTAAAAAATATGTATGAGAATAGTTATTTGTATTTCAAACTATAGGATTTTCTTACTCTTATGGATCAAATGCGAGTATCAGCACGATGAAATTATTTTTTAACCCTCACCCCTACACTCCGATATGGTTTTTATCTCTTAAAACCCGCTTATTATTTCTCAAACAATTTTCTCCGTGGCACGATTATTTTCTTCCAGGAAAAATTAATTGGTTGATTCGTTTTCTACGGATTATCAACCTTTTGCGGGTTATTTAAAGCCAGAAAATATTTTTAGATTGTAAAACTTTTTTTAAAAATAATAATGGTTTAGTGTTACAAATCTCACTAATTAATCCATAGCTGGGGGAAAGAGATAGATTCATACCTTTCCCAAGGATATTTTTTAACCCAACGGAAATTGAAATTAACAATTTTGCGTTATTAGCCATTAAACCACCTGAACATTCGAGCGTACAGTATTCCATGATCACCCTTCTTGGTACTGACCAGGTTCGACGTTGCTTAACTTCGGTGTTTTAACGTGATGTTCCAGGAATAAAAAGTTCCTCTTTTAATTTATAATTTGAAAAATTACCTCCGGTATGGCTATTTTAGATGACGCTTATATATATATATACTTTTTTAATCATATCACCTCAGGCAAGGCGGTAACGCCACTGATGTGCAGGGGGCTACGTAAGAGTGAAAAGATTGGAAAAGAGAAAACCGGAAACCACATCCTAAACACATCCTAAATCCTAAACTAGTAGAGGTTAACAAGGGATGAGCCTCTTCACCTGCTCAATAGACGTGGGAGGAGTGTGATTTTAGTACAAAGCAGTAGCACATAATTTTAAATACAGTGAAGCTTTGTGGGTTAGAGATCCTCGAAAAGACATGAACAAAACGGGGGTCGTAGTTCATAATTGTTAATGCATTTTTTTTTTTTTTGTAGAGTAAAAAATTCAGCGTCTTTTATTTGAATTTTTTTTCAAAATTAATATTGGAAATTAAACATTGACTACTCAAAAGTGGGTCAGTGGCTATCGGCTCGGAACGAGAAATCGGGGAGCCGAGTTCGAATTCTAGTTGAATTCCTTGCATTCACTTACGCGCAAATACCATTGAGAAAGGTATTTAATCCATCTCTTCCCTCCAGTTATGGGTTAAATAACAGGACAGTTTGTGTTCTATATCCTTGGCTGGCAACCAGTCTTTCGAAGAAAGTAATGGCAACCTACTACGGGATAATAATCTACCCAGTCAGTCATGTCTCTTTCGATACATGATCGCCCAAGCGTGTATTACTTATGGCACTTAACTGACTGACTCAAATGTTGTTGTTTTTTAAATTGTCTGACACGTAATGCCTTTCTGGCTCAAAATTACAGTTACGACTGGATGCGTATTTGAGAATTCCAGATGATGAAAGTAAAAACTAAAAAGCCGTCCAAATAATTGTCGGATTTCAAATCGAAGTAAAAATACAACTTTGTCTAATTACGACGATACATGGCAATTAATTCAACATTGGAGAACGCTACATTATATTACTTTTTATATAGCATTATTCACTAAAACCAAAGAGCCACTCAAGGTATAGGGTGACTACATGAGGTAGTTTAAAAAGGGAGTACGTATCATAAGAATATGTAAAATAGATAACGATTTAACCTGGACTAGTAGAGGTTAACATTGTAGTGATCGGAAAAGCATCCCTTCGGGAGTTTGTTCCACAAAGTGACACTTCTGGGAAAGAAGCTGTCCAAGTTAAACTTCTTCCTTACCAAAGGAATACAAAAAAAACATGATAATGGTATGGCGAGTCCTAGTCGTGAAGGACTAAACAGTTGGAATTAGATTTTCCCACTAACGTTAAGCAACTTCAACTCTGATCAGTACCTAGATGGGTAGCCGCCTAGTAATACCAGGTGTTGTAAGCTTAGAAGTATAAGTAAGATTATGGGCTTACAGTCATATCACGTTGAAACATTGAGTGCTCTACGATCAAAGAAATTAAGCAGCGTCGAGCCTGCATAGTGCCTAGATGGATAACCGCTTGCGATTACCAGGTGTTGTAAGTTTGGATGTATTTGGTGGTGTAATGGATAATTGTTTGGAATCGTTAATCTTAGAACAGAGTTCTGATTTTCGTTGGGTTCATTATAATCACTTACGCTCAAAAACCCTTCGGAAAGGAATGAAGTAACCTCTTCCTCCAACTACGGATAAAGTAGTAAGACTCATGTCACTAAACCATTATTGTCTTAAAAAGTTCTTAAAATCTAAAAATATTTCCCATCTTTAAAGAACTAGCAAAAGGGTGGATAAGCAGTAGAAAACGAATCAATTAACGAAATAAATGGTTTGAAGTTTCCCCTGTATTTTTTAATCTATATTGACCATTAAATTAAGTGCATTGACAAGAAGGAAGATTGTGTTCAAAATGACAGATCTCGTGCATATATTTTCATGTTTTCGTCATTTGGATATATATTTAATATACCACCTACATACATACATACATACATACATACATATATATATACATACATATAATTTCTTTATTTCGACTATAGAATGCACACGTCAGTTGACATAAATTTACAGTGATTAAAAAATAGAGATGTCTACTCAAACAAGTGTATCCATTAGTTATGACATTTAAAGTTATAATATATATATATATATATATATATATATATATATATATATATATATATATTAATTGATTGTCATTGTTTAAATACTTAGTTTAGGTCATAATAAGGTTAGTTCAGTGCATATTTGTATTAAAATGTGTTCAATACAATTATATTGTAGAACTTTTGAATATTTTCCATTTTTATTGCAAATCGCCTGAAGACACCACTCATGGTAGAAACCTGGGTCGCGTCATAACTCGTTTACAAATGGAATATATATATATATGTATATATATATATATATATATATATATATAGAGAGAGAGAGAGAGAGAGAGAGAGAAAGAGAAAGTGACATAGATAGATAGATAGATAGATAGATAGATAGATAGATAGATAGATAGATGTGAATATAGAAATTAATACTGCATGGTGACTGTCGGTTTCAAACCTCAATGCAAATATATTAATCAATGTACATATTTTCCTACGTCTATAGCCCGACTCGGAGTTTCATGCACTATGCAATCATCAAGTTCATAATTTGAACCTGATGATTGCATATTAATTTCGGCACCAATCTTTCTTTTAAACTTAATTCATTCAAGAAGAAAATTTTATTAATTTTTTAGTTCATTTTTCTATTGAAAAAAAAATTCTTACATTTTTTTGCTACAGATAACGAATGTAAAAATGTTTCATATATATATATGTGTGTGTGTGTGTGTGTGTGTGTGTGTGTGTGTGTGTGTGTGTGTGTGTGTGTGTGTGTGTGATCATATCTCGAAAGAAACATAACTGTTTATGGCTGGGCAAAATATTTTCCCGCAGTAAGTGGGCATTACTTTCTGCAGTAGACTGGTTGCCAACCAAGGCTATAAAACCCAACCTATCCTACTATTTAACCCATAACTAGAGGGAGAAGCTATGGGTTAATAGCAAGGGTATTTGCGCGTAAGTGAATTCAGTGAATTCAACTGGAATTCGAACTCGGTTCTCCAGTTTCTTGTTCCGATCCGAGCTACGGCTAAATAGATATATTAACAGATGGATGTATTTTCCTGGATATAAGCAAGAAAATCCAAATAATTCAAATACTTGTTCAGAGTTACTCAAATGGGGCGTTGTTTGATATGCGTTTAAACTCTTTTCTCACATTCTTTATAGAAAGAGAAATCCTTGCAAAATCTGTATTATTACCAATAAATTATTTCAGCTTAGCAATGATGTTTGTTTTTCTTTCAGTAAAGCATAATGCTAGCTTTTTTGGTGGTGGTAGGGGCTATATGTGTATTTTATTTTAGAGTCCCATACAAAATTGCATTTAAAATGGTCCGTTTTTCACTCCTGATCTCTCCAATACTAAAAGTGGTGTAATTAACACTCGCAGGGCCCAAAGGCGGTCTCCTTCACGCTAGGATAGGACCAGTGTATTATTCAGTGAAATTGTAATGTAGTTTGAGGATCTTTAGCAGTAACAGTAAAAGCAGCAGTATTAGCACAATGAGACTCATTGGTTTGATGTGTTCTTTAATATTGTAAATAACTAAGTAGATTAACTATTCGACAATGAAGAGGAATTTTGGGGCTACATTGGCGCTACTTAATCCCCAAACAAAAATAAACGTAGTAGTTCTTCGTTTAGGGAATGGCGATTTAAAATAATCAGCGAACTGCATAGTGGCAGCAGGTTGTTTTCTTCCTCAAGCGGTCTCTTCTCTGTGGACAGTGGTCGACTGTTCTGTGTTTAGCCGCCAACTACCATCAACTTTGTAAGCACGAGGTTTTTATCTTCTTCGAAGGTTAAACTATACTCTCTCTCTCTCTTTGTCTCTTTCTCTCTCTCTCTCTCTCTCTCTCTTTGTCTCTTCTTTTCTCTCCGTTGCGATCCATTCTTACTTACAGTTTAGCAGCAAGCAAGACCACACGTTTTAATAGTAAAACTGTCGACTCGCTTGTTCAGTTTGCCTGCTTGCCTGCTTGCTGTGCGTGCTGTTGTATTGTATGCGCTACACTTTTTGTTGAAACGTCCGAATTATATTTTTAACAAATAATTTTTCTCTCTTCTTTTTCTCTCTCGTTTTTTTTTAAATTTTGTTCCACATCTTACAATACTTGACTTTCTCTCATTCATTCAATCATTTCTTTCCTTCTTTTTTTCATTTATTTCTTTACTCTTCTTCCCTCTTTGTTCACGCATAACCGCTTACGTCCTTATTTTTTACGGACACTTTCCAAAAAGGACAGACAACATATTTTCACCCTTTTCGAAGAAGGAACTTGTTTTAGAACATCTAGCACGAAAAAAAAAAAAAATTTAAAATTTAAAAAATAAAAACTGCACAAAAGGCAAATATATTATTTAAAAAAAAGTGACATGGAATTGTTTTCTATTTAAAAAAAAATCTCTGACAGATACAACGAAAAAAAAAATATATATAAAAGGTTTGAAACGTTTTCATAATTAAATATTAAATAAAACGGGACTCTAATTAATTTTGCTAGCATCGTTTATTTTTCTTGAGAAGTGTACACCAAAACGTCCCAAATGGCATTTATTTTTCAAAGGACTAAACCTGGCACGAGCAGACAATTGAGGAGGATGTTACTGGTCGCTAATGTTCTCCTATTTTTTATTGTCCAAGAGGCATCTTGCCGAGCGTGGGGAGGATCGAAGACGAAACGACAGAAATGTGGATACGAGGTAAGTTAAGTAAAAATATGAATTGTTATTTTGATTCGTAAAATTACATTTAAAAAATGAATGATTAAATAATTTTAAAATAATAGTATTTTTATTAACTGTTGTTTTAATTAACTCAAGCTGTTGTTTTCGAGAAAGCAGCATGCTTTGACCGCGGGATGAGACTTGCTTTTTGCATGTTTTATTGTTGTTTGTTTGTATTAGTGATTATATTTCCAGTAGTAGACTAATGTTTATACTCAAGTAAAATTTTTGTCATGGTTCAAATCCGGTCTAAAAACAACGGTGTTTCGTTTTTGTGTGTGAAATTAGACTCCAGTGTAGAATAGCTTTAATGAAATATTTGCTTTTATTGACTCAATATAAAAACAACAATATGAAATAAATCTATTGCCAAGGATTTCGTATTGTTTTAGACGTAATAATAATAATAACAATAATATTGGATTGGTAGTACCTATATAAATCCACAGTTAATTCAGTGCAAATTTTCTTGTAAGATGAGGTTTGAAGTGTTTACAAACTCAATGTTTGGTTGCCAGGAGGGATTATATATATATATATATATATATATATATATATATATATATATATGTTTATATTCTTCTTGAATCTAATTTTTTCATTCCCTTTAATAAATCTTTTATTTTTCTTTACTGATTCGCATCTAAACCTATTCATACTCGGAGTTATTATTTTGCACATGTGCAAATATGAAACAAGTGTTTAGTTATCTGTGTATTTTACACAGATAACTAAATGAATATTCAATATTCATTAATCTGTGCGTGCTATAATTTGTGTCCGATGTGTGTAGATTTGTGAGTATGTGTTTGTGCGTGCGTAGATTTATATGAGTGTGAGTATTTGCGTGTGTGTGCAGATTTATATAGAGATTTATGAGTGTGTATAAGAGCTACAAGGTACAGGGAGATATGGCGCGACATGGTAGTGGACCAATTTTGACCATCACTTGTTCTCATTATTACCTTTCTGACTGAATTTACACACACACACACACACACACACACACACACACACACACACACACACACACACACACATGTACTTTGAATTTCGTGGAAATAAGTTTCCCACTCCAGGAGACTTGTTTGTAGTAAAATTGGCTTTTGTTATTTTTAGAGAAGAATATATATATATATATATATATATATATATATATATATATATATATATAATTATTATTGGCTTAAAAAATACGTTATCATTTTCAAAACGTTTTTTTTTTTAATAATTGAAATACATTTTTTTATTTTTTAACCGAAATATCCTTTGGGCATGTATAGGATGTAAGTCTAGGGCAGATTATTCTTTCTGAGGTTAGTATATACCGTAGCCTAGGGCCCCTTAATAAGGCAATGATTTTAAACTTCTAAATGGTTTTATAAATAAAAATGATATCAATATGACAAACTCATATTTGATGCTGTTTATAATAAAAACTTGTTTTATTTTTATTTTTTACTAGGGTTGCGTTGAAAGATATAAATTGGTTTACAAAAGATAAAGAATATTTTTGTTGACAAACAAAAGATAGCTATTCTAGTTTAAAGAATTAAGTTTACTTCAAGTTATGTAGATGTCGCGAAAATATATCACCAGAAGAAAATATTAAAGACGGGTGCGGGTGAATTAGAGGGTGGCTTCGTCTGAGGGCTCCCCATACGTTAGTTAGCCTAGATGGTCCCAAAAGATCATAATCCAGCCCTATATAGTCGTGTGTTTCTTTGTGGTTGTGTAGATATCGACATAGCGTTACAAAAACATTTTGCCATTTAGAAAACGAAAGTAAAAAGAAAATAGGTACACAAATTTTTTTTAAATTCACTATAACGATGGGCGAGTTAAATCACGAATAACCTAAGTGTTATTATCAGTCGACACGGTATAAACTATTTTTTTATCGTTCTGTTAAACCGGGAATAGCCAGCAATGGTAACTAACAAGAGCACTAAAATAGACCCACAATTTCTGTATTGTTAGATAATTTTCTAAGCGCCGCTTAGAAGTGGCACAAAGACGCAAGGAAGGGACACCTAGTGAAGATCGAACTCAGTTTATAACTTATTCCTAGCGAGACAAACTTGCTAACCATTACACCACGCCAAGGTGTCCCAATTTTTGTATTTTTATAGTACAAACGAATTAAGAGTTGGATAATTGATGACGAGCAAACGGATTCTCACAAATCGTTACTACTGATGATTATTAGTGGGTTTGTTCTTCGCTATGTGCCCCACACCCGCGGTGTTGTACCCAAATAAAGCTATGCTTCTTTTAATAACGGCAAGGAATTGAAGTGAAGGTAAACAATTTATGGTATTTCTTCTTGCATAAATCAACTACGGGTTAAAAAGGCTACCCCAAAATCGGCCAATTCCAGTACTAAAAAAAAAAGTAACATTAAATAAAAGTTATGCCTGATTGTGATGTGATGTAATTGTTAGCGAACTCGTTTAGCAGCCTATCACTACTGTCGTAAGTTCGAACCTCCCTTTTGTGCCCCTAATTTCTGACCTTGTGGTATCCTTAGCGAAGCTTAATAAATAGTGAATAGGTTTACTGTCAACTCAAGCTGAATACTTATGAACCTATTGTCTGATTAGCAAAGTAAAAGTTAAGCGGCTTTCAATCTAGACGGTACTGAGATGGGTGTTCGTTTAGGAACACCAGTTTATACTCTTTATGATAAAATAAAAAGCTAACGGTCTTTTTAATTTAGAGCTGGAATTCCTTAAGTGAGAGGTACCCCTAACCTTTGGGACAGGGGGACCTTAGGGGAGATGGCTAGAAGAAACTAAGATGCATTAATATTTTTTGTTTGTTTGCTTTTTATATAATTTAGTAGACCAGGATTCTAGTGCAGTTGCCTAGCTCCTTTCCAAATAAAAAAAAAACAGTAAAATTTAATAAGAGATTAGTTATCGGTATAAATATACTGACGCCAATTCGGTCGGGTTTCAATCCTGGGTTAGGAAGCGACCGGAGTCTAAGCCGTACTGATGAGCTCTAATACAGCGAAACAGATCTGTCTGCAGATATATATATATATATATATATATATATATATATATATATATATATATAAAGCGTTAAATTTTAATTCTGAAAACGTAACGACAGTTTGTAATTTCTGTTTATAAATAGATGAAAATAAAATCCTTACATCTGCCTTTAGCCCATCAGAGGACGAAACGCGTTAATAAAGAAACGTTTTCCTTTTGTCTTTGATCATATTGTATTTTTACAGAATGTTGAAATCTGAGATTTTTTAGAGCCTTCCAACCTGATCTTGAAAAGCTAATCCCTACACCCAGGTGTAGTGCATACACCATCCGAGGGTACTAAAGTCTGATTGGGGGATCCGGACAGTGCTTTGTGACACTCGCTATCTTATCAACATTTGCTTTTCCTAGCCACATTTACATTACAAATTAAACTAAGCACAACTGACTATATTAAAAGATGACAAATTTTCGCTGATTTTAACAGCATTCTGGGAACTTTTTTCTTTTTGTTCAAGACCTGTGAATTTGTTTTGCTCATGTTAAAGTCTCGAAAAAATATTTTTAAAAAATTAACTAAATTTTTTTTATCCATGATGTTGAATGTGTTGAATTTAATAAAATTTTCAACCGAAAAATAATCTCAAGTTAATTTGTTTTTTAAATTGCAGCAAAATATTGTTCATTTAAGAAGATGGAATGATCTGTTATAACATTCTATTTATTTATTTTGATGCTAGTTACAAAAAAAAAAAAATTATTACGGTTTTGTTGAAATGTGATAATTTGGTTTACAAAAATAAAGAATATTTTGGTTGAGAAACAAATAGCGAACTCGTCGGCACACGACTTGAATCTACTCGTATTATATTTTAGTTGAATTGTTCAACTTTATTGCATATCATCATTTAATCCATTATTGTACATAATTATGTTACGATAAAATGTGTGTTTTACTTTTATATGAATACTACCTTATGAAAATTGAGATGTAGTAGAGTGGGAGCCCCGTATCATATATTCGATGGGAAGTATCATATATTGGTGGGTGGAGAGATCCTTGTACCGAACCTACAAGTACATCTATCTCATTAAAATTCTAGAGTTATTCTTTCATGTTACAAAACCGTCTAAATATATCTGCCTACTTATTTAACTGTTTTTTTTTTGTTTTTTTTTTTGTTTTTTGTGACATGCATATGTGCTTACAGAGTTACATTCAGTCAGTCATGTGCCATGCTTGAAACACATGGGCAATTGTGTCTCTTTCGATCCATGACCGACTAGGCAGAAAATTTTCCCGCAGTAGGTTGCCATTTCCTTGTGCGGTAGACTGGTTGCCAACTAAGTCTATAGAAGCCAATCTGTCCTGCTATTTAACCCATAGTTTAAGGAAGAAGAGATGAATTAATACTTTTCCCAATGGGATTTGCGTGTAAGTAAATGCAACAAATTATACTGGAATTCGAACTCGGCTCTTCGATTTCTCATTCCAATTATCTTGAATTTGGCAGTAAACTTAATGCGTAGAAAGAAGTGTTTTCATGGTGAGTTAGATTTGCTAAGGATGTTGCTTGTTAACCAAGTTAGTAGTTATAAAAGGTTTCGGAACTGTTTTAGACAAAGGTAAACTTTCTAAGTCAATCTACAAAGAACCCAAAAACCTATGCACAAGATATGTGTTCTATTAGGTTTTAAATTAAATTTCTAACTATCCTCCGTTTACGTGACGAGTTCCGTAACCCATTAGCAATAAGCAGTGTATCCATAACAGAAGTAGTGTGTCTAGAGCAAAATATTCTGAAAGACCGCATCCCCCTCTCAGAATTTTACTTCTCTTAGACAGGTGCCACCTTAAGATAAGAAAGTCCATTCAGCCCTGCTATTTAATCCATAGCCGAGGGGAATCTAGAGAATCTTTCAAAATTGTAAATCGGCACCCTGGATCTTTTCATATAATAGTCAGTCGGTTTAGTGCCATGTGTGATACACGTTTAGGTGATCACGTCTCGAAAGAGACATGACTGACTTACCAGTAGGTAGATTGCTATTACTTTTTTGCGGTAAAACGGTTGCCAACCAAGGCTAGAAAACCCATTCTGTCCTGCTATTCAACCCGGAAATGGAGTGAGAAGAGATGGATTAATATATTTCCCATGGGTATTTGTGAATGAAGCGAATTCGACTGAAGTTCGAACTCGGCTCTCCAATTTTTCATTCCGAGCCGATATCCATTACACCACAACGCACATTCTTTTCACGTACATCCTTCTTCTTCCTGTGCCATGTCCCTTCAGGACGTAGGTGATCATGGACTTCTACTTGGCCCTGTCTCTTGTTGCTCTCTATTTTTCCTCTTAGTATCTCTCCCAAACTCCACTTCGCCATCCGTTTGTTCAGGCCTATCAAGTAGGTCTCGCACTGCTTTCCCCTGTCTCTCTTTCCTTCTATCCGTCCTGTGAGTATTAGGTTCTCTAGGTCCTCTTTCCTCATTACGTGTCCCAGGAACCTTAGCTGTCTTTTCCTGGTGTTAAGTATGAGTTTTCTTCTCGTTTGCATTCTCTTCAACACTTCATTGTTGATCATGTGCTCAGTCCATAGTATCTTCAGCCTTTCTTAAATAAATATTTTTTCCCAAAACATAACCACAGAATATTTTTCAAACGAAAAAAAAAACAAAAAACGGTTAAATAAAATTATTCTAGTACTTAAAATAAATAAATACATAAATAATTTATCAAATATATAATAATTACACTAATGAATAAGTAAAAAATATATACACTTAAGTAAATTAGAAAAATCAATACGAGCATTGGCAACATTTAGTTGCTTTCGTTTATTAAGCGTTAAATTACATCACTTAGCATTTTCCATAGTTTATCTTGACTTTCGCAGTTAGTCTGGGGAATTTTTATGAGCGTTAAATTTAAATTTTCAACATTTTGAAAATCTGGGTTTTAGTTCTGTTTATAAATAGATGTTGCAAAATAAAATCCTAAAGTCCATAAAGGCCCCAACCAGAATACACACGTACACACACACACACAGCAGGTAGAATACACACACACACACACACACACACACACACACACACACACACGTACAGCGACAGTAGACAGCCCGGAACAGCCACACACACACGTACAGCCACACACACAGGTACAGCCACACACACAGGTACAGCAGCAGTGGACAGCCCGGAAAAGCCATTCTTAGAGAAGCCGAGAAGATACCCGGACAGACAAAAGCTTCTCTGCCATTCTGAAGATGAGATTTTGATCTCGAAATATTAATATTTAATAAATAGGTAATACCCAAACACTTCTTTACCTTCCTTTATTTTACTCAACGCATTGTGACAGTCTTCAAGACATAACCCATATAAACATTTATTCGTATTTATATATCCATGTATGCATATATCAGTTTTATAGACTATGTAGAAGTGTTTGCAAAAATCTTTAAAAGTAAATTATTTTTTCATGTGTGTGTGTGTGTGATTCGCTTTTAGTATGACAGAGTTCAAATTTCAACCTCGGCTTTTGCATTCACAAATTCCTTTGTGAAAGGCATGATTCCTCAAATCTATGTGTTAAAAAGCAAGTTAGATTGGGATCTCTTGTTTTTTATGGCATCTAGGCCAGGAGAGTAAAAATGCGGAATTTCAAACCGCGGAAATGGCAATGGGAAAAATAATCTATATTTCCCCAGAAATTCACAAATTAATCATGGCTCTTCATGATTTCCTTTTTTTATTGTCTACGATATCAAAACTCTGTGTGCGGTTAATTAATAGGCAAACACATGAATATATAGATAAATATGCAAATATGAATGGGTGATATTTTTTTTAGACCGACCAACATCCATAAGTCACTTTTTTTAATGGCAAGTCACCGGAATACTAATTTTGAGAAATGGGTCGAGAAGATAACATTTTCGCTCACCCGTATGTCTACATATAGGTTTTGTTTTTTTGTTTTTTCATTATAACTATGTATATTTCTGCATAGATAAAAATAAATGGACTCAAGTATATAGAGAGAAAGAGAGTGTGAGAGAGAGAGAGAGAGAGAGAGAGAGAGAAAGTGAATTATATATACTGCTTATATACAACACGTTAAAATTTCCCTTCTCTGATTCCATGCACTCATGGTTTAGGGGGTCTCCGACTGATACCAAATCCGTCGAGTTTCGATCTCGGCCAGAAGCAAGTGGATGTGTCTGGCCACACTGGTGAGCTGTGATACAGCGAAACGGGCTTCTATGTGGATGACTAATACATACATACATACATTATATATATATATATAGAGAGAGAGAGAAATAGAGAGATGAGAATAATATAGATACATAGAGACATACATGCAGATAATTAGATAGAGGAAAAGAATTAGATAGATAGATAGATAGATAGATAGATAGATAGATAGATGTCGTTAAAAAGATAACTAAATAGATAGATTTTTCAAAATCATTCCACCCCAAGTAAGGCAGAATCGCCACTAGTGTGAAGTGGGGTTAGAGTGAGAGAAATGACTGGGTACAGGGGGTATTGAAAAAATAAAAGAGGAACGGAATTCAAGAAAATAGAAGATGGCAATTGAAGTTGCACTGAAATTTGTGGAAATCATGGCTATTAGGAAGCAAGTAATTAGAGAAGAGAGTTCCACGAGAAAGAAGTGTAATAAATATAACTGTTCGAGTAGAAGAGGTGGTTACATTTAACTATTTCAGCGATAAATGGGTGGGGCCTAGATGCCAATCTAGTAGCACGTTTATATTCACGTGGACAGGGCACCAGGGCAAAAATGTATTCTGATGAGAAAAACTTTCTGGCTCAACACATTGACCCAAACTTATTAGCAGCTATAGATCCGGTATATTCGTTCCACATCAGGTCGGTTAAAAATGTGAGACAAAGGTAGCATAGTGTGTTGCTCTCAAGAAGACTTGCATCAGCCATGTTGATGGCTGGTAGGAAGTTTCTCTATGGTGGTTTAAGGAAAGCAGTTTTGTTTTGAAAGCATTAACATTTACAAGCCCTGCTCCAGTTAACCACCGCTTGGAGGTTTATTTCAAGAGCATCAGCCAGGTTTAATTTGTCAGCCTTGGCACATTTCCTATTGAGGTGGGAGTAAATGGTGGTGTCATTTGCATAGATGTCTACGTGGAAACTGATGACATCAGGAAGATCATGGATGAAGACCAGAAACAGCGTAGGACCTAGGATAGAGCCTTGAGGGACATCCGTGTAAAATGATCTGGAAGCGTGCTCATTCAAAACGACATTCATTTCACGATTTGATGAAAGTGATTGGATGAAATCAAACAATCGTCCAGAAATACTGTAGCCATGAGAACTTGCACAGAAGAACAGCGTGCAAAACCCTGTCAAACACTTTCTAGAACAGCTCGAGCTTAGCCAATATTATTAAGAGCCTGGTGTATATATTCACTGACGGCTGCTAGCAAATCAGTGGAAGATCTGGCGAAGCGGAAGCCATATTGTTTGTTTGAGAGTAGGTCGGGAGAGTTGAGATACTTAACTACTTCAGCATTGATTAGAAACTCGAATACTTTGCCAGAAAGCAGTAAGAGGCTAATAGGGTTATAGTTACAGGCGTCAGAGGGTTTGCCAGATTTTTTAAAACAGGAACTACAAATGAGGACGTCCAACAACCAGGAAGCAGAAACGCAATAGCTGTAGAGGGCTAGAGCCAGCTAGGGCACATTTCTTTAGGACGATGACTGGGGATTCCATCAACTCCGCTTGTCTTATCGGAGTCTAATTTAAAAATGATGTCTGAAACCAGAGCAAATCATTCCACCTTGTCTGCTGTGGATGTGAAAATTTCAGACTGATTGAATAGACGAAGGATTAAGTGTTTGCTGTTTTTCAGCCCACCCCTTCAGAACCGCCAGTAATCTCTTGAGCCAAACTTGCGAGATGCTCTACTCTGTTTCATTTTATTAGTAGAAAATACCTTTGCACCATTTAGGACACGCTTGCATTAATTACGAGACGTCTGTTGAAATCAGACGTATCAGTCTGGTATTGCCAAAGAAGTAATTCCTGTGGGCAATAGCAGCCAAGCATGCAGGTGAGAACGAAGGAGTTGAACGAGATTTAACTTAGAATGTCCTGAAAGCATTGATACCGAGTTTCATCAAGAAGACTTTAGAGGCTCAGTCTTAAACACGGGGACTAAAGCCTTTGTTGTAAATGGCGTCACGAAGGAAATCACGGAACGAGTCTCAATCCACACGTTGATCACAGAAAAATATTCTGTTAGTAGTGGGATCCTGGATATCGGGGGAGCAGAAAGAGCAGTTTATAGTGACCACCGCATGATCAGAGTAGCCAAAAGGGTAGAGCTGCATAGTTTGTTTTTTTTTTCCTTTTTAATCATATCACCCCGAGCAAGGCGGTAACGCCACTGATGTGCAGGGGGCTACGTAAGAGTGAAAAGATTGGAAAAGAGAAAGCCGGAAACCACATCCGAAACAGAGAACAAGGGATGAGCCTCTACACCTGTACAATAGACGTGGGTGGAGTATGAAATAAGTCAGGAATCAAAGTAAAGAAGATATATAGATGATAAACATGTCTTTCGGGGTTACAGGGAAACGCGCGGAGAAGTTCACTACTTGCGTGAGAGATTGAGAAGTTCAGGGTTTGGGCGTCAGCAAGGTTGCTGGGCAGTGTTTAAGCTCCTTGGCATGGTGGGCATTAAAATAACCGAATACAAATAGATTTGCAAACGGATTTAGTGAAATGGCCTTGTCTATATTGGCAGAAATACTTTCGAGCACGAAAGAGTCATGAAAGGAAGGGGAATGGTAGAGAAAAAATAGATAGCTGACTGAGTTTCAAAGAGAGAGACGGAGACACATGTAAAAATGGTTGGAGATTCAAAAGAGATCTCCCAATACATAGGTAGATGTTCGCGGACATAAACTTTCAGACCATGCATGTGTACGTTAGAATCCTTCCTAAACAGAGGAAGGTATGCAGGAATCGAGAAATCAGGGGGATTTCAGAGTTAAGGGCAATTTCACAGAGAGCTAGTATATCTGGCGACTTTTCAATGAGAAACGATTCCCACACTGCAAAATTTAGAACAAATATCACGGATGTTAGAGAAAGGAATGTTGAGGGGTTTAGGTGTTTTTTGTTCGAACATTTTAGTTTGATAAATTTTACTGCTTATGGTCATGCTTTTTAGAGTTATTGGTAATAAGAGGCCTAGAGTAGTAGTAGCAGTTGGTCGTCAAATGCAACATGTGTCGGAAGAGAACTGGTCAGCATATTGTGGCCCAGATTTGCACACCGATGGTGCTTGCAGAGCCACCTATTTATGCTCGGCATGGCAATCCAAGAACAACATACACAATTGTATTACAACAGAACAGTCTCTCAAGCTGCCTCGCAAGAGTTCGGGCTCGTAATTACCAGTCGGAAACAGCAACCAGAAAATTGCCAACCGGTACCCTCAGTAGAAAGAGACGTTGCCACTATCCACACTCATCAAAAAATCTCGTGACAGCAGCTGATGAGAGAAAAGAGACCGTGAACCACTTCCTAAACAGAAAACAAGGGATGGGCCTCTACATATGTTTAATAGAAGGTGGGTCGGATTATGGACCGGGCGATAAGAGAGTCTATCTATCTACTCCTATTGAAAAAAAAATTACTAAGTTTTAACTTCGTATATGTCAGTATTACTAATCCAATAAAGGCTAAAAACACCGGTAGAGCGATACCACTGAAAAGAAAAAAACAGAAAAAATTCAAAGAGTAAGGAAAATTACTTGAAATCTTCCAAAAAATTAACTTATTTGGCTGTTGAATCGACGAACAAAACAGCTTTATGACATTACAAAATTTAACATTTCAATAAAATAAACGTTATGACTTAAAACGCTCGTTAAACAAATTTGAAAATGTGTCCTCGTCCAAATAAGAAATGTTTCTTGCAGACAATAAATAAGAAAATGATAAAAAAATAAAATTATATGCAAATGTCGTTAAAAAAATATACGTTTGAATAAGATATGTTAGGGAAGAAAATCAACAAAACAAATATTACGACTTATAAATGATTTTCCTACAATTTCGAAAGTTAGGTCCTCATTCAGAAGCAAAAGAAATATTATGCTTAAATATAAGAATTATTCACAAGGAATTTAACAAATACAGGTTATTGAATGATCTTAATAATTCTTAGTGAGACACGCTTAATAATTAAATTTGATACATAACACTAATTTTCAAAAATAAAAGGAAAACAATTGATGGATATCACGACTTATCTTAAAAAATTAACAAATATGTATATTAATAATTGAAGATTATAAAAGCGTAATAATAAGAAAATGATAAAATAATGAAATTATAGTCAAATACTGGCAAAAAGAAAAAAAAACGTTTGAAGAATAAATGTTAGCGAAAAACTCAACGATACTGTATGAAAAGATAAACAAAACATTTTTCTTTTATGTGCCGTGTCTCTTCAGGTAGTAGGCGTTCATGACCTCCCACATCTTCTTGTCTCTTGAAGCTCTTAATAACTTTTATGATGTTATTTCTCCCAAACCCTGCTCTGCCATCCATAGGTTCTTGATTTTTCTAATGTCTTTCCCAAATAAGTCAAGGTTGCCGAGCAACTGTAACAAGTCTTTGTGGCGTACTTTGTCGAACGGTTACGTCCTCGTTCATAAAAAGACAAATGTTACGCTTAAAAAATAAAATAGTTTAGAATTATTCATGCTTGTGTATAAGTTAAGTAATTGAAAAAATACAGGGCATTGGATTTTATTAATAGTGATAATAATTAAATTTACGACATAACACTTCTTTTCAAAAATAAAAGTATAACAATGGATAACACGACTTAACGTAAAAATAAACAAATGTGTAATTAAACAATAGATAGAGGAAGAAAATTAGATAGATAGATAGATAGATAGATAGATAGATAGATAGATAGATAGATACTGGAAGAAAGTTAGATACACAAATAGCTAGTTTTAGGAAGAGATGTAGATACATAGATATTTAGATTGATAACTAGAAGATAGATAGATATTAATATTATTATTTACCAGAAATAACTTGAAACCTTAGTGACAAAATTCAATTAGAGAAATTAAATACTTATCTTAAATATGTTGACAGAATTTCATTTTTTTTTTTTTTTTTTTTTTTTTTTTTTTTTTTTTTTTGGTGGGGAAGGGAGTGGACATTTTAACATTTCCAAATCAGGATTTAGATTAAATTTTTCCATTATTTTAATTATCAAAATAGTAATTTTAAAAAATTCATGTCATGTCAAATTTCTAAATGCGTACAGTCTCTGTCATCTCTGAGATTTCGGTGTGCCTGTTTTGACTGAATAAAGAACTTCTATTTTGCAGTTTTTTTTTGGGTTTTTTTTTTTTGGTTTTAATTTATCATTGTCTTTCTTTGAAAATTGTATGTTGTTTTGGCTTAGGATTGTTGGGGCGCAACATGTACTGTGGCCATAAATGTAGTGATGTTTCAAAGGCATGATAGCCTGACGAAGCCCATCTCTCTTCAGGTTTGGTTTGGATTCAAAGTTTTCCTTCTCCTAGAATGGTTGCCATCTCAAGGAAACAGTCCAGTCTGTTCTGCTATTTTACCAATAGCTGGAGGAATACGACCGAAATCATTTTCCGCGGATCCGCGTTTCCTCGCAAGGAATATTTGTTGGGAAAATAAAACAATTAAAAAAAAAAATACATATAAATACAAAATGAAGTACGTGGAAATTTTGATATTCGCTCATTTCGAAATGGGTCAAGCCGATTACTTTTCAGCACCTTTTCGTAGTGCTGTGGATTTGGTTTTATTTTATTTTATTCTATTTATTTTTTTTTTTTTTTAGCGACCTATCACTTAAGTTAGATCGATCGGTACTTCTCACGATATTCATTTCGCTGGCGTTGTCTATTCCATAGACATATCCGTCTTGGGAAACACTGATCGACAGATTGGGCATTATTATTATTAGTTTTTATTATTATTATTATTATTAGTAGTAGTAGTAGTAGTAAGACGCTATTTCCAGCTCGCTGGTTGTTGGCTTTCAGAAGAGCTCTTCCGCCTTTTGTCAAGTCTTGTTTACATTCCTAACCAACCTCCTCATCCATACTGAGGTGAGATGAGGTAGTCGCCAGTTGTCAGACGATAAAGCGGGTTTTACTATGCTGTATGGTATTATTAACCGCTATGAAATTAAACGAAATATTTAGACATAGGTATACAACATTAGAAACAAAGAAAAGGTTGATGAACTACTATGTAATAATATCTAATATGGCAGAAAATGCTAGACACTATCTTCATGCGTTTCCAAAACTAAGCGAAGTATTAAGAGATACGAAAATATCAATAAAAAGAAAAGTACTGAACTGCTATGCAATAAAGAATCTTCTATGTTGTAGTGGATAATGGACAATCTCCTAATGTCCTACAGAAAATAAGCAAGGTATTTAAGAGATATGTGCGTTGCGGTGCAGTGGATATCGACTCGGAACGACAAATCGGGGAGCCGAGTTCGAATTCCGGTTGAATTTCTTGCATTCACTTACGCACAAAGTTATGCACCTTGGGAAAGGTATTAATACGTCTCTTCCCTCCAGTTATGGGTTAAATAACAGGACATATTGGGTTCTATAGCCTTGGTTGGCAACCAGTCTACCGCAAAAAGCAATGGCAACCTACTGCGGGATAATCTTCTGCCCAGTCAGGTATGTCTCTTTCGAGACATGATCGTCCAAATCACCTATGGCACTCAACTGACTGATAGTGAAATTTATTTATAAAAAATACTGAACTGCTATATCATATCATTTTCCTCAAAGCTGAAGAGACTTGAAGTAGTTCTACTGGTAGATGTTGGAGATACCATAAACTAACCAGGTAGACAATAAAAAAGTTTTAAAGAAAATGGAAACTAAGGCTTTTTTTTTATTTGAATTTCTGGGATGAGGAGTTGTTGTTTCCATCACGTTTCGGGATAGCGTAAATGTGATATCCCCAGACATGATCAGTGGAACGAAAACAATCTAACCCCATAGATTAAATAAATAGTTCAGTTTAGAATTCCCGGTAAGTTGCTCAGATCGATATATACCTGATGAAGACCGGAGGGTACAATGGCTGATATGTGATAAAAACAACAAAGATGAGGACAATAGTTCTAATATATATAGTTTAAATAGGGAACTTATACTCTAAATCAGAAAGACAAAAACAGAAAGTCAAATGAAACGTTTGGGACATTTAATGAGGAGAGAGTGTTTGGAGAATTTAATGCTTACAAATCATATTGAAGGAAACAAGAACTGAGACTAACATACCTAATGAGTTTGTGTACATGGATAGCAGGTTAGGGACAAAGACGGATGGCAAAGAGTTAGACTTTGCAAATAGGTACATAGGAAGCTGTGGAGTGCTATGTACTAAAGAGACACGACACAGAAAAGTAAGACGGTACCAATAGCAGGTTGTATTTGATCATATTTGAATCTTTTAACTTTCGAAATACTACAATTACTTCGTAATTAGTTGTTACTTCTGGCGAAAAGAGTAATTGTGATTTTCTAAGCGCAGCTTAGATATGACACAAGGCCAAATGTAAAGAGCATCTAGTGTTGATTGAAAACTCTATTTAGTCGTAACTGATCTAACGAGACAAGCTTGCCACGTCAAAGTGCGTAAAATATAATGGTTTACAAAGGTGTGACACAAGGTCGAAAGTATGGAGCGCACAGTGAGAATCAAACTCACTACTAAGTCCTAATTATTCTAACGAGACGAACTTGCTAACCATTACACCACGTCGAAGTGCCCACATGCTAAGCGTAGCTTAGATGTGGTACAAGGTCGAACATATAGGTCACCCAGTGAGAATCAAACTCACTACTAATTCGTAATTAATGTCGCGAGATGAACTTGCTCAGTATTATACCGTTTCGTTTCGTTGTAATTTTGTTTCTGACGACCATCAAGAGGTTCAAATTTTATTTCCTTTCACAATTTTAAAATTAACTTCATCGGTAAAAAAACAAACTATCAGTCAGTTGTTGTTGTTGTTGTTTATACTAAGCTTAGTTTAGTTTAGCATCAGACAACATAATTATGGCGGAAAAATAAAATTCATGTTGTCATCTGAGTTGCAGATGCTTCATCATCCCTTTCCTGTCAAAATTATTTATACAACCTTGTGAGGGAAAATTATTTTACACTCTACGGCCTTTTTCCTACAGACACAACCTCGTTATTTCCATAGTAACCACCAG
The DNA here is from genome assembly GCA_037127315.1 of Ascarosepion bandense. Classification (NCBI taxonomy): domain Eukaryota; kingdom Metazoa; phylum Mollusca; class Cephalopoda; order Sepiida; family Sepiidae; genus Ascarosepion; species Ascarosepion bandense. The sequence goes on along the minus strand of JBBBDQ010001601.1, from coordinate 9,830 downwards.
TTCAGACCTTCACTTTTGGGAAATGTCACGCTACGTCCACGGAGTCGAAGCCAGCAATATGAGTTATCCTCATATCCTCCGTCATCGAAATGTAAGTAGAAAGTTCCACTGAGCTTTTTCCGTAAGAACAATTTCAGCAGATAAAAGGCTATCGTCCGGTTCACACTCCTCCCTGGTCTTTTGAAAAGAAGTAAAGGTGTGTACCTTGTTCCCTATTTATTTATTGTTTCATTGACACAACATTGCAAGCCTGGTGCTACACGATCGCTATCTTCATGGCAAATGTTCAGATCAGAACGATTCTCTAATTCCACCTGTTCAGACGTTTACTGCGAGGTCACGCCAAGCTATGTCACGTAGTCGAATCTCCCCAAAACACCCCGTATTTAAATTGCTGTCACATTTGGTCTGGTGTTCTGCTACGCATTTAGAGATTCTTGGTAAACTTCAAAGAATAATTTGCAGTACCAGTTACTCTCATTCCCTCCATAATCCAAATGTAAGGAGAAAGTTCCACTCAGACAGATTTTTCCCAGGAAAAATTAGTGGATAGGTTCGCCCATCGCCCGGTTCACACTCTTTCCCGGGATTTTGAAAACGAGTAGAGTTTATCCTTTGTTTATTGTTTAGAATTGGGTTTCTGGTTCTTTCTAATATTCTTTTCATTTTCTTTTACTCTCAGCAGCTCTTTGCGTCTTAGTGGCATTATCACCTTGCTTTGGGGCGAATTTATTTAAAATCAAGAAGTGCTACTTTGTGGAAGTGAATGCCGCGTGGATGCTTCCCTGAACACTAAATTTTAATTCTTCAAGTCAAGGGTCAATCTCATCTCACATCATTCATCGTCAGTTCGACTGTAAATCTCTACCTTGAGTGCATTTCGAGCCTTGTATTGGACAAAATTTAGTAAAAAAAAATTCCAACACACACAAAAGCACAAGTTTGAATATAAACATCGGAACTCGTAAAATGATACTCCATTATTAACTCTAGTGTCGTTGCATTTTCTCTGCTATTCCATTTTCGCTCTTAAATCTTTCTAGTTTTAATTAAATTAAAATTTAGAGTCATCTTCTTTCAACTACTTCAAACGACTGTTCTTTTTAACCTTCCCACTCTTTTGACGCCATAGTTCAAGAGAAGACGAAATACTGAGATTCCTTTTGATATTTTTATAACATGATTAACACGCAAAAGAAAGACCCGCGTTACACCGCTGCACATAAAACCAAACAAAGTAATAAGAACCAAGAACATTTCGTTAGAAAAAAAAAGAAAAAAAGAGTGTAGTGAACTGTGATCTAATATTAATCTCTCCTAAATGGAAGTGAATGCCTGCACAATTTCCTCACATATGATGATGAGACTAGAAGCAACAGAGGTGTGATTCCACCGGGGAATGTGGAGAATACCATGGATGGAATATGTGAGCAACAAGGAAGTTTTAAGAAAACTGGGAAAGAAAAGAACCTTTATGATTAGGAACAGAAAAAGACACTTGATATTTCTGTAATGCATAATGAAAAAAGATTGATTGATTTTTTTAATGACTTATCAACTCTTTGCAGAAACCAGAAAATATTTTTAGATTGCAACAATTTTTCTTTGTGTGTGTGTGTGTGTGTGTGTGTGTGTGTGTGTGTGTGTGCTTTTGGGGGGGGGGTGGGGTGCGAGGGAAGGAAAACAGTAATGGTTTAGTGATATAAGCTTTACTAATTAACCCATAACTGAGGGAAGATGTAGCTTCATACCTTTCTCAAGGGTATTTGAGCGTAAATTAATATAACGAACCCAACTGCAATTGAAACTTGGTTCTCCAATTAACAATTATCCATTACATCCCACGCACACTCATGCTTACAACTCTTGGTATTCTCAAGTGGTCACTCATCTAGGTTATGAAAAGGATCGACGTTGCTTAACTTAGTTAGGGAAGGGGATGTGGTCGTAAGCCTTAGTGAAGAAAGGGGAATTGGAAAATTTAAACCTTAGAGGATATATTGAAGGCAAGAGGTACAGATTGAAGCTGACAGTAACCTACCTAGTAAACTTATGTAAATTGGATGATGAAACTGGGACTCGGAGGGATAGTTATACACCTCTCACTCTTCTCTTCAGGGGAATGTTGTTGCTATTGAGTAGAGGGCTTTCTGCAGAAAGTAAATTATCTGAGTATATATATATATATATATATATATAAAATAACATTTGTCTTTGTTTTTGAGATGAGGTATTTTAATTATTTACACTATTTACAATATTCATTCGCGACTTTTCGGTCGTTGTACACCTTGGCCCTCTTCAAATGATAGGAATTTAGAACTGAACCATTTATTTTGTTCACCGGGGTAGATAGTTCTAGTTCCACGAGCAATGCCTCTTCCATATGTTTCAGTATCAGTATTCCTTCTTTTATCTTCCTTATTCCCCCACTGGGTTCGTTGTTTGAATCCAGTGGCTTGACCCAAAGAGTTGTGAGTTTAATACCTGGTTACAGCAGAGGTGAACAAAATCTTCGAGATTTGAGTTAAAGGGAGATGACTAAACAATGTAAATAATTGAAAACTCTATATTACTTTTTTTCTTTTTTTTTTTTTAGATATATTAAGAACAATTTTAGAGAAGGAAAATATGGTGAGTTTGAGGGAATGATTAGCAGTGCAGGCTTTCTGCAGAGATAGCTAAAACAGCAAATTTATTAAAAGCTACAAAGTACAGGAAGTTGTGATCGTCAATGTCCTAAACGCACGTGGCTCATAGAAGAAGATACGGTTATTACTTTAGAACATTCCTTCAAACTGCAAATACTATATGTAAATTCTGTAGACTCCCGTGTGGTGTAGAGGGCCACACTCTCACTACACTAGGCATTGTTATTGTGGTTTCTGTAGCAAAGTAAATTTTACAAGGTGCACTTGCGAGCCTTACACCAAACCGGTTTGCGATTCAGAGTTGTCCTCCGAAACTGGTTTCCAACTCAAGCTAGAGAGTCCAGTCTGTCTGGGATGGAGATGAATTCATGCCTTTCAAAAGACATTTCTGTGAAAGTGAACGCAAATGTCTCTGCTTGAATTTGAACTCTGTACTCCAATTTCACTTTCCGTGTCGATAACTAATACGCTACCCGCATATCCAAATTCAGTCAGTCAGTCAGTTAAGTGCTATACATGATAAACGCTGGGGCGATCATGTCTCTTTTGATCCATGAGTGACTAGGTAGAAGATTTTTCCGGAGTACGTTGCCATTTCTTTCTCTGGTAGACTGGTTGCCAAACAAGGCTAAGAATCCATTCTGTTCCGCTATTTATCCCATAGCTGAAGGAAGAAGAAATGGATTAATACCTTTTCCAAGGATATTTGCGCGAAAGTGAATGCAACAAATACATAATATTTCAATGAAATACAATTTTTCTTCATATTCCTCATACTTCATCTTTCGCTTTTCTGAATTTGCGTCCGAAAAAACGTATTCCTTTAATGAAAATATATATCTGCAGTCATAAATTTTGCAAAAGTATTAATAATTTCCAACTTAACCGTACATACGATTTTCAATAAAAAATGCAAATATATACATATTCTTTTCAGAATTTATATTTACTTACGGAAAATCACTTGGTTCCTTTCTTTAGAGGAGGGTCGTTTTCTTCGTTCAGATAAATCAATATATGCGTAGATATCTATATCTCAATATTTTAAATCGATGTTTCTATGTGTTAGTTTTAATTCTTGTGGTAAGAAAGTAAACGGAATGTACAGTCGAATACTGTGACTGGCTTTGTTTTGGAAGCGTTGTTATTGATTTGTGACAGAAATAAAAGGAAAAAGAAAGAAAGAGAAGAGAAAAGTAAAAAAAAAATGAAAGAAACAAGGAGAAAAAAAGAAAGCAAAGGGAAACACAAAGAAAGAAAGGAAGCGGTCCAGCTACGACTGGACAATGTAAACTCAATAAGATCATCGATATAGTTCACAATGGAGAAAAATCAACAACAAAATAGGATTTCTGGATGTACTAATATCTCGAACAGAACATGGTTTTAAAACATCCGTATATCGCAAGCCAACATTTACTGGACAATACCTAAACTTCAACTCCCACCACCCACACAGTGTAAAGAAAGAGATCGTCCGTTGCTTACAACAAAAAGTCATAAGTGGCAACCCAGAGATATGGTTAGTATAAGCAGAAAATGGTTAGTATAAGCAGTACTCTACAATGTAACACCTACCCTGGGTACTTGACAGCAGCTCTGACACACTGCGATTGAAGGGTGCAAGAAGATAACAAAATTCAAAAAACAGTCTCGATTTGCCTATCCTATGGGAAGGGATTGTCGGAAAAAACTACAAAAGATCTGTGGTCCATATAATATCAGGACGACCTTCAAAAGTGGTTCAACACTTCACAGACATCTTCGACTAAAATCTCCCATAGAGAACCTGATTACACGAGAACTGTGTTGAAACTATGCAGCTGTGGGAAGAAATATAAATGAGAAACAGGTTTCCCCCTTCGGATAAGACTGCAGAAGTCACAGAGCAGGGTGTTTATCAGTCGGTGTGACATGGTTGTCAACCATTTCAATCTCTACTGTGTGACTGTAAAGCGGTTTGTAGACAATCCATTTGACGTTGGACGTTGGTCGTTGGTCAAGTGATGACTAAAGGTTGGTTAATATATCATTGCATTTCATGTCGTTATCCAATAGGCACTACTTAGTTGCGGACCTATGAAATTCGAAATCAGTCTGAATCCAAAACAGAAAGTGCCTAATGTCGTCATTGTTCAGGTTTGATTGTAGTTTAAAGACACTCGTAGACAAATAGGCAGCTAGAGACCAACGCAGATACATCTGTAAGGCTACATTGGTCGGAAGTAAGCCGTGTGGATAGCCAATGCCATCAAACTTGATATTACGTATGCCTATTATCCATTCAGCATCAAAGCCTCAGGCTAGTGACTGTTCTTATGAATAGCTGAAAAGCATGGATCAGTACGGACAACAGGTTTTGGGGGAAAACGAAACAGTTTAGAAAATAAAAAACACTCCTGTCATTCGATTCGATTATTCAGAGTTAAAAAATTTATACTCGAGACAGAAACGAACAGCTGGTGAAAGGATAAGTGGACCGAGAAGACTCTGTCAGTATCACCAAAGCCCCGGGCAGGATCGAGAACACAGTGCTGAGAGCGTTCCTAAAATGCGACGGGGCGCTATAAAAAATGATCACTTTGAATTTAACCGACATGATCGGGACCAATACTACAAGTATATCTGTCGGGTTATCATCGATGTTATACGTATGTATATACATATTTAATGTATATATATATATATGTAATGTATATATATATGTACGTAAGTATATATATATATATATATATATATATATATATATATATATATATGTATATATATATATATGTGTGTAATGTATATATATGTGTAATGTATATATATATATATATGTGTGTAATGTATATATATATGTGTAATGTATATATATATATAATGTATATATATGTGTGTATATATATATAATGTATATATATATATATGTAATGTATATATATATATGTAATGTATATATATATATGTAATGTATATATATATATATGTAATGTATATATATATATGTAATGTATATATATATATATATAATGTATATATATATATGTAATGTATATATATATATGTAATGTATATATATATATATAATGTATATATATATAATGTATATATATATATATAATGTATATATATATAATGTATATATATATGTAATGTATATATATATATAATGTATATATATATGTAATGTATATATATATGCAATGTATGTATATATATGCAATGTTTGTATATATATATATATGCAATATATATATATGTAATACATGTATATCTATATGTAATGTATATATATGTAATGTATATATATATATGTAATGTATGTATATATGTAATGTATGTATATATATATGTACGTATGTATATATGTAATGTATATATATGTACGTATGTATATATGTAATGCATATATATGTACATATGTGTAATGTATGTATATATATGTACGTATGTATATATGTAATGTATATATATATATGTACGTATGTATATATGTAATGTATATATATATATGTACGTATGTATATATGTGTAATGTGTGTATATATATATATGTAAAATATGTGTATATATATATATGTGTAATATATGTATATATATATATGTAATGTATGTATATATATGTACGTAGGTATATAGAGGTAATGTGTGTGTGTATATATATGTACATATGTATTTATATGTATATATATATGTATGTATATATATATATGTACGTATGTATATATATGTAATGTATGTATATATATGTGTACGTATGTATATATAAGCAATATATGTAATGTATATGTATATGTGTATATATATGTAATTTATATACATATATGTATATATGTATATATATGTAATGTATATACATATTTGTATATATATGTAATGTATATACATATTTGTATATATATGTAATATATATACATATGTGTACATATAGATATGTCATGTATATACATATATGTACGTACATATATATATGTCATGTATATACATATATGTACGTACATATATATATGTCATGTATATACATATATGTACGTATGTATATATATATGTAATGTATATACATATATGTACGTATGTATATATATATGTAATGTATATACATATATGTACGTATGTATATATATATGTAATGTATATACATATATGTACGTATGTATATATATATGTAATGTATATACATATATGTACGTATGTATATATATATATGTAATGTATATACATATATGTACGTATGTATATATATATATGTAATGTATATACACATGTTCGTATGTATATTCATGTATTTATTTATATATGCACATATGTAAGGATATATGTAGGTATATATGTCCACATATATGTATAGCATTGAGAGTTATAATTTTTATGTTAGAGGACATAATCACGATTAAGGATAAAAAAAGAAAACAACCGGATTTTTTTCCCGCTTGACAAAGTTTTATATTAGGAGAACTTAACGGAAAATATAAAAATTCTAAAAAATGAAATTGTCCCTCTCAGACCATTTCATTTTTAATTTTATATTTCATTCTCATTATGTCCTCTGACATATAAATTATAACACTCAATGCAATACTCAAGTTCTGTAACACAAGAATCTACTTAAACATATATATATATATATATATATATATATATATGTTTGTATGTACGGACATACATATGTATGTATTGATGTATGTATGAATGTATATATATACATATATATTTAAATATATGCATGTGTATATGTATCTAATATATGCATGTACATATGTATCTATATATATGTATATATATATATATGTATTTTTGTATGTATATATATGCATGTTTATATATATGTGTATATGTAAGTATAAATGTGCATATAAGTATTTGTACATATGTATGTATGTATATATATATATATATATGAATGTATACGTATGTGTATATATGAATGTATATGTATATTATGGACTCTCCCAGTCGATTTCGACATGTGTGTCTCAGACTGCCACGCAAAGAATTGTTTAGAGTGGTGAATGCTTGTGAAGCACCATCCACACTTTTTGGAACTGCTGATAACTAACAATCGGTTCGCCACAAATCGCATGAACAGCAGACCTCAGTTATTTAACCCATAACTGGAGGGAATGGACGGATTAATACCTTTCCCTAGGGTACCAGTGCGCAAGTGAATGCAGAGTGTTCAACTAAAATTGGAACTCGGTTCACCGATTTCCCTTTCCAAGCCGACATCCACTGCACCACAACGTACATCCGTCACTAACCGCTTACAGCACCTGATATTCCCAAGCGGTCACCCATGTAAGTACTGACCAGGTTCAACGTTGATTAACATCGGTGACCGAGCGGGAACCGTTCTATTCAATGTGTATATGACCGTTATATATATCTATATATGTATCTATATATGTATGCATATATATCTATCTATACAAAGCGAGCGGAGGGGACGGAATCCCAATCATAGTCTTGAAGAAGTGTGCCCCTGAACTCTCCTCTGTCCTCTCTAAGCTCTACAACTACTGCTTCATGCTTCCTGCTTTCCTGCCTGTTGGAAGTCTTCCTCTGTAGTTCCTATATTTAAAAATACTGGAGAACTTCCCGACCCCGTTAATTACCGTTCTATCAGCCTCCTTCTGATCTTTGGCAAAGTGTTCGAAGCCATTATCAACGCTGAGGTGGTTCAGCATCTCACAGCCCACAGGCTCCTCTCGGACAAACAGTATGGTTTCCGCTTCACCAGGTCTATGGCTGATATGCTAACGACCATCACTGAGCATATATACCAGGCTCTGGACAAGAATGGCGAAGCTCGAACCGTTGCCTTGGATATTTCCAAAGCGTTTGACAGAGTCTGGAATGCTGGACCTCTACGCAAACTGCGGAGCTATGGTACAACTGGACATTTGTTTGATCTAATCCAGTCATTCCTCTCTAATCGCACATTGAAGGTAGTATTCAACGGACATGCCTCCCAAAACTACTATACGAATGCGGGTGTCCCTCAAGGCTCTATCCTAGGTCCTACGCTCTTTGTGATCTACATTAACGATCTCCCCGATGCTATAAGGTCTCAAGTAGGCATGTACGCCGACAACACCACAGTTTACTCTCGCCTCGATTAAAAATCTGTTGTGGGTGACAAAGAGTACCTCGCTGCCGAGGTGGATTCGGGAAAGAAATGGCTCGTAAATTTTAATGCTTCCAAAACGAAGCTGCTATCAATTAGCCATCATAGAAAATCGCTGTTACCTCCCATTAGCATGGAACAGGCTAGCCTCCCTAAGAGTAAAACACTACGCCTCCTTGGCCTCACACTTTCAGGGGACCTCAAGTGGAATGATATATTGAATCCATTGCTAAATCCGCTGCTATGAAAGTCAGTTCTCTGTGCAGGGCCAGGAAGTTTTTCCATCTGAGTCCATCCTGCAGATATATAATTCTACCATCCGCCTGTGTATTGAATACTGCTGCCACATCTGGTCGTGTGCCCCTGCTATTCTCCTCGGGGTTCTTCAACTAAGAATCTGTAATGTGATCGATACCGATTGGTAGCCCGGCTGCAGTCATTCTCTCACCGGCGTGATGTGGCTTCCTTGTGCCTCTTCTATAAATACTTTCACGGCTTTTGTTCCGATGAACTTAGATCACTGGTGCCCCCTAGGTATGAATTTGCACAAGATACTAGATTAGCAACTAGGTCCCACCCTTTTACAGTGAAACAGATAAAATGTAACCGCAATTGCTGCCCTAACAGCTTCTTTTCTCGAACTTTCCGCCTGTGGAATTCCCTTTCATATACTTGCTTCCCCGACAGCTACAATCTCCAGGAATTTGAATATGAAGTCAATAGATACCTCTTATCACACTAACTCGCATCCATTCCCTCAAACACTCTTCCCATCTACCAAACCCCCATCTTCAGTATCCTCATCCATCTATCACCCTCATCCCGACATTTCCTATAACTAACAACTCTTTCTCATCATTTTCCCTATGTAACCCACTGCGCAATAGTGGCAGTGGAATGCCTTGCTTGGGGTGAAATGATAAAAAAAAACAAATATATATATATGTGTGTATACATATGTAATATGTATGTATATATATAAGTATATGTGTATTTATGTATTTGCATGTATATATATATATATATATGTATATGTAGATATGTATCTAATATATATATATATATATATATAT